>OY294046.1:46973542-47368429 GCA_958510825.1 Brachypterus glaber
TTTTATGTTTAGCTGAATATTCATCAAGAAATTAAAAGTTGATTTAATTGCCATGTCCAAAGAGAAATGCATGGATAAATTCCAGGAAATCAATATAACGATATCGGATACACAAATATGTGCAGGAGGTAATCATAGAGTGCCCAAATGTGATGTTTTCTGTCAAAAAACATTACATTAAGGCACTCTAGGTAATTGTATATTCCTTAAGTAGTTAGGGCTTATTGTTACTGATTCGGAAAAGGTTTATTACATCCAAACCTAGCTTTATATAAATTTTAAAATAAATTTTTCATACCCCTCATCTCCCCATCACCCCCATACGCTTATAAGGCTAAGTTTACCCTCTATCTGTTTCACCCACTTAGAATAAACGCAGAGAGATGAAATTCGGTACACATGCCTAACTCTGATGACAATACAATTTTATATACAATTTACCCCCAACCTCCCCACCCCTAAAATTTAAAGAGTCCCTTATTTTATTTACCACATCTTCTTAGATGTTAGAGTTTTAGTCATCAAAATTTCTGTCAGTCAAACATAAACAAAGATACATGTAAGGATTACCATGCATTGAATAATACACAGGCCTTTGCATTTCGGCGCCCTGAAGCAAGCTTCTGGTTCTGCGCCCTGAATCAAGCTTCTGGTTCTGCGCCCTGAAGCAAGCTTCTGGTTCGGCGCCCCTATTTGAAAAAACGTTTTTTATCCTACAAAATTTTGACGAGTAAGAAAAATAAATTAATAGTATTTTATTTAAGTGCACTAAAAAGAAGAAAATAAAGTTTCAAGTAAATCAAAACCCATCATTTTGTTACATTATACAATTTTATATGATATAAAAGCTTGTCGCAAGATTTTCCTGTGTAAATTTATTTTATAAAAAATCTCGCGACATGCTTTTATATCATATAAAATTGTATGATGTAACAAAATGATGGGTTTTGATTTACTTCAAAGTTTATTTTCTTCTTTTTAGTGCATTTAAATAAAAGCTTGTTCTTAAAAATATTTTTTTAGTATTAATTTATTTACATATTACTTAATCGAAAAATACAAATTATGCAAACTTAATTTACATTAAAGAAACAGAAGGTAACACTTTTTTAGTCACCACTAGACAAAACCACAAGTTGAATTGCTCTCTTCGACGAACTATTTTTTTATGGTAAATTAGAATAAGAACCAATTCAAAACATCTAATTTTAATTTTTTTAACCAATTAAATTCAATTTTCAGCGGTAAATATGTTTCAAGCAATAAATAAATATGTAGGATTTAGAAATCTATGGTTTCTGTGACTTATGTCCAGCATCCATAGAAACGTCAAAAAAGCTGTCATTTAAATGATAGCTTTGGTTAATAATTATAATTGTTTTTCTCCCTAAATCATATCGAGGTAAATTGATTAACAGCGAAAATATTATTTAGCAACCAGTTGCAATCCTTGCTAAATAGCCACGGCATTCCTGAAGGATTAATGAGATGAAGTAGCTCTACAGAAAAATTTGATTATGGATCATGGTAGCAGAAGGTCGACACATTACAGAACCATTTACAGATAAATCCAGAAAACTTGTTTTTGGTAAATAATGGTAAATAATCTTCTGCAGAATAATTCTGACGATAAATTGCATATTTTGTTGAACGATTCCGATAGTATTTTTTACCTGGTTACGAATATCTTTAAAGTAAATGGCTATATTTTTCCGTTTTCGAGACAAATGCTCTTGAAAATATTTTTTTTCCGTTTTCAAGTGCTTGTAGATAAGTCATCATGGTACCTGAAAGCTTTTATTTAGGCTTCAATTAGAGCGGGCTTCTTACTCTTTAAAATCGTACAACAAAAACACAATGCTTAGTGGTAAATTTGATAACAGTTTTAAAATACCTCTGAAACCACTTTTTATGCAAACTACATTTGTCTTTGCTATATAGTGTTTTTGCCGAATTTTGCCGAGTTTGCTCTGTTTTTGTATCTCTAATTTTTGACAGTAATTGCGAATTATTGTAGTATCATAGACGTTCAAATCAGTAGTCTCTATGGTAGGCCATTTTCTAGATGCTTCCAACATCAACCTGTAGTCGTATTTCCATTCTCTATTCTCCACTTTTTTCTGCTTTCTCCGCTTTTTTCAGCTTTCTCCGCTTTTTATACTCTTTCTATGCTCAATTGCTCTATTACTTAACATGCACTCTAAAATAAACTTTTTGAACTCAAAAGACTTACCCCTAAGAAGACATACCACTGGCCGATATGGTTTACAGAGGCCAATAATAAGACAGAAAAAGTCCAAACCACTGGCCGATATGGTTTACAGAGGCCAATAATAAGACAGAAGAAGAAGAAGAAGAAGAAGAAGAAGAAGAAGAAGAAGAAGAAGAAGAAGAAGAAGAAGAAATCATAGACCTTCTGTAATTGAGATTTTTAGGGGTAAAATTCGCTACTAACATAATGACACTATGTAATAAAGAAAAATATAGTTAGCATAAAATGTGTTTTCAGCGGTATTTTAAAACTGTTTTTAAACTTACCACTAAACATAGTGTTAAGGTTTTCTTGTACGACATTAAAGAGTGAGAACCTCGATCTAATTGAAGCCTGGATAAAAGCTTTCAGGTACTATGATAATTTTTCTACAAGTACTTGAACGGAAAAAAATATTTTCAAGAGCATTATTCTTGAAAACTGAAAAATATAGCGATTTTGATATTCGGAAGATATTCTGAACCAGGTAAAAAATTACTATCGGAATCGTTCAACAAAATATGCAATTTATTGTCAGAATTATTCGGCAGAAGATTATTTACCACTATTTACCAAAAAAAAGTTTTCTGGATTTAGCTGTAAATGGTTCTATAATGTTTAGACCTTCTGGTACGATGACCCATAATCAGATTTTTCTGTAGAGCTACTTTCTCTAATTAATCCTTCAGGAATGCCGAAGTTTTTCTGCGTGTTCAATTTTCTTTTTTGTTCTTTATTTAGAAATTAATATATAATTCTTTTTCTATTTTGCGACTCTTATAAGCTCATAATCACACGCATTTTGCGTGTTCTTATAGACCCATAAGAGGTCTCTACTTTTTTTTCTGTTGAGTTGGCAACATACAAAAATCTATCTCTTGACGTGCAAATGTCAATGTCGATTTAAAGTTGAATTTTTTACAAAATTTTGTGTTTGGGCTATTTTTTTACCGTGTTAAAATTGTGAACTCTTTAATTGCAGTGAAAAAATAAAAGATGACTGTAAAATATATCAAAATATAATTTGTTCTTAGAATTTTAAACATAGTATAAACTGTAATTCCAACCCAAAACAAAAATCCCTAAATCAGTCATCAATGGGAGGCATAGCGTAGTGGCTAGCGCGTATGCATAGCAAGTCTACTATCGTGAGTTCGATTCTCACTGGCGCCGATTTGCCTTTTTCAGTTAATTAATAATTGAAATTTGGTGAAGGCGATAAGTGAAACGGACACTCCCTAGAAACTGGTTCGAAAGTCAGTATAAGCCGGTGGTTCCCTCTACTACTAGCCCACACAACTCTTGGACTTAGGGGATGCTTAATTAAGTAGAATAGTACGAGGTTAAACAAACAAACAAACAAACAAACAAACAATTTAAATGTAAGTTTTTTAAATTTTAGAGCAAAATAGAAAAAATTGTATAAAGCACTCGTTTCATAACACGTTTTTAGAGCACTAGTACTCTAGAAAACTCGCTGCAAGCGGCTCGTTTTCTAAACTTGTACTCTTGCGTTAAAAACGTATGTTATGAAACTAGTACTTTAATATACTATTATTTTTAGGCGAATACATGATAGATAGTTGCACTGGAGACTCTGGAGGACCTCTAATGACAGGAATAACCTCTGCCAATTCAACCATATGGTATGCATCAGGAATAGTTAGTTTCGGTATGGGATGTGGAAATGAAGGTTGGCCTGGAGTTTACACGAATATACCAAAGTTTTTGCCCTGGATTAAAGAAAAAATGCTACATTTTGCTACGGCAGATAGTTCCAGACGACCCAGAAACTAAGAAAACTAAGGTTTTAAATCTAACTCACTTTCCTCAGTGAGGTGCCACCATCTAGTATCCTTATTAGAAACTAAGTATTTGTTTACTAAACGCAATGTGGAGGGTTTTGATGATTTTTTTCTCCACCCTAATTTTAATTTTACTCTAAAACTTTTTAATTGGTGTATTTTTTTATTTATTTGTACAATTAAGAAAATTATTTTAAAATTAAAAGCTAGGGGTGGGCGTCTTTTTAACTAACGCACTAACGTAGAAAAAATATTATGTTTAAATAAATTATTTCTCAAAAATTTTAAATTTGGGCTTATATTGACCTGAGAAAATAAAAATCCAATATTAGGTGTTATAGTACTTTGATAATTATCAGAGTTCTTGTGCTTTTTTTTTCCGAACCGAGTGGGATCTACGTATTACCCAGGGATAAAGCCGTAAGCTTAGGCTTACGTACAATATTATTTATATATTATTTTGCTTTATTTAAAATTATAGGTTAAGTAAATACAAATATTATATATACAGTATTATTAATTTCGCCTCAAAGATTATTTATATCGATAAAAAATCTAAAACAGAAAATAAAATGTTCTTATCAGGCGCCCCTATTTCTAGATGCGCTGGTATGATATTGCGTTTAAAATAATACTTATCTGCTATATCTACTTTACCTAAAAAAAAATTTATTAGTTAATACCTTACCAAAGTTTAAAAATTTTCCCTAAATAAAGAATTTTTAATAAAAATCTTGATAAATCGTTAAAATAATTAAAAAGAACGAAAAACTTAATAACAGTTAACTTCTAACGATTCGGGATCTAATCTGATCCCGTTTTCAAAGAAAATGATTAGTTTTTGAAAGAATTCGTGCAATATTTGGCTTTATCAGTCAAAATATGACAAATGTCAAAATATGTAATTTCGAGGTAATTGAAACAAAGACACCCGTAACAATAAAAAGGTGTAGAGAAATTAATTTGGAAAAGGCGTTTTTGTTGAAAATATGTAGAGAAGTTAATTTGGAAAAAACTTTTTTATTAAGGCGAAATGGCTCAAATTAATAATACTGTAAATATATATACGCCTTAAATAAATTATAGATTCTATACAAATATTATATATTATAAATTATGTAAATATAAATAAAAATCAAATTATTTTAATAATAAATAATATTAATAAGTAAAATTGTCTTTTAAATGTATAAAACTGCGAATTTTCCATTCCATATACCTCTTCGCGTTAAAAAACAATTTCAAGTCAGTTTAGTGTAAAAAAATATAAGGAAATAAAAAAATATATATCTAAACTAAACGTGTACTTATTATAATATTATTTATGAATTTTTTCCTATCCTCTACCCTACAACAAAAGGGGCCCCAAAAGACCATTTAAAATAGTTTATTTCTAAATGTCACGTTTATTTTTAAAATGCATATTATTACAATAATTATGATTATTTATTTTATTGTTTTTAAATTTATTTGACGTTATTCGTTTTTTTTTTTTTAATTTGATATGTTCTTTTTTCTTGATTAAATTTTAAAAAATAATTTAAAAAATCAAGGTTGGTTTAAAAATTTATTAACTTTAGCTTTTTTCTTATTTTGATTTTAATTTAGTAAAAAAAAACTGCAGGGAACCTACTTCTTGAAAACTAATTCTTCCCCTTAAAAAAAAAAACCAATTCAAAATAAAAATTGCACAGAACCACAAAAAAAAATAAAGTTAGTTTTTCATAAACCAGACTACATTTGTTTTACGTATTTTTGGGCGCTTGTATGCATTTGAGACCGAAAAAAAAAACGAAAAAAAAATGTATAAAAATATTGCTAAATAGAAACTATTTATGCCAATACTTGCAGATTTTAAATATCTACCCTAGTTAATTTTTTACAGGGTCACAAAATCCAAATATGGCACCTTTTTCTATATATTTTATTAAAAATTTTATACAAAGCGTCAAAAGTCTTTTGAACGGCTTAAGATATCAACTTTAAATTTTAAACAGTTAAATAACATAACCCAAATAATTTTTAAGTATATATTTGATACGCTTAGGGGCACAATAGCGACAGGGGGCAAGGGGGGATATTTTTTTAAACGAAAAGGGGGGTCGTTTGATACATCATTTTAAAGCCTTTAAAATTATATATTCGTCTATATCATTTTTAGTTTTTTAAATCTTTTTATTAAGGTTTCCATTTTTATTTTTTTTTTGCTAAAATTTTATTTATATAGTTTAAAATTAGTTTAAATGTATAATTAATGTATTTCCATCATGAAATAAACCATTTTCAAAAATTGTTTATTTTTTTTAAGAAATTTTTACGAATAATCCCATTTTTGAGGTTTTAAAATAATCACAAAACTTGCTCCGAAAAAAAAATATGTGCAAATAGAGAAGAATTTTATAGGTTTTAATAGGATGTATCACCCGTGCCCCCCCTGTCTTCATCGTACCCCCTAAGCATACCAAATATATACCAAAAAATTGTTTGGGTTATGTTACTCAAGATATCAAGTTGATGTCTTAAGCCGTTCAAAAGTTAAAGCTGGGGGCGGAGTTTTGACACGCTGTGTATAAATAATTATTTATTTATTTATTTATTATAATATAGATACAGCTAAAAATCCCATTTTTGGGGGTTTAAAATAATCCCAAAACTTGCTCCGAAAAAATAAAAAAAATATGTGGCAAATATTGAATTTTATAATCTTTAAAATGATGTATCACCCTTCACCCATGTCTTCGTCGTACCCCCTAAGCATACCAAATATATACCAATTTTTTTTTTTTTTTTGGTTATGTTATTTAAGAGTTTTAAATTTCAAGTTGATATCTTAAGCGGTTCAAAAGTTAAAGTGGCGGGAAGCGGACTTTTGACACGCTGTGTATAAATAATATAGATACAGCTAAAAATTTATATATGTATATATACTACTACATACATATGGTTTAATTTTTTTTTTATATCCAGTGGTGGATAGTCTGGGGGGTGTTTAACATGATAAAAGAAATATCATAAAATTGTCAGAAGTTCTTTTTTAACGATTTAAACAAATTTGACCTTAAAGAATCTTCCTGATTCCCAATTTGTTTCAAAACCATACACACATTGGCAAAATTTTATTATAAATCTTTTAAAAACGGAAAATAATCTTTTTTTTTGCAAAACTGGTAAACAAGCCTTTGGAGGCCTTCCATTTAAAAAAAAAAGTAATAAATTTTCAATAAATAATATTTCGGATTCAATATGGTGGACAAAAATAATTAGTTATAATTAGTTTTTTTATTAATATACAGTGTGTTTCAGAACTCGCGTAGAGAAATTTCAGAGGTGATTCTACATACAAAAATAAGAAAAAAAGTTCCTATAAAGGTCGGTCCGGAAACTAGCCCTAAGGGAGCTACGGCCCTTCTAAGAGTGCCCCTAACAGAGTTTTTATTTATTATCTCTTTTACCCTATTAACCACAGTAACGAATTTTTGCATTTGCCTTAACATTGATAAAGGCTATCATTTTGTGTAATTTTTATTTGGTAATTTTAACCAGGGACGTGCAAAAAGGAGGGCTATGTCACTTTTTTGTCCAAAACTTTTTTATCTGTATTTTTTTACATTTTCTCAATAAAATATGATTTTTGAGTTAAACGTACATAAAAAAGGTAGTCTTAGTATAACACCGTAGAACTAACCGTTTTCGAGAAAATGGCAGTTAAAGAAAGTTTTTCACGTTCTGAGCATCAAAAATAGGAACTAAAAATCGGGCCAATATAAATTTTAATAATTAAAAGCGATTCTACATTAAAAACTATAGAAAGAAGTTCCCATATACATATGATCACAAATGGATTTTAAGGGAGCTACGCCCACTTAGGAAGGGTTACTTTTTAAGACCCGGTAGTACTCTTAAAAGTAAGTTTCGAACCTTGGTGTATAGAATTTTTTTATAGTTGAAATATTAAAATTTCTTCTTCTTTTATAATTTTACGATTCTTTTTACGTGAGTTTTACAGAAAAGCATTAATTGAATTTTTTGACATTGACGTATTATTTTACTTGCGTTAGTAAAACAGTTTCGAAAAATAATTATTGCTTTTTTTACGTTTCTGGACGTTTTATATCAAAAAAATATGTTTTCCGTAAAAAAAATTATGTCTGTCAGTCTGTCGGTCTGTGTCCGGGAAATTTGTGACCACGATAACTCAAGAACTTCAAATTTAGACCGCAGGTTGATTATCCAAAGTTCTAGGCTGGGATTGTTTTTCGTAAAAAACGGGTTGGGGGTAAGGGAACGTTCAAGTATTACGTAACGCAAATTTAGAAAAGAAACTTTTTTTTTTTTTTTGAAAAACTTTTAATTTTTTTTTTGTTTTTGTTTTTAATTAATTTTTTGGTCGCAGTATTTTTTATTAGATCTACTTTTCATTGCCAAAGTTAATAAACGGGCTAATAAATCACCCTGTATTCGTTGAGGATTCTTCCGATTTTAAAAATTAAAAAAGCAAACTTAAGACCATTAAATGCTCTTTAATTTTCGTAAAAAGAAATTTTTGGAAGTTTTTGGAAATTTAAGCCAAAATTGTCTAAAGTATTTTTTTGGGATGTACTTTTGAAGTGTTTACAA
The DNA here is from genome assembly GCA_958510825.1 of Brachypterus glaber. Classification (NCBI taxonomy): domain Eukaryota; kingdom Metazoa; phylum Arthropoda; class Insecta; order Coleoptera; family Kateretidae; genus Brachypterus; species Brachypterus glaber. Next base: position 46,982,216 of record OY294046.1, read on the forward strand.
AGCGTTATTTTGTTTTTATACCAAAACTTAAATAGTTTATAAAGACTATATTCTAAAAATTTCAAGTCATTGAAACGCTTAATTTTTTACTTCAAAATTTCAAGTTTTTTTCTGTTATATCCCCATGAAAAATATTGGGTCAAGCGATCATTTTATTGTACGATTTTTTGCTAACATTCTATGCCTAAGTAGGTATTTTTAAGGTAGAGAAAACTTTTTAATATGTTCCAATATTTTTTACTTTTTTTATGAGTTATTTACTCATCAAAATGTGATTTGTATTCTAGGGGGCAGCAAAAAATTCCAAATTTTAAATCACCCTAACAATGACCAAATGATGAAATAGAAATAATGACGCGCCAGGGCCGTAAAAAGTCTTGGTTTGAGCCCCCCTGGCGTTTTCGCTGCCCCCCCCCTGGTATTTTTAAAGTCACCTACCTTTGGGCGCCAATTTTTTTTTTGCAGGGGCGCCAAATTTGGGGAAACCCGTCAGGGGCAAAGCTTTTTCTCTGAAAGGTAATTTTTTAATTTTTGGGGCTCCAATTTTTCCTCAAAGAGGTGCCAAGTTTGGTAGAAACGGTCAGGGACAAAGCAGCTTTTTTTTCATGCAGGTATTTTTTTGGGCGCCAATTCTTTTTGTAGGGGCGCCAAGTTTTGGTTGAAACCGTCAGGGACAAAGCTTGATTTCCTCTTTTTTCCTGAAGGTAATTTTTGGGGCTCCATTTTTTTTAGGTGCGCCAAGTTTAGTAGAAACCGTTAGGGACAAAGTTTTTTTCCATGAAGATATTTTTTTGTTTTTTGGGCGCCAATTTTTTTTGTAGGGGTGCCAAGTTTTGGTTGAAACCGTCAGGGATAAAGCTTTTTTCTGTTAGGGGTACCTGGGGGCAGAGCCCCTCTAGTTTTTTTCTGGTTACGGCCCTGTGACGAGCGCATAATCTGTGAGTGAAAATGACTAATTTAAGTGTAGCCTTTTGGATTTTTTTTGTTTAGTTACGAAAAGATTGCGTAGAACTCTAGTATTTATTGAACTAGAGGTCAGGGACAATTAATTAGTCAATTTTATTTAAATCAAAATTTAAACAATGTTTTAATCTTAATTTCACAATTTTACGATTTATTTATTTATATTCATTAAAAATCTGTGGCTAACATAGTCATTAATATTACCCTGTAAATTATTAGTCATAAACTTAATTCTGCTATTAGTTAAATGAGTTCTACGTCATAAAAAACCAAAGCTTACTTTAAAACATTTTTTATTACAGTTGTGTATTTATCTGGTGATCAACAACAACAACTAACATTCTCATTAAAAATGTTGAAACTTAAGTTTACTTGTGTTGTTTTAGTGCTATTTTTAAAATGTAAGTAAAATACAGTGGGTCAAAAGTTTGCGCCTGTTTAACTTTTGAATGGCTTAATATATCAACTTAAAATGTGCCACTAGTCTAAGGCTGGGTTTATCAAAGTGCAGCTAAATTTAGCTGACACGTAATAACCATAGCAACTCCAACCAAAATCCAGAATTTGCTCTTAACTGAGACTTTATCTTTTAGATAAGGTTTTAACTGTACACTGATAAACTGGGCCTTAGAGCTAGTGACCATTTTTATTTCATTATTTGCTCCCAGCTGTATTTTATATATGTCTTAGAGTACATTCAAATTAAGCTACATGGTGAAATGGGGTCCCCGAAAAATATATTTTTAACTTACCGAGTCAAACAAATTACATTTATTACATTTAGATTAGTCTATTTTCAGTTTTACACAATTATTCAGTAGGCTAAGAGTTAAAAAAAGACTTTAAAAACTTTATCTGACATATGTCAAAACTAAAAATTCTTAATAATATTCATTTAATCAAAATGTCATTTCATAAATTTTCATTTTTTAAAAAAATTAAGTATCACATATTTTAAAGGCACTTTTTAAAGAGTGTTCTTACCCCTTGGCCCCAGAATTATTGTGCTTAACTATGAAAATAGCTTAATCTGAATCTATTAAATGAAATGTATATGACACGGCAAGGTAAAAATAAATTTTTGAGTAGCTTTGCCATAGCTTTTGGAGCTTCTAGCACCCAAAGGAACAGGATTCGGAGTCTAGAAATTTGAAAATAGCTTAATTTGAATGTACTTTAGGACATATATAAAATATAGCCGGGAGCAAATAATGAAATAAAAATGCTCTCCGACTATACGTACTACGTTAACAACATAATCCAAATATTTTTTTGTATTTGATATGTACAGTATGCACAATAGTTAAAGAGAGGGGATTTTTTTAAATGAAAAGGGGGTTGTGTGATACATTTTATTTTAAAGCTCATAAAATTCGACCATATATTTCTGTGGCTTGGTTCTAAAAGGGTAATGTCAATTTTTCAATAGCAACGTTTTCAGGTGATGTAATATTTTGAAAACGCTGTTATTGACAAAGTGACATTGGCCCTTTTTGGCTCTAAAAGCCACAGATTTTTTTTTTTTTTCCAAAAATTTAAGCAGGTTAAAAAAAGTGTTAAAAATGGTAATTTTTGGCAAAATTACTTGGTTGGTTCTTTTTTCATCAAAACTGGGTAAAAATTAAGACGCTGAGTAATTTTGATCATCTCTTGCTTTTCTAAAAAAAAAGGAGGTAATGCTTTATTCGAAAAAAAGTAATTCTTGGAAAAGTTAGCAAAATTTATTTTATCCCCCCCCCCTCCAAAAAAAATAAATCCTTTCCTTTGGTTCTGGGCAGACTGCACCTTTAGTACCCAATTTTCTCTTAAGAATAATTACCTGCATAATTAAAATTTATGTATTTAACTTATAATATATGTATGTACATAACTTATAATAGCAGACAGTAGGATAAACTATTGTGTGGGTGCGAATTCTGCGAACCTTGTTACTTTCATGGAGCTGTTACTTTTGTCACTGGTCTCCCCTGCCTATTAAAAATAGAATTGTACATTTTTAGTAAACTAGCTAATGAACTAATAAGATATTTTAAAATGTCTAATTTGCTTTATATTTATTATAATCTGTAACATATACCGGGTGTCACATATCCAATGTACACCCCCTTAACTTCTGTATTTGTAAACATTTTGAAATTTGGAACCTATCATGTAATTAAGGAACCTTAACTTTTGAGATATAAATAAACATTTTACTACTTCAGGTTTTACCGGAAGTGCTGACAACTTTCACATTTTAAGTGCAACACCTTGCGTTACATTTTTGGAATCTCTACACTTTTCTTAAAATATTTATATCACAAGTGACATTTCAAATGTCAAATTTTTGTTCTAATTTTTTTTAACTAGGTGCGCCATGATATCTTTAATAAACTCTAATGGACACCAGAAATGCTATCAAAAAATTATTTTCTGTTAACTTGCATAACTCCTCGAATTAGGAGGTTTAAAGCGATTCTTGAAATCAGTACCCATCTACACCCATGGTACTGATATAAATTCGTTCAAAAATATCAAAATTTTATTTTACCTATGACTTAATTTTTACTAGTTTCAAAATTTGACATCTAATTAAAAATGTATAAATATATGAAAATTTATTAAAATGCCTATATCTTGGAAACTAATAGTCCAACGATAACAATATTCGCATGTGTTTTTGTAGGGAATTAAACATTATTTTCATTTATGCAAAAAAAAATTAGCCTACTATAAATAAGTGAGATATCGCTAAAAATTATAGTTTTTGTCCATTTTGCCCCCCTTCCCCTACCCTAATGTTAACCATATTTGATGTGACTCAAAAAGAAAGTCCTAAATCCTTTGAAATAATTTTTCAAATCGGACGTTCCGTTCAAAAGTTATAAGGTTTACATACAGACAGACAGACAAACAGAATTTTTTTTAGCACCGACGTTTCATGACATTCTAAACCCAAAATGCAAAAAAAAATAGATTTTTGGATCGATTTTAATAACGGGTGTTTCCACCCGCAATAGTAGATTACAGGTCGACTCGGAAAATAGTACTTTTCCGACACCATTTATAGGTCGAGGAAAACTACCATTTTCCAGGAGACCTGTATACTATTCTTAACTGTTTTTATTTAAAGATAAAGTACTAATTTTTTTGAAACCTAGATCTTTGAATTCAAATGAGGAAAATAATACTATAATACTTTGTTTTTTAGTTCTTTTCATATTTACCACAAATAATTTTTCCTGCATTTCACAAGAAAAGCACAATCATAAAAGTGATAATTCACATACGCGTAACCCAAAAAAACAACCACAAAAATCATTTTTTGATAGCTCACAAGGCACAGTTTATACATTTATTATCCTTTTCAGTCTAAAAAGTAAAAAACATTGACTAAAACTGTACATTTAGGTTTTTTAAACAACATGTATTAGATTATATTCGTGTTTATTATACAAATGTATTTCTATTTTTTTGGTTTATCATGACAGCAATGACCTACTACGCTAGAAAGCAGTGACTTTGTCGCATAGCAGTGTTTTCAAAATATTACATCAGAGTTGACGTGAAAATGTTGCTATGCGACAAATGGAGTTACTGCTTTCTAGCGTAGTTTGATATTTTTGATATTTTAATCGGTGGCGCTATCTAGTGGAAATTAATGATTTATAATGCAGACCAGTAATAATTAGGTTACTGGTCTCTATTTTTCATTACAGGTCAGGTCCAGGCGTGAAAACAGTGGGACAAGAAATCACGTACTTCCCAAAATTTATTAATACATGTGTATTACATATACAGTTGCGAATAATAGTAATTACTCAATGAGCGTATAATAATTGCTATTAATCAATGAGGGTGAATTTTGGAACACGAGCCGAAAGGCGAGCAACCTAATCACCCGAATGATTAATAGCTATTATATGCGAGTAGAATTCTATACTTTGTCCACGGTCATTTTAAATTTTAGACGGTTAATTTTTACAGACCCGTGATTAATAGGCCAATTAATCACTGCCGTGTATAATAGTATATTATCCAATGAGTGTATAATAATTGCTATTAATCAATGAGGCGAATTTTGGGACACGAGCCGATAGGCGAGTGGCCTACCCGAATGATTAATATCTATTATACGCGAGTAGAATAATATACTTTATCCACGGCTGTTTTAAAGTTTAAACGGTTTATTTTTACAGACCCGTGATTTATAGGCCTATTAATCACGGCCGTGGATAATAGTATATTATCCAATGAGTGTATAATAATTGCTATTAATCATTTAGGTGAATCACCTAATCGCCCGAATGATTAATAGCTATTATACGCGAGTAGAATACTATACTTTATCCACTGCTGTTTTAAAGTTTAAACGGTTTATTTTTACAGACCCGTGATTAATAGGCCTATTAATCAAGGCCGTGGATAAAAGCATTTTAATTACCTACATGCAAATTCATCAGCTTATAAAATTAAATTGTTGATAATTTCTCACGAAGAATAATTTGAAATTCAAATCTGTTTGGTCGAAAGACAAAAATTAATAAATTTAATAGTCTATTTTAAATTTTGAAATCATCAACTAACTTAATTTAGTTTAAATATGTTCTAAAATTAAACTTTGCTAAAAGAAATTAAAAACCTAAAATAAAATTATTTTATAAATTAATTAATACTGTTCTGTATAAATCATATTTTTTTGAGATAAAGATAGATATAACCTCATTAATGTTCAAAACTTGGAATTTACAGTTTATTAACACGATAACACTTTTCTAAACAAAAATATTTAATTTAATTTATTCACGAACAACATGTTTAGTTTTATTAAAAATTAATAAAAAAAAACTTTTTGTTAAATTAAACAAATTTGTTTATAAGTCAGCAGTGTTTTTTCCGGTACGCTATGCTCTTCACAGCACTCGGGCATTGCTCTCTCATGTTAAAATAAACAAGCCGTCAAGATATGTAATGCTACGCATTCCATTATATACTACTCACAGTAAATAGTATATATTTTTATTTTTTTTTATTTTCTTTTTGCGAAAAATTAAAAAAAAGAGAACAATTAATAGGCCTATTAATCACAGCCGTGGATAAAAATAATCCAACAAATTTTTTGGTACCTATATATTTAATATGCTTAGGGGCACAGAGGCAGTTAGACAAGGGAAGGAATTTTTTAAGTGGAAATGGAGGTCGTGTGATGCATCATTTTAACCCTTCTGGGCGCAAGAGGTAGAGCCTTATGTTAGGCTAATTTTAACAATTGCGTCTTACTAAAATGGGTATTTTTAGAACAAAACCGCTTTTATTTTATTAAATATGCTGTTCAATATTTTTTTTTACATTTCTTCTGTTACTAAGTTAAATATGAAATAAACTACATTTTCTGTCGCTAAGTTTTGTAAAGTAAATATACATATATCTTAGTACTTAAGTAATGTTTTTTAACCTTTTCCATTAAATAAAAAAAACTGCTCTTTTTTCATTTCATGACTCGTCTATGGAAAGTTAGTGTTTCCTGTGGACCACTGGGAGAATATCTTCCCAACTATTCGCAGAGTCTTTAACAGATGTCAGCAATATACTACTAATATAAAATAATTAATGGAATAGATTTCATCATTGGGCACATCTGAGGAAGGAATATAAAGTCGGTGGGAAAATAGTATCGCAAAGACACCTAAAGGGTTAAAGCTTTTAAAATTCTCTATTTGACCACATATTTTTTTATTTTTTTTATTATATTTTTTGGTAGTTTAAATTTATAAAATAGGGTTGAAACTGGGAATTTTTGTGAAAATTTATTTAAAAGAATCAAACAATTTTTAAAAAATAGTAAATTTTATGATGTAAATAGGTAAATTATACTTATAAAATAATATTATTATAGTTAAATATTATTATTATAGTTAGTATTATAATACTAACTATACGTTGCAAATCAAATTTATTAAAAATAAAAATATCACTTTTATGTACTGAAAAAGTGACGATTAAAATTTGCCGAAAGTAACACAAAACAGATATTTTTATTCTTAATACTTATAAAATAATTTTAAATGATATAAATAAAAATATGCAAAAAAATCTTAATCGCATTTTTTAGCAAAAAAAATTTAAAAATGAAAACCTTAAAAAAAATAATAAATAAAAAAATATATACGGTCGAATATTTTTTTTTTGCTTTAAAAAGATGAATCACCCCACTAGGGCTTTCTATTTGAAGCAATGTTCCCTCTTGCCTCCTGCCTCAATTTTGTCCTCCAAGGCGTCCTTACCTAAATATATTAAATATATACCAAATATTGTTTGGCTTATTTTATTTACTGTTCCAAATTTTAAGTTGATATCAAAAGTTAACGGGGGACGGACTTTAGACATACACTGTATACAGTGCATACAAAAAAAAAACATAAAAATATATTTTTTTTTTCTTTCATAATATGCTTACGTTTGACGTTTTATAGTATGTTAAAAATATATGGGCAAAAAAAGTATATTTTTTCCTTTTCTTAATACATTTAAGGACTGGAACTTTGTGATTCAATACAGTAACAATTATATTATTTTGGGAAAACCCCCCAAAGTGGGGTAAAACGTTAAGCTTAATAAGATGACGCATTAAACTAAAATCCACTACCGAGTATTATTTTAAACATCTTATACATTTGAAGTTGGCAACCTATTGGGTACCGTCACCTGGAGTGACTTCGGACGGTGTGGATGACTTCGGACACTTTTTCGTTTTACAAAAAAGCGTCCGAAGTCACCCACACCGTCCTAGATCACCCCAGTTGATGGTACTTACCTACAAGTATTGTACTATTGTTTATTTTTTTTAGATAGTGCCCAAGTTGATATAGAATGTGTACCAATCAAATCATGTCCTCTTTTCTATAAGCTAATGAAAAGGCCAAATAATCCAGACACCATCAGATTTCTTCAAACAAGTCACTGTGGCTACAAGTTTGGATGGCCTTTGATTTACTGCCCCAAAATCGAAGTAAGAAGAAAAATATGTAAGAAATATTATTTTTTACTCGATTGTATAAGAAAATATGCTAATTAAAATTATAAATTCTTTAACGAAAAAAAGAAACCATACACACAGAAAAACAGTGTGATAGAAATTATTACTAATAACTTAATATTAACTACTAAATAATTTAGCAGAAGATATTCAACTGTTAAGCAATCATTGCTAAAAACAGCAGTCGATTTGGAAAAAAATTAACACAAGAGTATAATTTAAAAAATCAAAACTAGACGAGAGTCATGTCAAAAAGTGGACAAAATATTTATCCAGATACAGAAAAATGTAGTGAAAAAACGTCTTATAAAATGGTAAATATTTTGAAAAAACTTCATGATATCTGCTTTTGAAATATGACACTTTTATTTCTAACTACAAATCGTGTGAAATTTGTCGGTTTCATAGGTGGTCGTAAGAAAATAGTTTTTCTAGCTATAGCCCAGTGAAATAAGAAGAAATTACTAAGTTAAATTGCAATAAATATACAAGGGCTGATATTTTAAAGCGTAGTAGTGGATAGTAATAGAACACTCAGGACTGTTAATTTTTCACCGGGTGATTTGCTTAAGGGATGTCCGCTATATTGAATTTTAGGGGTGAGTGCGGTTATCTCGCTAACTATGCATCTTATATAATCGAGTTATAAATATTTAAAAATGGCCATGTTGGGGGTAAAATTGTTTTTATTGATTTTTCAGCCAAATTATTCATCGAAGGATAAAAGTGGTTATGAGCAAACTTGTAGCTCTTGAAATCCTCTATAAGTTTTATACAATATGCATTTTGTTACGGTTACAGTGCACTGTAACCACTGCAGTGGGCGCTGACATTCGAGTTGCGCCCTCTGTAACCGTACCAAAGTACCTATGAAAATTTATAGTACATGAAACTATAGAGATTTTCAAGAGCTACAAGTTTGCTTATAGCCACTTTTATCGTCCGATTAATAATTTGGCTGAAAAATGTAGAAAATCAATTTCACTTCCAACATGGCTATTTTTAAATTAACTCGATTGTTATTAATGTATTAAAAAAATTATCCAAAAAAAAATTGTTGGAAATTTGCTCATTAATAAAATTGTTCATATGCATTTTTATCGTAAGATACATATTAAGCAACTCAAGATAGAGGACACCCCGTATGCAAATCACCCGGTGAAAAACTAACAGGAGTGTTTTGTTACCATCCACTACTACCCTTTCAAATATCAGCCCGTGTACATTTATTGCAATTTACATTTACTATTTGACTGGACTACTATATTTAATAAAAATGTTTTATGTTTAAAAAAAAATATTTCCAAAAAATAGTCCCTGTCGTCCAACTGCTAAACTTTTGGCAATGATAGCTAAATATTTAGTAAAGATTAAGATATTTAATATGTTTATAGGTACATAAATAATACATAAATTTCTTAAGATGATTTTTTACAATCGAATAAATAATAGTGCATGACATAAGGATACATTTTAAACCATTTTGTAACTTTTGCATGATCCCAAACCTAAAATTAATGCTAGCGCCTAAACTAGGGTTTCACAAGAATCAAGAAATGGAACTGCTAGTCGAGATTTTTAAGACAAGAAATAAAATGATCGAAAAAAGTTTAGGATATTTTGGTTTCTCTGAGAAAAAATAATAGAAAAAAAAACAAAAACTGTCATCTACATTTTAATGACGTAAGGAAACTAGTAAGTTCTTCCGGATTTATGAGATGTCTTGGACCAAGATCAGTTAAATCGCTTAATTTTAAGTGTGCCTCAGCGAGTTCAAGCGGTTATAGCCAACATGTTAACAAAGGTATAATTAATTTTCAGTTTTCAAAAATAATTTCCTTTTGTTATATTAAGGAAAACATATTATTAAATCCCGAATATATGTATTTTTGAATTGATTAAATTTATTTATTTTTTAGAATTGATTATAGAATATGGACATTTTATGATTTTTTTCCTAAACTTTTTTTTCTAAGAGAAAGCACTATTAACAAATCACTCAATTTTTTTCCATCAGTTTAAAATGATCTTACCTTGATTATTTCTCGATGATTAACATCTCGTCTCGTCTAAGGAGGATTGTTTAACTGTATTACACATGTCTGGGATATGCTTGGTAGAGCAATAATTAATCGTCAACCACATTTTCATGACGTAAGGAAACTAGCAAGTTCTTCCAGGTTTATGGGATGTCTTGGACCAATGAAGGTATTAAATCCATTACACAAGAAATGACCAAACTTACGACAAACGCAACAAAAAATACCAAAAATATTTCGTCCAATCATAAAAATAAACAAAACGATGTACGTGCTGCCACCTCTAATCAACGACGACAATCAGTTCATACGTCAACACAGAAAACCGCCTCTTTGGATATTACTAGCAGCAAAGACGAGTCCGTACTTACCGACACCAGCAACGACAGCGTGGATACAATTGTGGAAAGCAACTTAACCTCACTTCCAAGAAGTCAAAAGTCAAAACAAAAACAAATAATGCTGGGAGCCGCTGAAATAGAAAATACAGACGTTATAGGAGTTCAAACCAAATTAAGACGATGGTTTTACATATCAAGGCTTTCACCTACTTTAGACGCAAATAAACTTCAGAAATATATTCAAAATAATCTCAAAATAAAAGACTCAGAGTGCTCCAAAATTGAGCCAAAATTTGCGACAAACATTACCTACAGTTCATTTAAAGTAGGAGTAAATGATGAAGACATAAATGCATTACTAGATCCCAAAAGGTGGTCTAAAGGCATAATAATAAGCCAATATAGGTTTCGATCTAAATACAATAGACCTAAATTTGAAGCAAAATCCTAACTTAAACCTGAAAGTCACTCACTTAAACGCCCAATCAGTACGGAATAAAAACGACGAAATCGAAATATTTACCCTTAGTCAAGTAAAACCAATGGACATACTGTGTTTTACAGAAACACATCTAATAAATGGACAACAACAATTTTTTCAAGTCAATAGCTATCATACAGTCTCCTTTTATGAGAGGACAACCTCTACAAAAGGAGGATCCTTAATTATGTGCAAAAATGAAATTAATGCCTCTAACCTAGAAGACATGGTAAATATTTCGGTTGAAAAAGATATTGAAGTATCAGCATGCCTCATTGAGGCAGAAAACCTTATTGTTATTACAATATATAGGCCCCCCAAGGGGGATTTCAATGTATTTTTAGATAGGCTGGAAATATTAATGGGTAAATGTGCCAGAACCAAACGTGATGTTATTATAAATGGGGATTTCAACGTGCACTTCGGCACCGATGCAGCAAACTGTAAATCTCTTCTAGATATGGCAAGAACTTTTGGGTATTATGAAACCATAACACAGGCAACTAGAGGCAACAAATGTCTCGACAATTTTCTTTTAAATTTTGTAAATAGGCCCCACTCTAGTAGAGTGATTCCCGGTCTGTCTGACCACAGGGCCATTGAACTAAATACAACTAAATTTACCCGAGTTGATTTAAATAATGAAAATAAAATTAAAACATACAGACCTATTACCACTAGAGGTAAGTCAACTTTTTATAACTTAGTAAATGAAGCTGACTGGAGCTTTATAAATAACTCGAATATTAAGCTAGAAGAAAAATATGAAACTTTTCTCTTAACCTTGACAAACTCTTTAAAAAATTCTTTCCCTGAAAAAAAAATATCAGAAAAAAAAGTAACCAACCCCTGGTTTTCAGAAAAAATATCTCGCATGCGTGAAAACTTAACATTTTTGCAAGAACTAAATGAGAATTTTCCTAGTACTGACCTGTCAGCTGAAATAAAATCATACCGTATAAAATATAGAAAGGAAATCAAAATTTCGAAAAAAGAACAAAACTCAAAATACATTAGGGAATCTAGTAACGCCCCCAAGGCTTACTGGGATCTCTTAAATGAACAACGTGGTAAAAAATCAAAAACTACTCAGCCCACAGCCGATGCAAATACCCTAAATAACTATTTTGCAGGTATAGCACAAGAATTACTCAGTAAAGTAGATAAAACCGATGTCAGTCCCAGTAAATATCTATCGAACCAGCCCAACTCGTCTTTCAAATTTCAACAAGCTAGCTTCATCGAGGTAAGGGATGTCTTAATGGCACTAAAACCCAAAAAATCACGCGACCATTATGGCCTGTCTACAGAACTTATCAAGGTAATCTCAAATATTATTTACATACCATTGACTAAACTAATTAATCAGAGCATATCCGAAGGCACTTTTCCAAAAATTTACAAAATTGCTAGGGTGGTCCCAATCCACAAAAAGGGTTCCGCGGATGACCCTAGTAATTTTCGACCCATATCTCTACTACCCATTCTATCAAAAGTTCATGAAACCATACTTAAAAACCAAATAGTTAAATACTTTGAAAGTAATAACTTATTCTACAAAAATCAATATGGCTTTCGAGTCAAAAAATCAACTTCAAATGCTATAGCGCAACTTATTAAACGGGTGGTAGAGGCTATGGAGGCTGAACAGCTATCAGCTGCGGTAATGTATGACCTACAGAAGGCATTCGATTGTGTGCCATTTGATGTTATGCTTAAAAAGTTAGAGTTCTACAATTTTGACTTAACTAGTTTGAAGACTGTAGAATCCTACCTTACTGGTAGAACCCAGTATGTTTTTGTCAATGGGGTAGCTTCGGAGGTTAGTGAGGTCATACATGGAGTGCCGCAGGGCTCCGTGCTCGGCCCTATCCTCTTCCTAATCTATATTAACGATTTGGCTGAGGCTGTGCCGGGTGCGGAGCTTGTGCTGTTCGCCGACGACACCACTGTCCTCCTAAATGCAAACACAATTGCTGAAATTCAGGCAAATCAGTTACAATGTGAATCAAAACTGAAAGCTTGGTTTTCAATAAATAAGCTTCACTTAAACACCTCAAAAACAAATAATTTAATATTTACTCATAAAAGGCTACAAGACCTAACAGACTATAACTCAGTCAGACCTAAGTTTCTAGGGGTGGTTCTTGACTCCACCTTAAAGTGGGACTCTCATGTTGAGTATATCGCCGGTGTGGCGGCTAAATACATTTACTTATTTAGAAATATTATTGATATATTGCCTCACTCTGTAGTTGTCACTGCCTACCACTCGTTGTTTATGTCCAGGCTGAGTTATGCAATAACCTGTTGGGGTCATAGCTGTCACCTAGACAGATTGTTCAGCCTGCAACGTAAAATCCTTAGGGTAATTACTAGATTAAATTATCAAGATGACGTTAGAGACAAATTTAGGTCGCATGGTTTTTTGACCCTCCCTTGTGTTTATATACTGGAGTGCACCTGTGAAGCCCTGTTGAATTTGAAAGATTATAAAAGCCATTCAGACATACACAACTACAATACAAGAAACAAAAACAAAATTCATCTAGCACATTTAAGACTTAAATCTAGTCGTTTTGGTCTAAACTACTATGGCCCTATATTCCTAAATAAAATACCGGCGATTCTACAGTTGTTGCCTTCAAAAAAATTTAAAACAAAACTCAAAACGGTGCTTATGAAAAAAGCCTACTATAATATCCAGAAGTTCTTGGATGACGGAAATATATTTTCCTAAATTTGTATTTCATGTTTAATTTATTATATTGTTATATGTCAAGTATTGTCTAAACATATTGTATATTTATTTTAAATACTATATTTCTGACGAATGCAAAAATGTAAATATTTATTAGCATTAAATAAATTCTTGATTCTTGATTCTTGATTCTTGATCAGTTAAATCGCTTAACTTTAAGTATGCCTCGGCGAGTTGAAGCGTTAATAGCCAACAGAGGTAGAATTACTTGCTATTAATTAATTTCCAGTTTTCAAAAATAATTTCTCTTTTGTTATATTAAGGAAAACATATTATTAAATCCCGAATATAAATATTCTGGAATTGATTAAATTTATTTGTTTTTTAGAATTGATTAGAGAATATGGACATTTTATGATTTTTTTCCTAAACTGTTTTTTCCCAGAGAAAATACCATTCTTAACAATATCCTTAACTTTTTCGATCAGTTTAAAATGATCTTGCTTTGATTATTTTTCGATGATTAACATCTCGTCTCTACTAACGAAAGACCCGTCGATCTACCTCCTGTCTCGTCTCGCAAATGTTTTGATCTTCAAGACGACATTCTGCAGGGTTAGTTGATCTTAGTATCACGCGTCAAAACATCTCCAAAATAGGCCAGATAGTTTTTTTTTAGTGACAATTATTCTATATTTATTAAAACTTTAAATGAAAACTACAAAAAATTAAACAAGAGTTAAAAAATGTACATTTTTGATCTCAGCTTTTGACGACGTAACTCGTATCTTATATTGATTTTTTTTTAATCAAGACAATACAAGAAGGTTAATCTCGATATGTCCCTCGATATGTCCATTTTCGTGAAACCCTAGCCTAAACTAACAAATTAATACAAAAGTTTTTTCTTAGTCCTTATGTCATATTTTACGAATGTTTCGCTTTTCCCAATATTACAACTTTTTGGAAAATTAAAAAAAAAAAATTAAGTGGCATAAAATCAATTTGGGAAAAGCCTAGTTTTTTTCAATAACATTATTTACACTTATTTTAGGAATATGGTTCAACTAGGGATTTTAGTAAACGACACATTACAACACAGGATAGAGGCAATTGTTTTTTTTATTGCTTCAAAAGCTGGCGTTGGATATTTAAAACAATCTAGGATCGAAATCTACAATTAAATAAAACTTTGTTTTTCTTTAAATATACACTTTCTATTTACAAAAATCACAAAAAAATCACAGACTGGTATATTGCAAATTTTGATCATGCAACATTTCACATTATTATATTATTATTATTATTATTATTATTATTATTATTATTATTATTATTATTATTATAAATTTAGGGCAGAGGAAATCCTATTATGCCCAAGTATAAAGCTATTAAATAATTACAATCACAGCGCCTGTGCTAGAATAATACTGAATGGTAGTTTAGAATTTTCAAAAAAAAAAAAAAAATCAAAAATCGTCATAGACAAAAAATATAAATTCGTTTCATGAAAAAATAAGAAACTTTTTTTTTTTTGAAATGTCCATCTGTTCGTCCGTTCGTCTCTCCGTCTGTCCGACTGATGTCACGATTTTGTTAAAACGGTAACTCAAGAACGAATAATCCCATCGACTTGAAATTTTTAGGAAAAATCAAGTTCTACGAGGGGAAGATCCCTATTGTTTTTGAAAGCAATCCCCCCAAAAACAAAAAAATTATGGGGGGGTTAAATTAAAAAAAAAAAATTTAAAAGAATTAAAAAAATAATTTTCAAAAAAAATATTTTTTTTGTTTTTTTGCAAAAAGAAATTTAAAAAAAATAAAAATTTTGGTTTTTTTTTAATAAAAAAAATAATTTAAACAAAAATTTTGAAATTTTTTTAAATTTTTTTTATGTTTTGAATTTTTTTTTTATTTTTCGTTTTTCAAAAAAGGGAACGTTCGACTATTACGTAACGCAAATTTTGATCATTTTGGACCCCCCCCTGTAACCCTATTTTCCTATACCATTAACATGGGCGTAACACTCCAAAATGAGCCCCTCCCCCCAGGAGCGTTACTTAATACTTGAACGTTCCCAAAGACCTTTAAAAAAATGTTTTTTTTTTTAACTTTTTTCAAGTATTTGGGGAAATGCAATATACCATTTACTGTGAATAATATATGATGGAATGCGTAGCATTTCATATCTTCACGGCTTGTTTTTTAATATTATATTTAGCATATACCTACCATATACATACCTACCATATACCTACTCTAACCCATACCTTTAAAACACTAAACAGACAGCGGCGGTACCACTCAACCACGCTTGGGCTGGGAAAATCCACCGTCCAGATAGGAAAATTATGGACTTGATGATCGCAGGGGTTTCCCAGTTGGGCTGGGATACCCTACAAAGTGGGGTAGTTGGGAAATTTGTATAGGCGATGAGTTGTTTTTTTTTTTTCATTAGGCATCACAAATCTAGTGGTTGGGAATTTTGTAGTATCAGTTATTTTTTTTTTAGTCATCAAAAAATCTTAAGCCAGGGAAAAAGCTTTTTTTTTCAGAGGTAAGGGTTTTTCCGCCAGGGGTAAAGATTTTTTCATAGTTGGGGAAAATTCTTTAATCTGTATTTGGTAAATTTCTCATCCTTTAGGTGGGAAATGTTTGTCATGCTCCCCCCCCCCCCCAAAATTGCTTCGGAGTACCCCTAACCCCAGTGATTCACCTAACCCGGTACTTTTTGTATTTTAAGGATTAAGGGTCACGTCTTAAAATAAAACTCTAATTTATGATGATAGCTGCCTACGTTTCTGTCGGTTTCTTGTAACCTCATCATGGTACACTGTAAAAAAGTTGGGTACAATTATATATTAATATTAAGATTAAATTGTAAAACTTATATCATTTAAACCGAATGTTTTACTGTTTTATAGTAAATCTAAAGTTCTGAATCTTTAAATTCATCCTTTAAATTTACGATGACAATGTAATAATATCCATTCAACGAGAAAATGCCACTCTGACGTCACAGCGCGTAAATTAAAAGCGCTCTGTAGTGTAACTAAACCTTATTTATTAAGACGTAATACATAATTATCATATAGAAAATGTACTAAATTAAAAATCATTTATTAAATCTTAAGAAATAAGTTTCAATTATTTATTTATTTATTTATTTATTTAAACTAAATTAAATTTAAACTCAACAGGTCTACATCCAGTTACTGAGTTTGTCACTATAATTACAAATTATGCGATATACAAAGAACCTTACATATATATATAAACAAAAAATATATTATTTACTTAAAAAACAAAATCATTTATATGCAGTGTCAAGTTGAAGCAACATTAAAAAAAACGCTTAATTGAAGCTATACTACAATTCAGTATATCTAAATTATTATGTATAGAGTTATAATTAATACATAGTACTATATAGTACATTGACTGGTGAATAATTAAAAATCTTTGTCCTGCATTTTTGGACATAAAAGAAATTTGAAGATCTGGCTTTTCTTGGGACATTAAACAGAGTGATATTTAGTTTTCGCGTTGTGACGCCAGAGGCGCTCTCTCGTTCAATGAATATTATTAATGGTTTATCTTAAAATTAAAAATTACAATATTATTTTAAAATTACTGTATAAATTTGGGCAATTTGCAGTTTTATATTCCAAAGTTAAGGCAAAAATGTAATTTTAATTTTGCAATGTATTTTTTAAATTCTGGTAACGTCAGCCGGTAACTAAATTGCAAGTTATCCGTACTGGAAACATTTTTTACAGTGTAGTTTTCATTTTTTAATGCACGGCTTGATCACTATGGGCTTCACAAAAATTGCATATTTTTCTTGAATAATAACAAACGACAAAAAAAAGTCAGTTTTTCAGAAACCAGACTATATTTTTTCTACGTATTTTTGGGCGCTGAAAACGAATATGGCAATGAAAAAATAAATTCTCGAGCTCAAAATCTTGAGATATAGCTCCTAATGGGTTTTTTTTGTATGTATTCGAGGTAACAAAAGAAATCCTAAAGATTTCATAAAATGTATTTTTATGGATATTTCATTAAAAATGTTATATAAATAATACAGAAACAGCCAAAAATTTAAATATGTGATACATACATATGCTTTACAAAAAAAAAACATTTTTGAACATGTCAAAAGAAATATTAAAAAATACTCTGATACCCTTAACCAGACTGTTTTTCTCAAGTTTTGTTTTATCAATTTAAACAAATTTGATAATAAAAGAACTCCCTGATCCGTATCCTGAACAAAACCACACGCACAGTGGAAAATTTTTATCATAAAGCGGTTAAAAACCGAAAATTTTAAGGTGTTGCGCCAGTGGGTAGGAGGAGGTCAAAATTGACCAAAAAGTGCGTTAGGTCATACTTCAACGGCTCTATTTTTATTTTTTATTAATAAGGAAACAAAAAGCAATAATGCTTCCCGGTTAAAATAAAATGTTAAAATCGGAAACTATATATACATAAATATATTTATGAAAAAAAAAATATATAATTTTTTTGGCCACCACATTAAATCGCCGTTTTATTTATTGAAAAATTATTATTATTTTTAAAATCTACGATCTCTTAAACGCTTCTTTGCCAATTTCGCAAAAAAAAAATATTATTTTCAGTTTTTACCAGCTTTATGATAACGTTAACGTTAAACCCCCAGACTCTCCACCACTGGAGATAAAAAAAATATGCAATTTTTTTATAAAGCCTATGTATGTATTAGTATTACATAAATAATTTTTTTGCTGTATCTGTATTATTTATATAAAAATGTTAATAAAATATATCGAAAAAACACCAAAAAATTTCCATATTTGGAATTTGTGAGCCTAAAAAATTAAGTAGGGTGGATATTTAAAATCTGCAAGTAATGGTATAAAACATTTTTTGCACGACTCAGACTAAAACTTAATTTTAACAAAGAAAACCTTTAAAAATAACATTCTGTAAATTCTTTTAAATTTATCGTCATCGTCATCGTCATCGTCATTTTTTCGAACTGAAGTTTGTGTCAACCATATTTACCAATTTAAATCGCGATAGCCGTGACTTTTCGCGATTCACAGGTATCTTGATTAAATTACGAAAATAAAACACCCGATTTTAGACGCATGGTTTTTAATTTTATCTACCTACCTTAATTATGTTTGGTCGTGCAAAAAATAGTATATATATACCTCAGGACTTTTAGTCTGTTTTAGTCCCGTTGCATGTATGCTTCCCTAGCTCGCTACGCTTACTTAGGAAAAACTCACGCAGTGCGACTAAAACAGCTAGTTTATTCCCTTGGTATATAAATAACTATTTTGCACGACCAAGACTAAAACTTAATTTTACGCTTTCATTTTCGGGACTAAACTTGCTGTTTTTCTCCCAAGGGAAAAAAATCACGGCAACCTTGATAATATTAAAATATTATACATACTGTGTGCTTTACTGGTACAAAAATTAGGTTTAGTGATGTTTTGTAATAAATTTGCTATTTAACTAATTTATTTAATTTTCACAAGGAAAACCTTTAAAAATAACAATGTCTAAATTACCTAAAATTTATCATCTTCGTCCATTTTTTCGAACTGACGTTTGTCAACCATATTAAAAAACAATTGAAATCGCAACAGTCGTGAACTGACTTTTCGTAATGGACAGCCGCCTATTTAGATTAGATAAAGAGAGAAGTTCTACAGAAAGAGATAAAAGTATAATTATAATTAATAATTATTATTGTTTTAAAATAAAATTATTATTGTTTTAAAATAAAATTATGCATATTCTAGGTAAAAATAACATTTTAGATTATATTTTAAATTACATGAAGGTAAGATATTTGTTTTTTTTTAAGTAAAAAACTATTTTTTTTATTTTATTTTTATAACACACCACTCCTTAATTTGACAGTCATTAATAATACCCCGTTGTTTGTGAAGATTTTGTACTTGTTTTTGTGTTTAATAAGCTGTTTTATGTATTATTTAATAATTTTGCATATCATGCACATTTTTTGTTGCACTGTGATAAAATCCAAATATAATATTTTTAGGGAATTTTCTTTTTAGGTTGATATTGAAGGCCTAACTTTATGTTGCCTAACGTATTGGACTGCTGTCCATTCACAGGCATCTTGATTTAATTACGAAAATAAAACACCCGATTTTAGACGCATGATTTTTAATTTTAATTTTATGTAACTACCTAAATTATGTTTGGTAGTGCAAAAAATAGTGTATATACCTCAGGACTAAACGTGGCTGTTTTGATCCCTTGTATTTCTGTTTCATTCGCTAGCTACGCTCTCGCAGAAAACACTCATGCAGCCGGACTAAAACAGCCAGTTTAGTCCCTTGGTATATGAATAACTATTTATTTATCAGTATTTCCATTTCCAAAAAAAATTTTGATGAATTTTTGCAGATTTATTTTTTCGCCTCGAATGCGTACAAAAAAAATCATTGTGCGCTGTATCTCAAGATTTTGAGGGTTAAGAATTTTTTTCATTGTCATATTCGTTTTCAGCGCCCAAAAATACGTAGGAAAAAAATAGTCTGGTTTGTGAAAACCTGACTTTATTTTTTTTGTGGTCCTGTGTAATTTTTAACATAATTTTATTTTTCAGTTGAATTAGATTGGCCAAAACCAGATGGGCCAAAACCGGATTGGCCAAAACCAAATTGGCCAAAACCAGATTGGCAAAAACCAAATTGGCCAAAACCAGACTTCATGAGGGAAGTAACAAAAGCGCCATTTTCCAAAAGCAAATCAACACTTCCCGACCCTTCTCAGCTGGAGTGTGGAGTACAAGATGGAACTCAAAGAATAACTGGTGGAGTTTCCACGGAGCTGGATGAATATCCCTGGATGGTAATTTTGGTATACAAAACAGCGGAAGGACTTAGAAACGGCTGTGGAGGGTCACTTATAAATAGGAGATATGTTCTTACAGCGGCTCATTGTGTGGATAAGTCCTTTATGAAGGCGGCAAATCTAAAATATTTGTAAGTACTACAGTACTACCTACAAATTAGGGAGTAAAAACTTTTTTTTGTGTTATATTTTAATTTTTTTATCTTTTTGTATTTTTATTTTTTTATTTTATTATACTATTATTTTTGAATTTCCCAAAATCGCCAAAAAACGCCTTAGACAAAAAAAATACAATACAAAAAATACAAACATTTCATGAAAAAATACAAAACCTAGAAGATGTCCGTCTGTCTGTCCGTCCGTCCGATATCACGTTTTTTGTAGACACGATCTCAAGAACGAATAATCCGATCGACTTGAAATTTTCAGGAAAAATCAAGTTTTATGAGGGAAAGATCTCAATTATTTTTAAAAGTTATCCCCCCAAAAACAAAAAGTTTTGGGGGTTAAACTTTAAAAAAAATATATAAAAAAAAATAAAAAGTATCATTAATTTTTTTTTGTTTTTTGAAAAAAGAAATTTTTTAAATAAAAGGTTTTAAAACTTTTTTTTATTTTTCTGTTTTTGAAAAAAAAATCTTTAAAAAAAAACTTAAAACTTTTTTTTAAAAATACTTGTTTAAAAAAATAATAAATAAAAAAACTGTTAAAAATAAACCATTATGAGAAGCAAATTTAAACTTAATAAAAGTTTTTAATTGTATACTGTTATTGTTTATTTTATAATTTAATGTTTATGTGTACTTATTATTTATTCGTTCTATTTTAGTGTTATTTATTGTTTGTGCTGATGATGTGAATAAATAAATTCACTAAATCTGGATCCACTAGATAAATAAAAATTTTAAGAAGAGAGGGTTAAATTTTATTAAGTTTAAAAAAATGTTATTTATTTTTTTTAAGTTGCGTTATTTGGGAAAATGCAATATACCATCGACTATGAATAGTGTATAATGGAATGCGTAACATTAAATATCTTCATGGCTTGTTTATTTCTTATGTATTTACATTTACCTATTTTTTTTCTGTAGAACCTTTTCGATATTATGTTTTTAATATTTTTATTTTTAAAAAGTACCGAGTTCGAATACCTCTGCAGCAAATAATTGTATACTGTAAAATTCTCTTCGAATTAAGGGCAAGGATTTTGTTTTTTTTTTCTTAAAAATACTATAGAAAGTATTTACGCTTTATAACTTTAAAATTCCTTTACCATACTTTAGTGTAACCTAAAATTATTTAACAATGTTATTTAATTTGAAGGGATCATGTAATTTTGGGAGAATATGATATAAACAACCACACCGACTGCGTATTCGGAAAATGTGCCGACATACCCAAACTAGTCCAAGTAAAAAACATAATACCACACGAAGAATTCAATTCAGAGTCAACAGCCAACGATATAGCTCTTGTAGAGCTTAACGAGGAAATTCAATATACAGGTAAATTTGGAACATTCGAAATATTTGGAAAATTTTATAAATATATTGACATCTATGTAAGGGACAGCAGGGTAATACGGGAGCCGGTCTTTACCTCTAACAAATTTACCTCGAAAGCAAATCCCTCGAAAAAAATACCTCGAAAAGATGTTACCTCAAAAAAATTTACCTCGAAAGGACATTACCTCGAAAAGTCGTTACCTCGAAAGTAAATCACCTCTAAAGATTTTACCTCGAAGGGCTTTTATCTCGAAAAGGGCTTTTTTTATTTTTTTATCTGTTTTTTTGCCATTAATGTATACTGTAGTTTTTTTGCTCATATTTTATCATTTATTGATTAAATTTAATTTAATTGCTTGCAAAAGAATAACATTATTATTTATTTTTTCTTTATAAAAAATGATGCTGTAGATTTTGACAGCTTATTTGTGATTTCAAATACTTTCTTTTTGTATAATATATCAATATTATTTCTTTAAATAACTAAGTTTATTTCTATTAAATTGTACTTCTTTTTCAAAAAAAATTGTTTGGTTCAGTTTTTTATAATTTTTAAAAAATTATGTATTTTAGAGTTAATTTTTTATGCTAGGTAATGTCCGTTCGAGGTATTTTCTTTCGAGGTAAGGTCCTTTCGAGGTTAAATTTCTTGCAAGGTAATGGACTTTCGAGGTAACATTTTTCGAGGTAACGGTATTTGAGGTAATTTTTTTCGAGGTAAAATTTTCGAGGTAATTGCTTGCGAGGTAATTTTTTTGAGGTAAAGACCCCTACCTGGGGAATACAGGACAGTGGGTATTATCACCCAGTGGGTAATACAATTGAAAACTTACACAATATTTTAGCATTAAATCATACAGATTGTTACTAAATAATTTAATTTAATAAAAATACCATTTAAACTTCTTTTTTTTTTCAGAATATATTAAACCAATATGTTTACCAGAAAAGAATACTAGATTATCAGGAAATGAAACATTTTTTGTAGCAGGTTGGGGACAAACATCAACATGTAAGTGAATAGTGAATAGAATGTAGAATAAACTTGGAGGGTACAGGGGTAAAATGGTCATAAGGTCGATTTTATAAAATGATGGAATTTTCGAATAGGATTTTTGAGGTCGCTGATTACGAAAATAATATATTTTTTTAAGAAAATCCAATATGACAGACATACATTTTAAAAGTTTAAATAAAATTGTTTAAAATTATGAATATGGGATTTTTGAGGTCGCTGATTCGAAAACGATTATTTATTTTTTTGTAAACAAAATGGCGGATCCAATGTTGCGATGGTGTACGTTAAAAGCTTCAAAATACTCTATGAAAATGGTTTTTAAAGTCACTGATTACAAAAATATTATATTTTTTTGAAAAAAATGGCGGATACAATTTACCTTTGATTGAATGGTTATTTATTTGTTTGAAAACACTAGTTTTCACCAAAACGCTTGCAAGGCTTATATTGAAAATAATAAAATAATATTATCAAATTTAAATAAAAAAACTGGTGGTCGAAAACGTTTAAAAACCCATGCTAGTTTGTAGTATTTAATCCTATCGTTTGTGATTAAATCATTTTTGAGCAGTTTTGAAGTTATGGTTGGGATTTCGTCACATTTTAATGATATTTGTTAAAAAAATAACGCATCATTAGAGAACGTTCAAGTATTACGTAACGCAAAATTTGGCCATTTTTGACCTTTTCTCACGAAAACATAGCTTAATACATCTATAATGAACATGAAGTATAAAATTTAGTAATTATTTTCATGAAGATGTTTTAATTTAAAAATTGTCAGCTTAAACTAAGGTATTTTTTGGTAGCCAATAAAATCAAAATTTGCTTAAAAAAAGTTGTTGGTTTAAGGTACTAGCAAAAATTAATTATGCCTTTAGGGAGACTAGGAATATGACATGCATTGAAATGTATAAACGATCTACTATTCGTTTTTTCGATTTCGTTAATGTTGTTTCCCCCTATTTTGGCCATCAATCTGGGAAATTCCACCACCGTGGAATACCAGCAATCAAATACTTTTACTTTATTTATTTGCCTCTTTAAAAGAGGTATGTAATAAAATTAAAAAAAAATAGTTTTAAAACGTTTTGATTTTGTTAAATCGATGCACAATGTATTTAAGCAAATGTTAAATTTCAAGGCTAAATAATTTTATTTATGAAATATTCAAGGCTATACCATTTTTTAAATAATTCATAAATAAAACTATGTAGCCTTGAATAATAAGCACATGAAAATAACGATCAAAGTCACATTGTCAATATTAAAGAAATATCATTCCTATTTATTTTTTATCTTTAATCAAACCGAATAAATCCATTTTTTAGATCTGGATTTTAAAATTCTTAAATGGAGAATATTGCATTCCCCATTTGACGTGTTTATTTTAAATCATTTCTTTTTAAATTAAAAAACATACTCTACTTAGATATTTAAAAAAGTTTTAAAATTAATCATAATTATATACTCGAGTAATATTTGGTCCTCGTTTTAGCTACACTCAGCCCCGTCAAACTAAAAGCCCAAATCAAGTACACTCGAAACTGCAAGCGTTCGCTGACCAAAGGCCAGATTTGCGCTGGAACAGGAGACGGCAAGGATTCCTGCAAAGGGGACTCTGGGGGGCCTATGATGTCCGGAAAATTTATCGATACAGATTATGTTCTTAGTTTGATGGGTGTTATATCATATGGACTGACCAAGTGTGGGGAAGGACCTGGGGTTTATACATATGTACCACAATATATTGACTGGATAAAAAACCACATGAAATAGTTTATAGTATAAACTTAATACTTTTAAAACTGGCACGTGATTTTACAGGTGGCCAAACCGAAATTGAAATTGACCGATTTTTTTTATTTTTAATTTTTTTATATCGGTTTGTCCCTGTTTTTTTACATCATTATAATTGTTTTAATTAATGACAAAGTTAACTTGTAAATATAAATAAGTTATTTTTAATAAAAGAAATATAAATTAATTTTATTTGGTTGATACCTATACAGATTATGTTCTTAGTTTGATGCGTATTATATCATTTGGACTGGCCATTGGCCATTGGCCAGTGGTCAAATGTGGAGCAGGACCTGGTGTTTATACATATGTATCACAATATATTGACTGAATAAAAAAACCACATGGAATAGTTATAAACTTTATAATTTAAAGAAATTGAAATTGACCGATTTTTTTTTCCTTTTATATTTTGGTACCTATATCGGTTTGTCCCTGTTTTTTTATATCATTATAATTGTTTTAATTAATGATAAATTTAACTTGTAATAATATTTACAATATTATTTATTATTATACAGGGTGATCCATAACTGGCATGCCAAAATTTAAGAGGTGATTCTAGATCCAAAAATATAAAAAAAGTTCCTATAAAGGTTGTTCCGGAAATGAGCCCTAAGGGATCTAGGGCCCTTTAAAATTGTAATAAAAATAAGGTTTTTAATTAATAACTCGGGTACCGTTTAAGCTAGAGCGGCGAGCTTTTGCATGTATACTAGTATTAATAAGGGCAATAAGTTTATGTTAATTTATTTTTTTAATTTATCCAGACGGACAAAATATATGAGGCTTAAAACATTTTTGCCCCAAACTTTTCTATGTGTATGTTTTTTGGATTTGTTGTAAAAAATATAGATTTCTAGAGTAAAAATACATATAAAATATCATATAGTGTAACACTGTAGGAGCAACCGTTATCAAAAAAAAATGCAATTAAGAGGAAGTAACATTTTGTGCCACCAAAAACGTTACTTTTTAAAAGGCTATTACTCCTTTAATATTAAATTTAGGTATTTTGGTGTATAATACTTTTTTGCTCAGTTTTAAATGAAGAATCACCCTGCAGCATTAAAATTTTATTGGTGCTTTTTTTTGTTCCCCATTCAATACGTCATCTTCGAAGGGCCGTAGCTCCCTTAGGGCTCATTTCCGGACCAACCTTTATAAAAACTTTTTTTCATATTTTTGGATGTAGAATCACCTCTTAAATTTCGGTACGCGAGTTCTGGAACAGGCTGTATATTATATTTATTAAATAAGTTATTTTTAATAAAATAAATATGAATTAATTTTATTTGGTTGTTACCTATACAGATTATGTTTTTAGTTTGATGGGTATATCATATAGACTGGCCAAATGTGGAGAAGGCCCTGGCGTTTATACATAATATGTACATATTATGTATCACAATATATTGACTGGATAAAAAACCACATTAAATAGTTTATAGTACAAACTTTATACTTAAAACTGGCACATGACTTTACGGGTGGAAACAACCGAAATTGAAATTGACCAATATTTTTCTTTTTAATCTTTGTATATCGGTTTGTCACTGTGTTTTTATATGATTATAATCGTTTTAATTAATGAAAAATTTAACTTGTAAATATAAATAAGTTATTTTTAATAAAAGAAATATAAATTAATTTTATTTGGTTGTTACCTATACAGATTATGTTTTTAGTTTAATAGGTGTTATATCATATGAACTGGCCAAGTGCGGAGCAGGACCTGGTGTTTAAACATATGTACCACAATATATTGACGGGATAAAGAACCACTTTTAAAACTGGCACTTGATTTTACAGATTTTACAGATTTTTTTTCTTTTTAATTTTTGGGTATATCGGTTGGTCCTATTTATTTCTATTATTTTAATTGTTATAGGTAATTAATGACAAATTTAAGTTGTTATTTAAAAAATATATATAAATTAATTATAGTTGGTTGTTACCTTAAATTTGTTTAAAATTAATCAAATCAAAAATGATAAATAAATAAATAAATAAATAAATAAATATTACGAATGTTCGTTTTAATCAATCTATCTATTGTAAAATAGCCAAAAGATAATAAATATATCTATCTATCTATCTATTCTATTGTATCTAAAAGAGTCACTTTTTGTATAACAAATCTGTACGAACTTATTGGAAGACCCTTCATTTTATTGTACAATTTGTTTACTTGTAATGTAAATATCGATTTAAAACCAAAAATAAAATAAACTATCGATCGAAACGCAAAAAATGGTCACGTGACCTCCATAACTTTTGAACATACACTCTGATTTGAAATAGGGTATGAAATTTAAAATGGTGATTCTACATCAGAAAATATGACAATAAGTTCCTATAAATATATGTCTAAAAATGCGTCGTAAGGGAATTAAGCCCCTTTAAAAGTGGCTAAAAAAATCGGTTATTTAATAACTCAGGAACACTTTGAGATATAGCAACAAGGTTTCGCACGTAAACTAATAAGACCCATCCTCGTATGTTTTTTTATGCACTTATTTTAACCAGGGGTGTGCGAAACGGGGGGACATTTTTTGTCCCAAACTTTTTTCTGTGTATCTTTTTTTGTAAATTTATTATTGGAGTATGATTCCTCAGCTTAAAATACCTAAGAAAGGTACACTTGTTGTAACACTGTAGGATAAACTATTTTCGAGAAAAAATCATTTGAAGGCGAAATTTCACTGCTCGAGAACGAAAAATTATTATTTCGGCCAATAAATTATTTGATGTTTGGTTTTAAATTGATATCTACATTATACCCAGAAAACCAAAATAGCTCGAAACTAGTGCACTAAATGCAAGCTATTTTTATGGACTAGAAACATCCTTGAAATGTCCCCAAATGCACAAAACTAGCCCTAATAATATAGCTCGCATTTTTATTTTTTGATCCATTTAGAAACCTAAAATAGCATGCTATTTTTGACATATAATAGATCGAAAATATCGACCTAAAATAGCACCTAAATAGCATGCTATTTTTAATCCAAATAAGTTTAAAAATAGCATGCTATTTTCTACCTAGTTTAGCAGTATATTTTTGGTCTATATTTTTGATATAGGTGATATACGTAAAAAGGTTATTATTTTTAAACAGGAGGATCAGAATAGGTACAATATATTTGTTTGTGTTCCGTACTTTTATCACAACATTTTTGTTGAAAATTTAAATTTTCACATTCATGTTCTTCCTCACTGCCATTACTTTCGCGTTCACTCTTATTTACACAAATTTTCAATATAATTTTAACTCTCATTTTCACTATTATTCACCATTTCACTACTTCTGCTTTCACCACAACAGCTGTCTTCTACCACTCCTGTATTCTTCTAAAACTTACTGCATTCACTAAGGTCACTTTTACTTTTGTTCTGTACTTTTTAAAGAAGCTACATAAACAATTTTTCTTTTTTTTTTGGAAACACCCCCTAACCCCCTCAACGATCCTGAACTGATAACATGTGCACTCAAACGTCAGTTTTTGTTTTGTCAAAATATAAATTTATTTATCAAGATATTACAATCGAATAAAAAGTAGTGTATAATATAAGGAAAAAAACTGTTAGTCGCACTAAAAACAGTATTTTTCGTCCCTGTATCACAAACTACTATTTTACTTTTTCCTCTCCCTGCTTGTTGACCCCCTTATTTTTAAAACTAAGTTATTTAATAAATAATAAATACAATTTATTTTCAATTAGGATCTAACTATAAATGTCATTTGCAATTTTACAAATAAATCTATAGTTTTAAGTTACCATGAAGTAAGGATTACAAATATTTTTCAAGACAGCTCATATAGTGGCTAAGAAAAATATAAAAATATCTACGATCCTTAAGTGAGCGTAAACTTAAACTAAGGATATATCAATAAAATTACAAAGACGACTTATAAGAAGGATGCTCAAATACAATTACATTGTATACATGTACTAAACAACTCATATATATAACCCATCCTTTCTTATTCCTTCTCCTGAACCACGTCCGTGTAATCCTTCCATCAAATCAGCAATCACAGCTTTACCACCTTTTATTGTCATATTTGTATCTTCAGGAACTCTAATTTTATCAAAAATAGCAAACTTTTTCTCATCACCAGGCCGCAATACATTATTTTTCTTCATAGAGTAATATACATGTTCTAGAATACCATTACTTCTCAATAAATACTCTCTATGAGCTAGCCTTTGAAGACGTTCTTTTTCTTCAGATTCAACAATCATCTGAGGCAAAAACGAGTTTTGATTATGTTTTGAAATTAAGGACAACGGAGGTCTGATATTCTTATTACTAGATGATCTGGATCTATGCGTTTTTGGTTTTTGGATACTTAGTCTCTTTGAAGCTTCAAGCTTTGCTTTAAGCAACATTTCGTCTCTTAAAGCGTTTTGAGCAGCTTCCCTCGCTCTACTTGACGCTGTGTCATTATATAAGGAGGCTTGTCCTTGATCAAAGTACTTCTTGTAAAGATGTTCGGTCTGTGGACAAGGAAATGCCAAACGAAAACCACCTCTATTTGAAAATTCTTGTTTAAAATAATCGTTAAAGCTTTTTGCTAATGGAGGCTGAGTGTCCTTTAAAATACCGTGCAATAGTCTTTCTCTGACCCGTTTCCTGTCTTCACGCATAATCTTTCTTTTATCACAGTTTGTAAGGTTCATCATAGCAAACATATCACCTAATAATGTTTCTTTAACTTCAACATCTAATGTGGTATCTGTATGAAAACTAGGTGAATGATTTACTTCTAAAATTTGAGGGTTAAGCTTTCTATCCAAAATAATATCTACACCTAAAAGCTCAGAACAAGCAGGCATACTATCGTGATTGGGAAAACAGGCTGAATAACTATGTTTTAGAACAGGCCAAGCACTTATAATTGTTTTTATAATTACGTCATCAATTCTGTACCATAAAGCGTCAACATCATACTTTAAACTTTTTATATATTTATTAAACCAAGATAACTTTCTCTTACTACCACCCTCAGTATCCATGTTGTAGGTTCTGCTGTGTTTGTTTACAGCATAATTAGTCAAATGCATAAAAACGTTGGTAACATTAACACCATTTGGTTCTTTGTATCTACTTGTAGCAAAACGAACCAATCCTTCATTGAAAATGTAAATCCTTAAAGGATCACATGATGTTATAAGAACATAGACTCTTAGATCAAACTTATATCCATCAATAAGATACGGTTTGGTTATATATACTTGACATATGCCTTTATCGTAAGGTCTAACGTCTTTTAAAGTTTTCGTAATTACTATACCACGACCTTGACTACCTGTGTCTGGTTTAAGAATAAATGTTTTATTCTTACGAAGTCTGCTATATGTGAGAGCTTCGCCAAGGTCAGCAGGAAAACACCAGGTCTTAGGAAAAAAGTTGTAGTCTCTAGGAAATAATCTTAACATTCGATTTAAGTTTCTGGCCAAAAGATCCTTTCTGCAGATTTCCAGCATGCCTGGAAAATGATTAATTTTTTGAAATCTTTTCATTTCCTTGCATTTATCTATGGTAATAGATAAATCTGTCCAATACATGTTCCAATTTTCACCCTCTGATACCTCTTTATAGTTAAATTTTTGTGCAGTTCGTCTAATGACATCGTATCTACAATTTGTTAAACAAACTGTTACTTTTGAACGTTTTCTCTTCTTTGTACCTTCTGGAAGGGGATTTACCTCATATGTTTTTGATGGCTTTTTACTTAGGGAAACACTTATTTCTGGTATGTGGAGTTTATCAGTTTCCGATGATGATTCTGTTGTATCACTGTTATTGTTTTCATTTATTTTTGTTTGGGCCATTAAGATCCAAATACATTAATTTTTTAGTTTTGTTTGATGGTTTTGAAAATGAGTGAGAAGTAAATTTTGTAATTTTCAGCTTAAAATAATATCATTATTTTGACATATCGCTACGTGTGAAGGATTTGACTTTTTTAAATTATTGGCAATTTTGACATGAACATTTGTTATTAACTTATTCTTGTATTAAGTATACTAGTATACTACGTAAGTAAATAAAACTACATAATTTGAAATAAAATTAAGAAATGATAACAGGGAAAAAAACTATCTAGATCCATAATAGAGAGCCTTAATGTGATGTTATCTGGTTTGTTGGCAGAAAACTTCAAAGTAAGGCACGCCAGATCCATAAGTAATTAGTTCTACCATGTTGGTATCAAGTATAATATCATATTATTTAAGCCAGCATAATTTACCTACAATTTTGGACATAGATCTATTTTTTTGCTTTAGCTAATAATGTTTTCTATATGTTTAAAATACCTGATCTGAATTTTAATTGGCTTATTGTTACCAGCATTGTAATAAGTAGGTGAGAATTTCTTCTCTTAAGAAATTGTACATACAGGAAAGTTAAAAAACTACTAAAAAACAATTTTAGTGTCAAACTTATGTAAATAATACTACAAAGTAGTAAGATATGTTGTATTTTATATTTTTTTTATCCTAATGCATTTTTAACAACAGGAAGTTATATTTTTAGGATAGGTATTATCAAAATCAAGGCAAATCAATAACATCAAAATCAAGGTAATATTAAATCTCGTTTCAAAAATCGTACAGCAACCATATTATTTTTTTTACTATATTATTCACAGCTCCTGCGCTAGAAAAATATTATACGGTAGTTTCGATTTTTCAAAAAAAAATTTTAAAATCGTCCTAGACAAAAAAATCTTGGATATAAATTTAGTTTATGAAAAAATAGGCAACTTTTTTTTTAAATGTGCGTTGTCCGTATGTCGGTCCGATGTCATGATTTTTGTGAACACGATAACTTACAAACCAATAATCTGATCGAAATTTTCAGGAAATATCAAGTTTTACGAGGGGAAGATTCCTATTATTTTTTAAAGTAATCCCCCCAAAAACAAAAACTGAGGGTTACGTTAAGAAAAATCGAAAAAAACACTGTTTAAAAATTAATTCCCAAAAAAAAAGGTTATGGGGGGTTAAACTTAAAAAAAAATTGAAAAAAGCTGAAAAAAAAACTCCAGTTAACGTACTCTTTTTAGAAAAAAATAAATTTATTATTAGGATCAATTCTACCAAATCTACCAAAAAGTAATCTCCCAACAACAAAAAAGGGGGTTAAACTTTTTTTAAAAATGGAAATCTTTAAAAAAAAATCAAAATTTTCTCGGTTTTTGTAAAAATAAAATAAAGTTATTTTTAAATATTTTCTTTGTTTTTCAAAAAAAATTCTTATTTAAAAAAAAATGTTTTTTTTTTATTTTTGTGTTTTTTTTACAAAAAGTAAATAAAAAAAAAGTTAAAAAGTGTTTCAAATTTTTTTTATTTTTTTTTTAAGCAAATGCAATATACACTGTGAATAATGTAACATTGCATAGCTTCAAGGCTTGTTGTAATTTATAACGCTTTTATAAGTTGAATAAATTTTTTTTTTTAAATTTAAAAATAAAAATCATCAGGTTCCTGATGGATTTTTTTTTGTGGTTGCTGTATTCAACTTAGAGGTATGCTGTCCTGCTAAGACAAGTTGTCCTGTGTGCAAAAATTCACTTTTTGACATAAGCACACTTGCTTTACACTAGCCCCATGTGCCTACTAAAAAGAAATGACCTATCTAAAACCCAAATCCTAAAAATTAGCCTAAGATGTTTGTCCTAAGTGGAAAATTTTCAATGTTTTCTAAATAAAATAGTCCTAACAAGTCTTTACTAGACGAATTAGTCAGGACTAGGACTAACTTTACAGGTCTTAGTAATTTGATTGGACCTTTTAGATAATTTTGTCCTATATTTCTCAGATAGAACAAATGCATTTATGGTCTGTTTTTTCAAGCAATATAGTAAATTAAAAATCGCACAGTCAATATTTTCAAAACAGATTCGAATATTGGATGTGCGAATATACTGCGTAGTTTATTTTATAAAACATAACTATATTCTATACACAAATATACCATTCAAACCTGTTGTAAAAATATTTACTGTGCGATTTTTAATTTACTATCTTGCTTGAAAAAATGGACCATAGTATTACAATTTATTTTTGTGACAAAAAAAATATAGTTTTTTTTTTCAAAGTAAATCAGGTATTTTTAATTTAAAATAAAGCAGAACCCAACGCCACATTTATTTAAACATGTAATCAAAAAGTTCAAACAAAAACAATAAAACTGGCCATATCTCAAAACATCTAATTTGCAGATAGAAAAACTTGTCTTAGAAGGGCAGTATGTACCAATATTTAGTATTCGATTTCTGTTACCCAAACATTAACACTAAACTAATTAAGAAATAAACCAATGAAATGATGTGTGAAATAATTCTGACATTTCATTGGTCCAATTCTTTGTTAGTTTAGTGTTCATTATTACCCAATAACCCAACAACCATCCAACAGTCTACCTAATTAATAGTCTAAGATCTAATGACCATTTTTATTTAATTATTTTCTCCCAGCTGTATTTTATATATGTCTTAAAGTAGATTCAAATTAAGCTATTTTCAAATCACCAGGTCCTTACCGAGTCAAACACATTTATTACATTTAGATTAGTCTATTTTCACAGTTTTACATAATTATTCAGCAGGCCAAGGGGTAAAAAAGGATTTAAAAAAAATTATTTAACATATTTCAATACTAAAAAGTCTAATGAGTATTCATTTAATTAAAATTTCATTTGATAAATTCTCATTTCTTTAAAAAAAATAAGTATTACGTATGTCAAAGGCAACGAACTAACAACTATTCTCTCTAGAATACGCATACCGTTAATATAAAGTATGGCCAACATCTCCGTTTGTTTGTAAACAAATAGTAGGTATATTCAGGCCTGAACTATAATAATTACCAGTAACTGTTATTTTTGTCTGTGTTAGAACAAGGCTATGTGAGTAAGACAGACAAATGTATATGTTGGCTAGGTTTTTTTCAGTTTTTACAAATGAAATGCCTATTCTAGAGAGAAGAGTTATTAGTTCGTTGGTCAAAGGCACTTTTTAGAGACTGTTCTTACCCCCTTGGCCCCAGAATTATTGTGGTGGCCCATAAGTCACTTTAACATTTAAAAATTGAGTAACTTTTTGGTTTGTCAATTTTTTTAATTTATTTTTTTTTACAATATAGAGTACAGAAAATGGATTTTTTTAAAACTAGATATGGAAAATCATGTCTTTTAAATGAGGTCCATTTTCCGCTTTGTAAACAAGGCCTCTTTTTACGACATTTTCCATGACTGCTCTTAACATGTATGGCTCCAGCTAGGGTCATGCACCAACGTGAATTACACCCCCTCAAGGTCACGGTTTGATGCTGTGTAACTTTCCAAATGATAATCGGGCTTTACTTCTGCTAGGAAAATGGCAATACAGTTACAGTGAACGGCCACCGATATCTCTCATCGCTAGAAAATTTTGTGCGCCCTGCAGTGAAGAACATGCCAGAGACATGGTGGCAGCAAGATGGGGCAACTGCTCATACAGCCAGAGTCAAAATGCAGCTTTTAAGGCAGATTTTCGAAGGGAATAATTTCTCGAAATTCGGATTTTCATTTTCCTTCACGATCGCCCGATTTGACAGCACCGAATTTTTTTGTTTAGAGCTACCTGAAAGATCGGGTGTATGTCAACAAGCTCAGGACTATTTAACAACTTAAGTCAGATATGTTAGGATCCGTCATGGAAAATATCGTGAAAAGAGCCCTTGCTTGCAAAGCGAAAAATGGACGTCATTCAAAAGATATGATTTTTCATGCATAGTTCAAAAAGAAATCAATCTCCTGTACTCTATATTGTAAAAGAAATAAATAAAAAAGTTGACAAACAAAAAAATTATTCCATTTTTAAATGGTAAAGTGCCTTATGGGCCACACTGTATATAACTATGAAAATAGCTTAATCTAAATATATTAAATCTAATTTATATAACTCGGCAAGTTAAAAATAGATCTTTTGGTAGCTCATTGCCATAGCTTTAGGAGCTTCTAGCACCCAAAGGAACCCGATCCGGAGCCTGTCAATTTGAAAAAAAACTTTATTTGAATGTACTTTAAGATATAAAATACAATCAGGAGAAAATAATAGCCCAGGACTATTCAACAACTTAAGCCAGACATGTTAGGATCCGTCATGGAAAATGTCGTGGAAAGATCCCGTGCTTGCAAAGCGGAAAATGTACATCATTCAAAAGACATGATTTTTTATGTTCAAAAAAAAAATTTCCATTTCCTGTACTCTATATTGTAAAAGAAATAAGTAAAAAAATTGACAAACAAAAAAATTATTCAATTTTTAAATGGTAAAGTGACTTACGGGCCACACTGTATATAACTATGAAAATAGCTTAATCTAAATATATTAAATCTAATTTATATAACTCGGCAAGTTAAAAATATATTTTTGGGTAGTAGACCAGGGTCGATAATTTTTGAAACCAAAAAAAATAATAGTAGGATGAAACCCGTTAAAAAAGGACGAGAATATAACAAAAATGAAAGGAAAAATAATTTACGGGCGATCTGAGGTCGAAGTGGAAGGGGGTGAGTTTTTAAGGGTAAAAAACGGTGTATCTCGATTTCCGGCAAAACTACAAGTCTTATGGAAAAGAGACCTACAACTTTTGTAATTACACTTTTTTCACATAACCTCAAAATTTATGTGAAAAATTCAAATAATCAAGTTTTTGGTTTGGACTTTTTATCTTATGCAAAAAAAAAATTTTTTTCACGAAATTTGGTGAAAACTTACCTTTTTATGTCCTAAAGACAATGTAATTTTTTCACCTTATTTTGACTTAATATCGAAAAAACACCCTAATTTTCAATAAAAAATTCTCGCTAGGTTTGGAGTTTCTGAGAACATTTACCATAGTAATGTATATATTTTTTTACATTATCAGAAAGAAGAGATTTCAACGAACAAAAAACTCCCCGACTTTTTTTAAAAAGCTGATATTTTGATGCGAGAATTTTCGATTGAAAATTAGGGTTTTTTCGATAATAAGTCAAAATAAGGTGAAAAAATAAATATTTCAAATCAAAAAAATTACAGTGTCTTTAGGACATAAAAAGGTAAGTTTTCACCAAATTTCGTGAAAAAAAAAAATTGCATAAGATAAAAAGTCCAAACCAAAAACTTGATTATTTGATTTTTTCACATAAATTTTGAGGTTATGTGAAAAAAGTTTAATTACAAAAGTTGTAGGTCTCTTTATTACCTACAACTTTGTCGTTTAATTTTTTTCCATAGGACTTGTAGTTTTGCCGGAAATCGAGATACACCGTTTTTTACCCTTAAAAACTCACCCCCTTCCACTTCCCGACCTCAGATCACCCGTAAATTATTTTTCCTTTCATTTTTGTTATATTCTCGTCCTTTTTTAACGGGTTTCATCCTACTATAATTTTTTTCACTTTTTACCATTTTCAAAATTATCGACCCTGGTCTATAGCTCATTGGCATAGCTTTAGGAGCTTCTAGCACCCAAAGGAACCGGATCCGGATCAATTAAAAAAAAACTTTATTTGAATGAAAATAATAGAGGAGTAAATTTTTGGTAAATGCTGTATATAAACTACATGACATGTATAATAAAATTAATTAACATGATTGTACCTACATGTTTATTTAAATAATTCAATTAAATTACTGGTACGAGTTTTGCGATATATTTATAAATAGTGGAATCTTTAATTTATTACCGATACATCACTAGTTAAATATTTAATTTGTAGAATTTAATAGTTAGTAACTATTCAACATTCATTCAAACAAGATGTATGCTGCAGGTGCTGTGTTTTTGCTAATACTGGTTTCAACTAACGGGATGTTAATAGATGGTAAAGTATATTTATTTATAAAAATATATAAAGGTTTAGTTTAGTTTAGTTTATTTTTAAAGTCTTTCTCTGACCACCTAAAAGTGGTATTTTATACACATTAATCGGCGTAAACTATGACACATTAACGTTGAAAATAAACACAGAAACATAGGCTTACAGAATAATTTTGCCGAATTATGAGGGAAATTTTTATAAAGGTCACTAAATCGAAACATTTGACGACTTATTTGCCCACAACAATATTGACTATACATATTAACTATACATATATATATATATATATATATATATATATATATATATATATATATATATATCGGTGTTTTTCAAAGAAAAAAACCACATTCGATTTTTATCTTTTAAGAATACGTAAGTTTTTAATTTTTATTTATCGATAACTTTTTTCCCACAATCGGTTAAATGGAATGATTAAAAAAAATCAAGATAAAAAGAAATAAAAATATTTAAAACCTCGTCTCAACGCTAGAGCCGACACGGCGCCTATGCAAGTACTGGAAATTCGCCGACTACTGTTTATACGATATTCGACTAACAATAATACAATCATTTAAAATAGATACTCTTCGCTATTAATAGCTACTCTTCTCCATCATATAACAATTCACCAAAAATTTCAATACATAAATTTCGGCACCATCATCTTCCCCATTTTTTTTTAATCCTGCAGCCTTCTTACATTCCTCCAAATCACCCAAACCAAATTTTATATTTAAAACAGCCTCCAAACCATTAATTTTGAAAAATAAATAAAAATTTTACTTTGACATTGACATTGATTGACCGTAAGTAAACTTTGTGAGACCCATGGAGATAAAGTACGAGATTTTTTTTTAACAGTGTCACAAACTTTAATTTTTATGCTTTGTTAGCCGAGATATTTATGTTGAAAAATAGAGCTATACTGTGACGTATCTGATTGAGTTGATTAGCATATGAAAGGTCTTTCATTATAAGTCTTTAAAATGTATCCAATTTAAACAAAACATTGCAATTTAAAAAAAAAGTGTAATATTTTTTTTGTTCTTGGAGGTCCTCTATCTTAAAAACTATAAAAGATAAAATACTGAAAAAAAAATAAAAATAAATTGATAATAAACATGCAATAAACTTTTAGGGAAAACTGTAGATAAGTGTGTTAAGAGGCCAGGGGGCGAAATTCATATGTTTAACGATAACTCGTTTGCTTTAATTCCTATGAAAAAATTCAAAATAACAAAAAATGCTCTTACATCTTTTTGATCTATTCCTTTTTAACTAGAACTCTTGGAAATATACGATATATATTATATACCGTTTATCCACCCGTTTAGTATACACTTTAAAGTAAAATTTGTATCTCTTATGACCGTGCTGCCACACTCGGATGAACTCGGGATCAATCGCTTTTCGTTTGGGACGGCAGTCGAGACTTGTAATTAAGACGAGTAAAATGTGCCGATGCGGCTTATGAGTTCTACTCTCAAGTGTATACTAAATCAATGGATTATCAGTAGAAAACAAACGCACTCTATTATTTGTTTTTTGCAGATATTTGTACAACACCAAATTTTGAAAAGGGCTTATGCGTGGAACTACAAAATTGCCCCTCCATTTATGCTATGTCAAGTGACTACGTGTAACATTGGAAAAATTGGAATTTTTAATCAAGTCGCAGTGTGGATTTAATGGAAATAATCCCAAAGTATGTTGTCCCATAGAAATTGAAAATTTAGTATGATAGTTTATAGAAAATGTAATTATATTTAAATTATTTATGTAATATTTTTAGGTTATACTTATTAAAAATATATCAATAAACAGAAGTTGTTTTTTGCTAATAGTTTTGAATATTGTATACTCTAAAAAAATTTTTGTCTGAATTTCCATACACGTATTGGAAGTAATTAACCCATACATGTACCTATAGGCATAAAAGTACCAAAATATACCAACTATTAAATCTAAATTTTTCAAATGTCGTCTAAAAAAAGATTTTTATAAATAAAAAATTCTTAAAAAAAGCTTTAAAAAAAGAAATCTCTGTAAAAAAATTTTATCCAACAATTTCCCAACTTGCATAAACAGTTTACCAACTAGACAACAGTTTCCAAACTTTGAACTACCAACTTTTAAAATATAAATCCAAGTTTACCGACTTTTCACGAGAGGATGGGGAAAGGCTCCCCCCGTCTTTCGGTAAGCTGCTTACCATTTATTATTAAGTTTTGTAAA
Source organism: Brachypterus glaber (assembly GCA_958510825.1). Taxonomy (NCBI): domain Eukaryota; kingdom Metazoa; phylum Arthropoda; class Insecta; order Coleoptera; family Kateretidae; genus Brachypterus; species Brachypterus glaber. The sequence continues at coordinate 47,021,074 of OY294046.1, forward strand.
AATAAATAAATAAATATCCTTATGGCTTATTATGATGGTTCACGCTGTATATCTATTTTAAGAATACATATTATTATAAGTTAAGTGTTATTAACCTGTTGACCTTAATATTTTTCAACAAGGAATACATTAAATTAAAAATCTTTAAAATTTAATTTAAGGTTAAATATAGTATTTTATTATGTTTAATAATTATAATTAAATAATTATGTATTACACATAATTACCTATTGAACAGTATAAAAACAATACAATGATATTTGAATGTTTAGGCCTTCGTTTATTACACAGGCCCACAAAAAAAGTTCTCTGTGCTGGGGTTAAGACACACCTATTCTTATGTATTTTGGGATGATGAACACGAATCTGTGATAAAATAGACACTTCATGGGCTCATATTATTGCTACACTGAAAAAACAGTCTAAAATGGTAAAAATTTCATACTATTTTAGTGTACCAAAATATGCGCCACTGAAATGCCTTCGTGTTTAGCATCCCAAAATACATAAGAATAAGTGGGTATCAAACCCAGCACAGACAACTTTTTTTATGGGCCTCTGTTATTAGTAAGTTCAGGAAAAAATGATATAATAATTATGATAAATATTCACATTCGTGTAAAAATTACAGCACAAAACGTGTAATAATAACAAATGTTTTAAAAAGTCCAACTAGAAAAAAAAATTGTAAATTTTACCTTTAATTTACTGTAAAATTACAATTAAAATAATGCAAAAGCTTATTTTTACTACAAAACCATGTAATTTTTATAGTATTTCATTAAATTTATATTTTATTAAGTAAATTATGTAATAAAAAACAAAATAAATTGCTAATATTTATTTGTAAATAAGTACAGACAATTTCTAAATAATATTTAAACACAAAATAATTGTATTTTTTACAAAATAAATGCATTAATATTGTTATACTTATACTGTAAAAAATACAGTACCTAAATCATTTGTGAAACATTCGCAAAATATTTTTCAAAGTTTAGAGTTAATTTGTAAAGAGCTGTACCACGTGACCAATGTTTACTACCCAAACGACGCTTAGATATCGTGAGAATCTATTTGTTATATGTGTACAAACTTGTGCAACATTAGCGCCAGTTTGTACGCTCTCGATACAGAAATAATTTTAGTCCATAAGGATTTTTAATAAATTCAAGGTTAGGGCCAAAGACACTATACCAATACTGCCGTGCTAAGCTGAAAGGTCCTATCTATATATGTTTAACATACACAGATAGGACCTTTCAGCTTAGGAAGGCAGAATACAGGATGTCCAGTAAATGATGTCATTAATTTTAAGGGGTGATTCTACATAGGAAAATATGAAAGAAAGTTCGTATGGAAACGTTCAAGTATTACGTAACGAAAATTTTTATCATTTTGAAGGGAATAATAATTTAAGATTTTTATTTTTTTAGTTAGTTACAACACATATCTATATTTTAAAAATTAGTGGTATTATTTAATTATAATATATATTTCCTATAAATAAAAGAGTCTGAAATCCTTTAAAAACAACGAAAAACGACTAAAAATATTTAAGACTCAATTTTTCCCCAATAGCTTAAGTGTGTGAGAAATAAATACCATAACTAATTAGTTCTAAGTGTGCTTTTTAAAAGTAAAAACATAATTTGGCCAATACAAAACATACACCGTTTTTAAAACCTTTTAAAAATTCAACTATTGAAATTTATGCCTTAAAATAGGATTTTTCGAAATTACTTCCAATATCAATTACAGTAAACAGGGCATTAAAAATGACAAATATCAACCTTATTAAGTTGTAAATAAGTAAGGGTAATTATATTTGTCATCTCTGGATAAATTTAGGTTTTTGGGAAATCATTTTACGCGACCTAACCTTTAAGGCTAAAAAACCCTTGGTAATTTGTAGTTCGATCTGATTACATATTGTCCAAAAAGAATTTTTTTTGTCATTTGATCTTACAAGTCAGGCATAAAAACCGACAGATAATTTTTTAAGCAGAAATTTATTTTTTTGCATTTAAAATTCACAATAAAAAAATCCAATAAAAAATATTCAGAAAAAAACTATTATTTTTTTGATAAACCAAGACTCTCTTAGCAATTTTCTGTCATAGTACGGGGAAAGCATTATTATATTATTGTTAATATATTATGTATATGACATATATTTATAAAAAACATTAATATACTAAAATTGTTTTATTTTTTTTTGCAGTTATTCGGTTTCCTATGCAAGAAATATATATTCTCCCACTTTTAACCGTTTTGAGCCACCTCTAAATGTTAATATTTTTGGATAAAATTTTACGTAGTTTCTTTCTAAACCAAATAAAGTAATTTGAGCTTTGGGCCCCCAAAAAATTCCAAAAAATAAAAAAATGTGCAATTTCTTGCATCACCCTAATATACAGAATGTCCAGTAAATGATGTCATTAATTTTAAGGAGGGATTCTACATATGAAAATATGAAAAAAAGTTTCTATAAACATATGTCTAAAAATGCGTCGTAAGGGAGCTAAGCCCCTTTGAAAGTGGCTAAAAAAGTCGGTTTTTATATGATAACTCAGGAACGCTTTGAGGTAAAAAAAATACGTACATGAAAATAGCATACGAAGATGGGACTTATTAAGGTTTTTTTACGTTTAAAACCTCGTTGCTGTATCTGAAAGCGTTCCTGAGTTATTAAATAAAACCAGAATTTTTTAGCCACTTTCACTACGACGCATGTTTATAGAAACTTTTTTTCATATTTTCATATGTAGAATCCCTCCTTAAAATTGATGATCGCAAAAAAAAAGCTATAAATAGCAGCTATGTCTCGTTTTGGTTGGGATTTTCTTACTGATTGTGAACCTAGAGGAGTGCAATTTCTTTAGAATAGTTTACTAAATAAATCGCAATATTTTTATTGTATATGTAAATTACACATCTTTAAAAATTAACTCACTATAGTAACTGCCCAATTTTACAATATTTTCAAATAAAAAGTAAAAAATTACAAATTAGTGATTGTATTGCTTTGCAATTATTTGTAATAAATTCCTAAATTAGAGCAATCTTTTACAAAAAAATACTTAATATTTTACTAAAATAATGCAAAAAAACATATATTAATTATATATGCTTAATCATATATTAAGTATACTTAAATTAGTAAAAATTTACAAATAATTTGTGAAATAATACTTGAGAAATTATTGAGAAAAATTACAGTGACCCACATGAGTAACCAATAGGGTCTTCTTCGATTTTTGGTTTTAATTATTTTTAAAAATTAGAAGTTCTAATTATAATATATATGCTATTTATTTATTTTTTAGTCTACTTAAACAGGAGAAAAAAAATTATAAAATTTGAATTATTTTTTCCCGCTCCACTGAAAACGTCACAGACAGAGTTTGCGCAGTTCAAGTCAGTTTTGATTTTGTATGTTGGCTACTCTGATTGTTATTAAATAGATGTGACTGTCATGAAGCGTTTGGCTAATTATCCGGAAGGGAAAGGCCAAAAATAAAGAGAGAGAGAGTCATGAAGCGTTGATGTGAGGTTATATTTTCCTATTTTTCGGTTTTATTCAGTTTAAGTTTTATTTGGTGTGTATTTACTGGACTTTTTATATTTCAAGACAGTGTATTTTAAAAAGGTAAGCACAAAGTCTTTTGCGAAACACTAAAAGGTTTGAGGCCTTAATATTTGCACCTAAGATTTTTTTACCATATAGAAATTTTTTGGTTTAAATTTCATATCTGTGTCAAAGCATTCTTGAAATATAGTTTATTTTCAAATGACTTGCAGATTTACAGACTATAATGGAAATTACTCTATGTGCAGAAAATTTCTGCATCCAGGGACATACTTTAAGTATTACATAATATATTTCAAGAACAATGTTTAGTTTTTATTTATAAAACCAAATTATATACTCGTGTTTAACTTTTAGGCATGGATTTCAAAAACTGTTTTTTTTTCCAAGTTGCAAAAATTCATCAAAAAACTGCAAAGAAGTTTTTTTACTGTACCAAAACCAGAGGCTGTACAAAAATCATAGTTATCTGTTTTTCAAGAACCAGGGGCACCAAAGAAATCTATAGGTGGATATTTCTGCTGTGAGGACCATCTTGAAGTAAGTTTAAAATTATATACAAGGTGTATGGTACACGAGATGGTACATGGATAGAAAAAATTTAAGGGGTGATAGATCAGCTCATTTTGAGTCTATTAGACCAATATACCCTTATACAAAGTCTTAACGTTTTTTAGATATCAGCCTTTTTAGATATTTTTGCGAAATACTTTATTTTTTTCCTGTACGTATGTATTATTTTTACACTTTGATAAAACATTACAAAAAGAAATGCCAAACTATAAAAAATATGTAGGCCAATTTATGAGTTAAAATACAGTGGTTCAAACTTATTTTTCTATACTATGCACTAGTTCAAGGGAATGAGAAAGTTATACACACTTCTTTGTTTTGAAGAAAGAGACTCTCAGGCTGAGACTAGAGCATGCAAATCCCGGGACCAGCGAAAATTTGCTGGTCCTGGGACTGAAAATACATAAAAAAATGTGTACTTTTTTTTATTTTTGGCTTTATCATAACAAAAGGAATAAGCATCTAATAGATGATATTATCAGGGGTAATATCATAAGTGATACTAGGTTAGGTATTGGGGAACGTTCAAGTATTACGTAACGCTCCTAGGGGGGGGGTCATTTTGAAGTGTTATGCCCATGTTAATGGTATTGAAAAATAGCGTTACAGGGGGGTGGGGGTCCAAAATGATCAAAATTTGCGTTACGTAATACTTGAACGTTCCCTTGGTGGTTTTTAGATAAATTTTACGAATATTAATCCCCTATTAATGCAACAACTGCTTTAGCAGGAGTTGAATTTTCCAAAAATTGGGATTAATATGAGTAAAATTTGAAAAAAAAAGCACAGGTACTTAACCTAGTATCACGAATTGATATTTAGGAGTTGAATTTACCAAAAATTGGGATTAATATGAGTAAAATTTGAAAAAAAAAGCACCGGTAACTAACCTAGTATCATGAATTTATATTTAGGGAGAGAATATAATTTATATTTAATATACATACCTCTTAATTATAACTCAAAAAAGCTTTGGACTAAACATTTCAAATTTAGACCATAGGTTGATTATCTAAAGTTCTAAAAAGTTCTAGGCTGGGATTGTTTTTGGTAAAAATCGGATTGGGATAAGGGGTTAAAACGGGGTAAAAACAATTTATTTGAAAAACATTTTTTTTTTCAATTTATTTTTCGTTTTACAAAACAAGAAACTTTTTTTTTTCGTTTTTGATTTTAATGAAACTAGGCCTATAGGGAAAAGTATTATTTTATTGTTTTTTTTATAATAAAGCCAATAAAAACAAAAAAGTGAATTTTTTTTATTTGTAATGCAAACTTTATTCCAGAAATACAATAAACTGAGTAACCAACTTAAGAATACATTAAGATAAAACCTTGAAATTTGGAGGGTGTTATCTATCACTAATAAATATTTTTGTATGTAAATTAATACTAACAGTACTTATTTTGTTGCAGATGATCAGGTCAGGGAAAAGTCTGGAAATTTTGTGAAATACTTTCTGAAATTTTACAAATTTGGTCAGGGAAAAGTCAGTGAATTTGGATTTTAAATTTCAGTGCCAATCCTGCAGGGAACATGTACTAGCACTATTATTTAAAGTTGTAATTAAAAATGAGTAAGGCACTTGTATTTTTTCCAGTTATCATGTGTTAAGTTTATTTATTTATTTGTACAATCATTGTATTATATAATAAATTATGTCTACATTAAATCCCAAGATAAGTAATTTTCATATACATAATATAATATACATACATATACATATATAATATACATTTATATTTAAATAAATTTTTGTTTTTCAATACTTTTTTTGAATTTTATTACCCCACCCTAACTCTTTTTTTTGTGGATTTGAGGAAAACTATGTTGTGTTCTGGTCTCATCTAAATTTCTGTCCCTAAAGTAATTTCCTATATCTTTAAAGAACGTAGAGGGTCCCCCAATTTTTAATTCAGAGGCCTTGATGTATTTCATTTTGTGGCCCACTTGTGCCAATGCTGGTTTTTCCTAGTAGCACTCAACCTCTGCAATTGCATGCTTACATCCACCTAGAACAATTAAAAATGCTTTTTACTTTTGCTATGATTATATCAAAGGCTTCATAACATGAAATGGAGACCAAAAACTGAAAGTACACCTCTACGTTATAAAGCCCTCAATATTAAGAAAGTGTTAAATCTTATTCTGAGTGGAGGGGGGGTAGTTAGCAGGAAAAAATCTGGTTTATATCATGGCTCGGTTCTAAAAGGGCCAATGTCACTATATCCTTATTATCAGTTATACTGCAGAACTAACTTTTTCTTAGATCTATATAACCTAAAAAAGCCAATGTCAGTGCTTGTGAGATAAATGTAGATTTTTAATGACATGTGTGTTTTTAATAAACATGTCTGTTAAACTGCTAAAACAGCCAATATTTTGTTTGACTTAGTGTATCTGTTTAAAATTTTTGACATTGGCCCTTTTAGAACCAAGCCACAGATATATACTCGACTGGGGCTCCTGTTGCTTAGGGGATTGCCCTACAACAGCTGACTTTTTATAAGGTATTTAAAATAGAACCCCAGAATTCCACAGACCAAAATAACTAAAATAATTTACCTTCAAAAGCTGTACAACTTTGCAACTAAGAATGACTTCATTTTTTTCATCAATTTCTGCTGCGATCATGAACTTTGTGCTCAAGGACAACACGTCCTTTTACTGTGCAAATACTAGTGCTCTTATCCTGATTGAGTTGCACATAACCATAACCTGGCCCTGCAAATATACAATATGTTTTAAAATATCCACATTTTTCACAAATTACTCAAAAAAATAGTTTATGCACATGAATAGAACAAAAAATTCAGTAAAACCTAAAAACTAAAATTAAAATAAAGAGTGTATACTGACCATACATTTTTAAACCGGAACTCCACACTAAAATAGTCCAATTTTTTGCGAAAAATTCTTTAACCATCACGTAATTAACGTGTAGTAAATTTTCGCTAATTGCTTTCACAAAAAAAATCCACTGAAGCCATAATTAAAGCAAAAACAAATAAAATAACTTTAAAAACAAACCGATTCCGAAATTTAACACGGAACTCTCCACTGACAGATAAAAAGTGAGGTTATGTCTACGCTAGCAGTTTAGCCACACTAAGAAATAAAATGTCGTTTCTGCGCAGTCTCTATCTGTGACGTAGAAAATAAGGCGCGACGAAAAAATTTAAACTTTAAATCGATTTTTAGAATAGTTAGCGTTATAAAAAAGGAAAATTACTTTACATTTACCTTACTATTATAAAGTACTTTGTAAATCAGTGTTCAAATATTAAAAACAAGACTTAGTGGAGAACCCTATTACCCATGCGAGTTACTGTAAAGAACCCCGCACAAAACCCCGTGTTTTTTGCTTTCGGCTAAATTTGCTGGAAATTATATATTTTATTAACCTTCATGTCCTTAGTATTTGACCAAAATTTCAACTTAACTGTATGTACAGTTTTCGAGATATCGTGCCTTAAAATTGGTAATTTAGAATTCAGGAAAATTTTACACCTGTTAAAATTTTGTGCTTTTTTATTGTCAGTTTTTTTTATGCATGATAAAACTTAATGGTGCAAACTGAACGTGCTTTATTGAAATGTGTTATAACATAATGTTATTAACATTGGCCACAGAGTGTTTCCCTTTTCCGTGACAACAGCCTAAAACAGCCGATATAATATATATATATTAAAAATGTTAATTATTAATTTTGGTTTAATATTAAAAAACAGAAAATCTAACGGCTAGAATTTCATAATTTCTATATATTATATAGTTTTTGAGTTACTGAATAAAAATAATTGAAAGAGAAGCCTTTTAGAGTACTCAAAGTCCTTCTGTTTGGGTATGATCATCCAAAACACATAAAAATTTATTAACTCGATCAATCAGCTAAAAGTTTTAAATTCTCGGTAAATCTTACAAATTGCTAAAGTAAAGTAGGTAAACCAACCAAAGAGGGCCTACATTGGCGTAGTGGGAAAAAGGTTTAAAAAGGTTTTATTAGATTACTTATTACATTTTTTTTTTCTATTGTACAGAGCGCTATTAAACACGCTGTGGTATTCTTTCGTTGAATGAAGTTTACCAATTTTTGAATATTCACTTGTTACCCCATGTCCCACCTTGTTCTAATAGAACTGTTCTAGGGGTGGGTCCTCTGTAATCCCCATCTCTGATGATTGAGATCTAAGAACTAACGACCTAAATCTCTTATATGCGGTTTAATAGAACATATTATGTGATGTCAATATAAGATAATGTTTCTATGGCTTCTTGATCACTCCCTCATAGAATTCGAATATTAAATTAAGTCTGGGAATGTAGTGTGCTTAAGACATAAGGGCCCACTATAGACTAGTAAAAGGAGCTTCTCTAGGCATAATATCTATTTACTACGCACAAATATATCAAATGTAATTAAATTTAACGTTCATCAAAGTCCTTAAATATAATTCGTCTTTCTGGGTATGATACACGCAGAAAATTCTGTTATAGCAATAATTACTTGCCAAGCAATCTAAGAGTAGGGGTAACCGGGGCTAATTGTCGCACTTTTAATTCAAAGTCAGTTTTTTCCTTAATTTTTGTTTTTTTTTTTTAATTGACCAAATGGTAATTTTAGCTGCATGTTTCAGTAATATTATTATAAGATAAAACATGGAAAAATTTACAGGGTATTAGAGTTATGATTTTTTTTATGAAGTCTCGACAAATGCGACAACGTGCCCCGTCACGGGGCATGTTGTCGCGGCTCTTAAAGTATATTTTTTTGAAGAAATATAAAGGTATTTAAAAAAAATATAAATAACTAATAAGACATGTGCCTTCCCAAAAGCCGATTGTTATCTAACTTTTTACTCTTGTACCAAAATTGTCAACTTTGTAATGAAATAATATTTTTTCTATTTTTTTATTTTAATTTAATTTAATAAACGATTTTATTTGCTATCCTATTAAGTTTCACTTTTAAACACAGTTTTGAATAATAAAAATGCGAAAAAGGAAATGTTATACCATGAACATATCTCCAGATCATGCGACAACTAGCCCCAAACCAAATGCGACAACTAGCCCCAGTGGTCAATTTTACCTTATGTATCAAGTACTGTCTAATTAACGAATAATCACTCCTAAATGACAATATCAACAAATAATATACACCTTAAACTATTAATATACATATAATTTTCTTATCTTAATATTTTAAATCCCTCACAATAAGAAAAAATATTTACCACAAAAAAATTACTGGACCCTTTAATTTTGACATTTTTTAGATTAAATTGCTGCTCTTTTAACTTATTGCTTTTAAGTTTACAAATGATAAATGACACTTTTTTAACGCAGAGGTTAATCTCGGTTTGGTGCAGAAAACTATTTTACTTTTTGAGATACAAGCACTTCGACAACTAGCCCCGGTCACCCCTACCAGTTATTTAGTAATATCCCGTGCTATTATAAAGTGCCGAACACTTTTTAATGCAAAACTGGCATTAGCGATGAGTAAAATGCAAGAAAGCTGTGTGCGTTTTACTGGCCACCGAGCTGTTGTACGTAGCAATCACATGGGCTTGTCGCGCACAACTCTAACAGAGGCGTGGCTTCAAACGAAGAGTATTTTCTTTTCAAACTGTTCGGCACTTTATACTCGCACTGTATATAAAACTATTTAGCTAAAAACTCGCGACGAAAGAATTATACTGCTCAGTAAAAGAGCTTTCCCGTGTTTTACCTCCGCGCGAGACATGGATTTATTATTATTATTAGATTCACTTTCAGCAACCTTAAAACCCCCAATATACCAATTTTCACGAAAACTACCCCCCTTCCCCCAGGGGGTGGATTTAGATTTTGTTATTATCCGATTCACTTCCAGCAACCTTAAAACCCCCAATATACCAATTTTCACGAAAACTACCCCCGCCCCTCAGGGAGTTAAGTTAGAAATTATTTTTTATTGTATGAAAAACAAATACATTATTTATTTGGTTGGCTGGAAAGTGTAGCACAAATAAGATAGAGATAGGGTAGACGTCCTTTGTTTCATAATTCTAGTTGTAGAGAGCTCCATTAGGTACAATAACCATCTATTAATAGCACTGGAATTCAAAAAATCTCCGGCTTTAATGGGTTAATATTAATATTTTTATAATTTTAATTAAAATTAATAAAATTCCTAGGGTAACACGTACATATCGAGCCTAAAAAAGAGGGATAATTCACACAATAGATTTGTTTTGGTTCTTGAAAATCTCAATTCTGAATTAATTCGGAACTGGCGCAGTTGCAACTGGGTAATGCTCAGTAGCAACTACGCAAGTTTCAAACCAATTTAGAACTGTGATTTTCCAGAACCAAAACAAATCTAATGTATTTTATTTTAATATAAATATTTGGATTTTTTTTAATTCTGACTTTTTTTAATGTTTCATTTTTTTAATTCAATAGTACCGTTTTACTCCAGTCAAATAATAAATGTAAATTGCAATAAATGTACACGGGCTGATATTTTAAAGGGAATTAGTGGATGGTTACAGAACACTCCTGTTGGTTTTTCACCCAGTGATTTGCCTAAGGGGTGTCTGCTATTTTTGAGGTGGGTTACTTAATATTCATCTTACGATAAAAATGTATATAGCCAATTTTGTTAAGGAGGAAATTTCCAACAATTTTGTTTTGATGTTTTATTTTTTAACATATTAATAACAATCGAGTTAATTTAAAAATAGCCATGTTGGAGGTGAAATTGCTTTTTCCATTTTCGGCCAAATTATTCATCGGACGATAAAAGTGGTTATAAGCAAACTTGTAGCTCTTACAGTTCTCTATAAGCTACATATATTATAAATTTTCATAGGTACTTTGGTATGGTTACAGAGGGCGCACCTCGACTTCACCGCCCACTGTAACGGTAACAAAATACTTTATAATATATAAAACTTATATATAATTTTAAGCCCTACAACTTTGCTTATAAGAACTTTTATCCTCCGATGAATAATTTGGCTGAAAAATCACAAAAACCATGTTTGGTTATATTTGAAAATTTATAACTCGATTGTTAACATAATAAAAAAATGATTCAAACAAAACTTGTTGGAAATTGGTTATATACATTTTTATCGTAAGATATGATACATATTTAGCTAAAATTTTTAAAATCTAAGATAGCGGAAATCCCTTACGCAAATCGCCCGGTGAAAAACCAACAGGAGGGTTCTCTTGCTATCCACTACTACCCCCTATCAGTCCGTGTGTACATTTATTGCAATTAAACACAGGAATTTTTCGTTATTTGACTGGACTATTTATACTTTAACACCTTAAAATGAAAGATAGGTATAGCAGGCGCAATTACTATAGACGATTGTGCCTCTCACTTGCACACATCCTGCGTTACGAAGGTTACAGCGTAAATAGTCTAAAAGCTGGTGACCATTTTTATTTCATTATTTGCTTCCAGCTGTTTTTTATATATGTCTTAAAGTAAATTCAAATTAAGCTACTTGCAAATCGCCAGGTACTGGATCGGGTTCCTTTGAATGCTAGAAGCCTCGAAAGGGTGATGAAATGGGGTCCCCAACAAATATTTTTTTAACTTACCGAGTCAAATAAATTACATTTAGATTAGTCTATTTTTTACAGTTTTACACAATTATTTAGTAGGCTAAAAGTTAAAAAAAAAATACTTTAAAAACTTTTGACATATGTCAACACTAAAAACTCGAAATAATTTTCATTTAATCAAAATGTCATTTTATAAATTCTCATTTCTTTAAAAAAAAAATAATGCAACGGCACTTTTTAAAGACTGTTCCTACGCCTTGGCCCCAGAATTATTGTGTATAACAATGAAAATAGCTTAATCTGAATGTATTAAAAGAAATTTGTATGACTCGGCAAGTTAAAAATAGATTTTTTTGGTAGCTCAGTGCTTCTAGCACCCAAGGAACCGGATCCGGAGTCTAGCAATTTGAAAATAGCTTAATCTGAATGTACTTTAAGACACATATAAAATATAGATGGGAGCAAATAATGAAATAAAAATGGTTACCGGCTCTCCGACTAAAAGTTGAGAGCGCGCTCGGCTATAGTGAAAATTATTACTATAGTAATAATTTCAAACAATTTAAAATAAAGGTACTTAATAATAAAATAGGAAATAAAATTATAATCGTAATTTTTTTACGGCCATTCTTTTATTTCCTCGTTTTTATTAATAATATTTCAATTTCTTATCATTAAATTTTCAACCTTTTGTATTTAATGGATATGTCGTAAAATAAAACAAGCCCTAAAAATATGTAATGATACACATTTTATAGTATACTCCTCGAGGTTGCAGTATTTTTTTGTTACCTAGCGTTGTTTTAAATTAACTAAATTATATTGGGAAATTTTTAATTTGTTATTGATGTCTCCTATAACTTTTTTGTTATTAAATGGATTTTTTTTATTAAAGGCAGTTTTTCCTGAAGGTTGTTAACACGTTTAGTTTAGATTTTTTTTACGAGTAAAAACATAACCTTCTCTTTTTCGAAATGGGTCCTGTTATTTTCATTTAAAAAAGGAGTTAATACCATTTACTTTTATTTTTATTTAATTTTGGTCATATAGTGATAAAAAAAGTTAACGGACAAAAATAGATTATTTTTTTCCATTACTGTAGAAACACCTATATTTTCGACCTAATATAGTTTATTATTAGCAAGTTTTCAATTAAACCAATATAAACTATATATTTTCGACAAAAAATCGGTAATTTTTAGGTCGTCCTAAATTTTAAACAAATAATGCCCTATATTATCGAACTAAAATTGTTAGTCTTGAAAATAGAAAAATAAATCCTTCAATGCGCCGCACGAATACGGGTGCGTTCAGCTTGTATTGACTGCCACTCTCGCTAAGCAGACGGGTTCGTTTCTGCCACTCTCTTGTTTTGGCGACAGGTCGTTTTCAGGGTTAAAAGGAAATAGCTTCTACTACTGTGTGCATGGTAAGTTACCACGCAGTGGTTGCAACGAATTCGGCCATCGGAAAATCATTGCCATCAGAAGATGTTTTTTCCTGTGAACTCTTAAACATGGCATATAGAAATACTTAAAAAACGCACTGCACCTAGGTTGTGAAAGTCCGGTTTGGGTTGCAGTGAATGGGTTAAATTAATATGACTATTTTTTTCAACTATCATAATGTCGGTTTCCACGGTTTCCACCAATAAAAACAAGGCATTGCCATAACGACGGGATATTTTCTTCTCGAATATATACCAGAAAATCGAATATGTACCAGTTTTCTAGTTCTTTGATATAACAAGCTTGATAATGTAATATTTATTATAACAAAATATCAACTAAAATTCAAAATTAAGGCAATTTTTATGACTTATTAGCTTATTTTTATTCAATGTCAATAAAATTTAACGAATTTAGATCTTTTTTTATTCGAAAAATTAGAAAAGTCAAACATGAATTTGTTGTGTCAAAATAAATTAACATCAAATTAATTATTACTATTTATTCAAATTACTTTTGAAGATTTAAATTGTTGAAAAATTGTTTTAAAAAATAGTCCTGCAAATACACATCCAGATTCGGTATATTTTCGATACATACGAAATTTTCACTTCATTTACATAAACGTACAATTGTAATGTCCATTTTTCGTTTAGTTTTTAGAAAATATTTTGAACGTCTAAATATGTTTGTATGCTATCTATACTAGACTCTCAAGCTGGTTTTCTGCGTATACTTTATAATAATATACATATTAATAATATATTATTAATGTATTAATAATACTCATCTAATGTAAAGTTGCGAGGAGTATAATGATGTTTAAAAGGGCAAATATTATCCATTGTGTAAAAAGTAAAGCAGGAGTAGTAATCTTGTTAAAAAGGAATTTTTTATTACACACAAAATTTATATCAGTGACCATAAAATTTTATATATTTTTCAACCATTAAAATATTATTCCTATCAATACAAAAGTGTTGAAAACTTGACAATAGAAATAGAATAGGGACTAAAGTCACTGAATCCAGTGTACAGTGCCGAGCACAGCCATTACGGGCCTGGGCACAGAAAGTTTAACGGGCTAAAAAAACACAACTTTTTTAAAAAAATAGGGAATTTTGGCATTGCACTTTAATTATTGCTCGTAAATTTTCATACACAGCTCTTTTTGCCAAGGGCTGATCGGCTGCTTTGGGATATATTTTATTTTAATTTTACACGAGGCTTGCCTTTTATGCATTTGTAAAAGTCTCGGCGAAATTTAACTTCAGCAATGACTAATTTATGTGAAAATGTGAATTTTTTAAATATATTAATAATTCTGAAACCATTCTAACTTTTGAAAATTTACTTTAGTTTACTTTAGTGGATTATTATTATTATATATATATTGACAATAATGTCAATTTTTTAAGTATTTTTTTTTATAAAAATTCTTGTAAGAACCTATATTATTTTTGGAATTTTGATTGGGAATGGATAAAATGAAGAAGAGAATCTGTGGATATGGAGATGGAGCTTGGCCATTTGGAAGAAGGGATTTAAAATTTGTATGTGAAAAATATAAAACGTCAGAATGCTTATGTAATATTTTTTAAGAAATAAACTATGCCTAAACTATGCCTAATACGGATAAGGGTTATCCACATGTTTTTGAGATGAAAGTTACAGAAGAAATTTTTATTCATATGAAACAATTATGTATCTGGCTAACATGTTAACATGACCTGTGTTGTCAAAGCCAATAATTTTTTGATTAGAATAGAATAGAATAGTCAAATTTTCTTTACAAAAGTTAATTTGTTTACATTCGAATTTTCTTTCGATTTATTCCAATTATTTTTACAAATCTTGCCGTGCCTGGAAACTTTCTACCCCTTTTGACCATCTGTAACAGGCCCTGATAATGAGGACCTACAAGACCTATAAAAGGCATACATTATACTCATTTCAAATAGTGAAAAAATATATGAAATTTCCTTTTAAATTGATAAACTGAGCCTAAATAACTAACATAACAAAGTCAGCTATAGCTATATATAAGTTAGCCATCAGATGAGGTCATACCTGCACTATCAAAATTAAATCATACGCTTTAAAGGAAATTTATGTTTTTTTTTAATTTTACAATTGAAAGGATATGAACATAAGTTAATTAATTTTAGTAATTAATAATTATTTATTTTATATTTTAATTTTCACCAAAGTACGAACTTCTCAGGACTCAAAGATTAAAAATTATATTTTATAAATTAATTAATAATAATGTTAATCCGTCTAATAAAAGTGCCCATTAAAATTAAAATTTAGGGGACTTTTAACCTTGCTTAATCTCTAAATTTATAAAGCCTCTACACACCCACCTATTTCATATTTTGTAAAACGTGACAGGGATGGAATTAGTCCTTTATTGTTAAATTTAAAAATAGAGTGAAATTCACAGCTATTAGAACTGATCAAATCCAAAAATAATACCTGAATACTCAAGGACAGAACTTTTTAATTTTAAACAAAATTATAAAAATATTAATTTATTATTCCACCAATCTATTTTCTAATCATGGTACAGAGTGATATTGGTAGACTGACAGTTAGTGGTACTATGTGCTTGAGACACGCAAGTCTTCAACTTGCTACCATTCAAAGTCTCCAGACTAGGAGAGGTATGTGTAGTTGTCTACATCTAGCAATAGATGGCGCACAAGTCTACATCAATCTAATGGCTATATTCCTTTTCCGAATAAAGTCTAAAACCGTTTTCTTAATCAGCGTGCAGAGTTGACTCTTGGTACTGAAGAGGGCCAGCGGCCCGAAACTGTCAGTCTACCAATATCACTCTGTACGATGATTAGAAAATAGATTGATGGAATAATAAATTAATATTTTTATAATTTTGTTTAAAATTAAAAATTTCTGTCCTTAATAATTCTACGCCTAACCACTCGTTAGTGGTACTATGTGCTTGAGACCCACAAGTCTTCAACTGCTACCATTCAAGGTCTCCAGACTAGGAGAGGTATGAGTAGTTGTCTACATCTAGCAATAGATGGCGCACAAGTCTACATCAATCTAATGGCTATATTCCTTTTGCGAATAAAGTCTAAAACCGTTTTCTTAATCAGCGTGCATAGTTGACTCTTGGTACTGAAGAGGGCCAGCAGCACGAGACTGTCAGTCTACCAATATCACTCTGTACCATGATTAGAAAATAGATTGATGGAATAATAAATTATACCTGAATACTCTTCGTATTTCGAATATTTACCATGATAATTTGCTGTTGTGGATGATCCGTAAAAGCAAATTACCACGGTAAAATATATATCATGTCATATCATGTAAAATATTATAGTAGTTTTGTAATATTTGATGTCAGTCCGTACAGCTGTACATTTAACTTTAGTTGATCCCTTGTTCGTTGAACCAAAAAAAAAATCACTCACAGTGCTATTCTACTAAAATTTCTAGATCACTTATGTAAGTTCTGTACAAAAATTGCTGCTAACAAAAAAATACTTCTTATACAAAAAAAAGTTAAAAATTGAAAAAAATTTGTTCAATAAAACTAACACTAACCAATATTAACCTAGCAAAATGTAAGTTTTTACCATTTATCCCACCGCCATCGTTATCCAGAACATAAGGAACATATGAATATAGCTATCATAGCTACTTTCCATACAAATGAGAACTAAGTTTATAGTAAGTCATCTTACTACTTTTGACTTTACTTTTGAAATTATAACTTAACCTAACTCAACATCAGTAGTTTGTTTGGATCTTTAAGAGACAGGTGCAGTGCCTATGGCTCATTTGTCTAAAATAGAATTACTCACTGATGCTGGAGTTGCATCTGTCATAAATTGACGTTGGGGCGGGGGAAGAAGTGGGAGGGGGATGAGGAGGGATGGGATAGGGAGGGGAGGGATGTGCGGGAGGAGTGAGATGCATTCCCAGCATCAGTGAGCTAGTGGACTAGCTGATGCTGGGAATGCATCCGTCCTGAATTAGTGGGTAACATTACTGGTTGAGGATGTTTTTGATCTTTTTGTGGGTGTAGTGGATTTCAATCATAGTCTAGAAAGTTTAAAATGAGGGGGTTTGGGTGATCTAAAAAGTCTTGTATAAAAGACGTGCTGTAGCGGATGATTTCCGTTTTTAGGAGGGGCATTTCGAGATCTCTATGTATTTGGTTATTCCTCAGGAACCAGGGGGCATCGAGTGCCTTGTTTTGGAAGGCCTAAAGTTTGGCTTTTTGTTAAGGGTGATTTTGTTCCAGGCTGGGGCTCTCTAGAGGAGTACCGGCTTTAGGGTTTGGTTGTAAAGAAGAAAATCCAAAGATACATTTTGTTTTTATGTAAAATCTGAAATGCTTGGTATTTATAAAGTTAGGTATTGTAGCGATCTTTCCTTTCAACACTACATTTTAGATTAGATCATCTTCGAAGAAAACCTAACTTTAATAGGGTCCAAAACTGGTCAATAAAGCCTTATTGATGTGGTCAAAAATTTTCCGGAAAGATTGTTTGTCTGCCGGAATATTGCCATACATAGTTCAGTCCGTCTTTGTTAATTTACCCTAATTGAAACCAAATTTGAAAATAAAGTCGATAGGTAGGCAATATAAGATTTTAATAATTAGTGCTTGCTACCCGATTAATTCATGATTTAATTAAGCTGACTGTATCGTATCAATCATACACTCCCCGCAGTCTTGCTAAAAATCTGAGAAACAACTATGTATTTTTGAGTAAAATTTAGGTTTTTAAAAAATTATAAATGGTAGTTTATAATACATGGATGAAAAATACTTTTTTTAGGGCGATTACGGAGATGTCATCGGAGCTTGAAGAGCAACCCTAAAAACAGTTTTGTCAAACAGATCATCTTCGAAAAAAACCTAACTTTCATAGGGTCCAAAACTGGTCAATAAAGCGTCATTGATGTGGTCAAAAATTTTCCGGAAAGATTATTTGTCGGCCGGAACCATATATTCGTGAAATATCGACATACATAGTTCAGTCCGTCTCTGTTAATTTACCCTAATTGAAACCAAATTTGAAAATAAAGTCGCCAGGTAGGCAATATAAGATTTTATTAATTAGTGCTTGCTACCCGATTAATTCAGGATTTAATTAAGCTGACTGTATCAATCATACACTCCCCGCAGTCTTATTAATAATCCGAGAAACAACTATGTATTTTTGACTAAAATTTAGATTTAAAAAAAAATCATAAATGGTAGTTTATAATAAATGGATGAAAAATAATTTTTTTAGGGCGATTACGGAGATGTTATCCGAGCTTGAAGAGTGGGGTTAGCAACCGTTATCGCCCTAAAAACAGTTTTGTCCGTGTATCATATACTATGTTTTATTCGATTGTAAACATTAATAAATGCATTTCGTCCACTAAAGGCTCTAGTTGTCTAACTCCAAATTTTTCAAAAATGAGATTTTTGTCAAATTTGGTTCATTATCTGATTACCAACATACTTCAAAAAAAAAAGTTGCATTAAACCAATATCAGCCTCAAAAAATGCAAAAATGTAAATATTTTAAGTCGCTAAGTGTCTAACTCCATCATATGATTGTGAGAAAACAATTAAATGAGAACTGTCACTAATGTCAAACTATTTCTCGACAACAGGGGATCCCGTTTATACCCTATGTTTAAGTTTTTATTTCATAAAAAAAACTAAAATAATTATAACTTTAAAAAAAGAAAAACATGTAAAAAAAAACATGTAAAAATTGTTCAAAACTGATATAAGAAAAATAACGTTATATAACAGATAATGTATGTTAGTAGAAGAAAAAATAGGGATATTTAGCTCTTGAATTAATTTTGTAATATAAAATTTGTAGTAAAAAAAATTTGGCAGATGAATGGGGTTTACTCTGCAAGTGATAAAGTAAAATGAAGCTAGTAATTGTCTTATTACGTGGGTATTGGACAAAAATAATATTTAGTAAGTAATAAGTACTGTGATCGATTAAATTATTTTTTTTTGTTACTAGCTTTGTAACCTCCATAGAGCTTAGTCACGATCTCAAAACCCCCCTGTGTAATTAATAATTCTCTGCTAAGAACATTAAATAAAAACAAATGTGTAGTATATATTTTTATATCAGTTTTTAACTTATTTAAATAAAAAACATAACAAATCATTTTTAAATTCAAGAAAATCACTTTGTAAATAAAGAATATTCGAATTAAAATACATTATTTAAAGATAATAATCTTTAAATAAAAATATATTTTTAATTTGAGACTTTATTTTGTATATTATATATTGCTGCTTTCCCTTATTACAATAAATATAGCAAAGCATAGTCTCAAGAAAGTGGAGGCCTCAAGGACACCTTTTTTATATGTTGAAGATTGAGGAATTTCCAATAACAATAAACTTATGACGTTTTATTTTGTACAGTCATAACATTTTTATTATTACTTTCCCCAAGGAAAGTCTTGCGTAAGAAAAAAAAATCGAAAATTTTTTATTGCTTTTTTTACGTTTCCTGGCGTTTTTTATGAATTCCGTAAAAAAAATCTGTCTGTCGGTGGGTCTATCGGTCTGTCGGTCTGTGTATCCCAGAAATTTGTGACCACGATAACTCAAGAACGCTTCAGACCAAAGACTTCAAATTTGGACCACAAAACTTCAAAAACACATTTTTTTCAATTTATTTTTCCTTTTACGAAAAAAGAAACTTTTTTTGAAAAAGGTAAATACTTTTGAAATTTATTTTTTTTAGAAAATTTGTTTTTTGATATTTTTTTTGTTTTTGATTTTAATTAACCTAGGGCCATTATAGCCCTATAATAGGGGAAAGTATTATTTTGTTGGCAGCAGTATTTCTTTTTGTACTTATGTTGTAGTAGAAAATTCTATACTTTTCCTGACTATCTTGCACCCCTGAGCCCAATCATAGATTCAGGAGGTGCAGGAAAGGACATTGTCTGAACTGATAAAGCAATCTTTTAATAAGTTCGGCAGGAATTTTAGGAATGTGATTGACTAGTCAAGTAGCGCGACACAAGCAATGAGGTTTTAATAAACAGAGGCGTCGAGGACAATTTCAGGATAACTGCAGGATAATTGCAGAATAATCCATACACACGTGAAAATATTCATGCAAATACGTGGTATTAAAATAATATTTTATTCGAGTGTACTATGCTTGTCAAAAAGAAGTAGGGCAGCAGCTTTTTAATGGTGTAAATATACGTTTATTTTATCCTGTACTTCTAGTAATAATTCAGCGGCGTGCAGTGATGTCAGTAGAAACTTTTATGAGTCCTTGCAGTAGGCAACGTCAATTACTAATAAATACGGTTTATACATAATCTCAAATAAAAAACTTTATTATGTAATGAGCACCTAACAGTCAAAATGTCATGTACACCTAAGACAGGATCACAGGATACAGGATCACAGGATCACAGACAGGACAACCTCACATTTTCCTTTTGTAAAAATTACTGTCAAGTATGACATAACCTAATATTGAGGGTCCGATTTTAATTGTTAAAGTATAAAAAAAACGTAACATTCGTGGTTAACTTCTTGTCCTACTTTTTTTATGTCAAGTATAGTATCTAAAAGAGCCACTTTTTGTATAATAAATCTGTACGAAAAGTTAGATTGGTTGATCAACCGTTGATTGACAATTTTTGTCAAAATAGTTATTTTAGTATTAAGAGCGCAAAATTACTGATTTCTGCTTGAGCGTGGAATTTGCTGATCGAGGCGTCTAGCTGAGATCAGCAATCAAGCGAAAGCAGAAATCGCATTTTGCGCTCGTAATAAAAACAACATTTTTTCTGCGATCTAAAATAAATAAATAAATAAATTTTCAGGCAGTAAGTTTATAACCTAACAAGTCCAAAATGATCAAAATTTGAGTCACTGTTCCTCTCCATAAATCTTACGTAACAACGAATAATTTAGCACACAAAGATTTAGCACACGAAATTGAAGTTTGATTCGAAATAAATAACAATTTTATATTAAAAATGGCGTACCACATCTCGTATATAACTGACAGCTGTTTTACGATTGACATACCGGTTGACTCAATTTTGCTCTTGCTGTCATGGTGACGACCAAAAAAGTAAAATGCTAAAAAATGGTTATTTTTCGGTCTGATAACTTCATTTGTTTTTGTAGAAATGTCAACTTTTCTATTAGATCGTAGAACAATACAATTTTAGTTATAAGATATTACAGTTATACAATAAAATGTGTTTGATACAAGGACAAAAACTGTTTCAGGGCGATTTTAAAATTCTGTGTTTTGTCCTTGTACTTAATATACCTACTGTTGCAAGGTAAACTATATCTATTAAAAACTAACAGATATGCCCTTGATTTGGTAATGTGTAAAGAATACATTCCCAACACATTAGGGATATATTTTTTTATTCGATTATATCTAAAAACGCCACTTTTCGGACTAGGCCGAAAAGTAAAATAGTCGACGTTTTGGTTAATTGATACCGAAACGGTTGACATTTGAATTCTAACCTCAAATTTGTTGTCAAAAATACAAATATTTATTAAAATATTACAGTTGAACAAAAAAAAAATAGTGCACGGACGAAAACTGTTTCTAGAGCGATTACGGTTGCCAACCTCCGTAATTTCCTTAAAAACAGTACCTCTTTTTTGTCCTTGTATCAAAAACTCCTATTCCTAGTCACTGTGCCAACTGTATTATTTCTCTTAGTTCATAGACCAGTGAATAGAGACCAAAAAAGGAGTAGTACCCTACAAAAGGTCCGGTAGTTCTAGATTTTTAATATGTTGTTTAGGTCGGTAAGGTAGTAAAAAATACAAGTTTTCATCACCCCACCCCCTGTGCTCCCTCCGCCGTCTTGGAAAAACCGCCGAAAGTTCGCACTTCTTTTAGTTTTTTACCTATAACTCCGTTTCAATGCACTTAAGAGCAAAATGAGTTATTTTCGATTTTATAGAAGACAACATCTTCTTTGTATCCCTCAGGATGCTCGAAAAAAGGCGAAAAAGTGACCCAGCCTAATATCTCAAAAGAATTTTTTTTTGAAAAATCAATTTACATTTGTTAAATGAAACACTATTCTTATTCTTATCTTATTTATTCTTATATATGTACTATTTGAAAAAGAATATCCCTTAAATTTTGCTAATTAAGCGATTTTAGCAGTTTTTGGGCGTTCATAGCTCCGTTGCCTTTTATGATATAAAAAACTTATGATATCAAACTTAAATAAAGTTCTGTCTTCTACAAAATCTAAAATAACTTGTTTTGCGCTAAAAGGGAGTTATAGGCAAAAAACTGAAAAAAGTGCGAATTTTTGGCGGCTTTTCCCAGATGGCGGAGGGAGCACAGTGGGTGGGGTGACGAAAATTTGGATTTTCACTACCTTTCCGACCTACACAACATATCAAAAATCTAGAATTACCGGACCTTTTGTAGGGTATTATCCCTCTATTCACTAGTATTTTTACCAGATCTAGATATTCTAACTGTAACGCCTTCGCCAAAATTGTAAATCCTCCGAAACTTACACATCTCTAACTTTTAAACAACTTGAAATTTTAAATGTTGTTATATGTTATATTGCATAAAAAAAACTACCAGAAGACGTAAATCCTATATTTATATAATTTATGATATCACTAAGGCAAAATTTTAAATGCGTCTTGAGATAATTTCAAACCTGTTTAAATATTCCATCTACTATTTTAAAATACGGACTGTAAAATTATCGAAGTACAAATATATATATGAATACTTTATTAAATCCATGTCTTTAAAAAATAATTTTTGATCCACAATTTTCGACTTTAGCGGTGGCCATATTTAAAATTTCACAAAAATTTCAGTTTATGACACTACTGGCAAGCAGACTTTATGCACAATATAATTGTACATATGGCTGATACTATACCGCTAATATTTTAACTTGCAGAGTAGCAGGCAAATGTACAATTGAGCAATAGATTTCTTTAGTACACGGAGTCCTCACTAGTAAAAGCGTACCATATGTATGTACTGTAATTTTTACAGTATGTTTATGGCTATTTCAAAAACTTTCCTCTTTATATTGTGTAAAATAATATTTACACGATATATACATATATATATATATATATATATATATATATATATATATATATATTGTATTGTAATATTCAAAATAATTTTATAGTATATATACTGTAAAATGTTAATTTTACAATATATATATATATATATATATATACTGTAAAATGTTATTAGTCAAGAATACGTATTGACTCAATGTCAAGCATCCATGTTTGACATATGTGTCAAACAAGAGTCCACACGCTCTGTTAAAAATAAATATGTAAATACACTTAAATGTGATTTTTTTTAATTCAATGCAAATACATGTAAACTTTACTAGATTACACATGTAATTTTACAACTTTACATGTAGTTTTACAGTTTTAAATGTAATTTTAAAACTTGATATGCACATTAGATGTAAAATTACATGTAAATTCTAGAAAATTTTCAGTTCACTGTAAAAAATATGATAAATATGTAAATTTACATTCAGAATTATAGGTAATGTGTTGCCACGAAGAGACAAGTAAAAGTTTTACATGTAATTTTACGATTTTATATGAATATTACATCTAAATTACATGTAATATTCATATAAAATTGTAAAATAAGATGTAAAATCTCGTAAATTTTACTTGTACCTGCATGGCAATACATTACCTATAATTCTATTTTTTTTACAGCGCCGTACGTTTAAGTAATTTTTTGATCAATAAAATATAAGGTGTTTTTTAGTTTTTTTTTTTTGTCAAAATTATAGGGTGAGTTTAAATTTATATTAAATTATTAGTTATTATTATATGGAGTTTAAATTGTTTTCTTATAAATAATTAATTAATTATTATTATATTGCAGTATAATCCTACCTGATGCAATAACAGAACGCTGTTTATAGTAAAAAAATTCGACACGTCAGAAACTAAAAGTAAAGTTCTTTTATAATATTAGTTGAAATATTAATATATTGTTAGTTATTATAAATGTTATAAGTTATTTTAAGTTATTATGAGTACAGATTTATGTTTCAAAATGTATAGTGTAAATATGGTGTAAAATTAAAGTACAAATACATTAATCATTACAATATAACCTATTTTTTACACGATATATTGGGTTTTTTCTTGCATTATTACTGTAGATATCGGTAAATAATAACAAATTACAAGATAAATCATTTAATTTTACAAGATATGTCATTTAAATTTGCACGATATATAGGGGTGACCGGGGCTAGTTGTCGCAGGGGTAAGTTGTCGAAGTGCTTATATCTTAAAAAGTAAAATATTTTTCTGCGCCAAACCAAGATTAACCGCTGTGTTACAACAGTGCCATTTATCATTTGTTAACTTAAATGCAATAAATTAAAAGAACATCCAGATAAACCAAAAAACGTAAAAATTAAAGAGCCCAGTAATTTTTTTGTGGTAAATATTTTTTCTTATTGTTACTGATTAAAAGCATTAAGATAAGAGATTTTTATGTATAATAATAGTTTAAGGTGTATATTATTTGTTGATATTGTCATTTAGGAGTGTTTATTCGTTAATTAGAAAGTACTTGATACATAACGTAAAATTGACCACTGGGGCTAGTTGTCGCATTTGGTTTGGGGCTAGTTGTCGCATGATCTGGAGATATGTTCATGGTATAACATTTCCTTTTTGGAATTTTTTTATTCAAAACTGCCTAAAAAAGTGAAACTTTGTCGAATAGCAAATAAATTCGTTTATTAAATTATATTAAATTAAAAAAAAATCAAAAAAATATTATTTAATTATAAAGTTGGAAATTTTGGCACAAAAGTAAAAAGTTAGATAACAATCAGCTTGTGGAGAGGCACATGTCTTATTAGTTATTTATAATTTTTATAAATGCCTTTATATTTCTTCAAAAAAATATACTCGAAGTGCCGCGACAACGTGCCCCGTGATGGGGCACATTGTCGCAATTTTCAAGACTTCACAAAAAAAAAACATAACTGTAATACCCTATAAAATTTTTTATGTTTTTTCTTTAAATAATGTTATTGAAACATGCAGCTAAAATTACCATTCCGTCAATTAAAAAAAAATACAAAAATAAAGGAAAAAACTGACTTTGAATGAAAAGTGCGACAATTAGCCCCGGTCACCCCTACTGTAATTTAGTAGTGTCCGTAGTTTCATCTCGTAAAATGTTTCTGAACTTTTAAAAATGGCCGCCGCTGAAATGGTCTACCTCTACCTCTACAAGTACAAATATGTCTAACTTGAATAGATTGTTGCATTTTAAACAGATTTAAATTTCTGAACCACATATCCACTTAAATATTAATAAGTTTATCCAGCATTCATAAGGATGTAACAAACTAATTACTTCTCCTCCAATAATTTTGCTTTTGATTTATACTTCTGTCATTAAGCGTGAATAATCTGATTCTGTAAAATCTTAGTTACATCTTCCGTGGTTCTGAATTTACCCCCTACTTGTTGAACGCAGTCACCCATGAAGCATGAAGGGGAAATATGTATAGTGTACTGTTTGACATTTCCATTATCTTATAGTTGAAGAATGTTGAGATGTGTAGAAGTTGAGTAAACCAAGGATTAATTTTTGCTATTAAAAAC
Organism: Brachypterus glaber; assembly: GCA_958510825.1. NCBI lineage: Eukaryota > Metazoa > Arthropoda > Insecta > Coleoptera > Kateretidae > Brachypterus > Brachypterus glaber. The sequence continues at coordinate 47,046,945 of OY294046.1, forward strand.
TACGACTTTTGGGGAGTCAATATTAATATTTCTTTATTTATATTATGACAAAACGATTAATAGTTTTACTAAAACCTAAAACAACTACTTTTTGTTGTAGTTCCACTTGCATCTAATTAGAATTCGTTTGTCTATTTTTCTGTGCTTTAAAAATTGCAAACTTTGATTTAGAAAAAACAAACATTTCTTAGATGATTATTTATTAATTTGTATACATATAGGTACAAATAAGATTTTACCTACTTCAGTTACATAATTAATTTTGAGAAAAACAAACGCTGACACTGATAGGTGCCCTTTTTTTGATTTTTTTGACTACCTTCATAATATATTTTCGTACTACCTAGTGTCCTAGTGTACACGAAATAAAAAAAAATGCATGTTCACTATATATCCTCGTTAGGATATTTTTCTATCGCACGAGTCCATAGTGCATATTTGAATAAAATGACAAATATGCACACTCATTTATCCAAACGAGTACACATAGCTTTGATTTTGACAAAAGTGGTTTTACGTTTATAAAAGTTTAAAATGTCAAAATTAAACACAGGTAATTCTTTAAAACATACATTTTTAAAGAGTCTAGACTGTAGATCGAACGAAAAATGTTGTTCGCAACTCGTTTGCGACAAGTCCTTAGTGCACTCGAATAATTTTTTGACTTCGCTTCGCGTCGTCAAAAAAACTTCATTCTCGTGCACTAAGAACTAAAGTCGCTTACTCGTTACGAAAACTACTATTAAATTCATTAGCAAAAATTATTTAAATTGCTATGACAAAAATTATTAAAAATTTAGGAATTAGTAGGAAATGTAAAATGCTTTTTAACTGCTTTTTTCCTACGATAAGTATATTAATATCTTAATCGTTTAAAAGTCTTTATTACCAAAAAGATTACTTTTTGCCACACTACCCCAAATTCTAAACATATTTCACGTGACAAAAACTACAAAGATCCTGAATTATTTAGTGCGAGAATTTTTAAAATATGATATTTCGTTCAAAAGTTATAATGTTTACATACCTACGGACAGACAGACCTACATTTTTATTACCTATTTTTTACATTTTCTTAAAATTCTAAATCCGATTTAATTTTTTGGTCAATTCAATAACGGGAGGAACTCATCAGCAAAATGGTTTCTTTGTGGTATTTCTTGGCTGTAAATGTGACTTTTTCTGGACTAAACAGCCTGTTTACTTATCCGGAATAGCAAACTTTTATATGACAACATAAATGTTAAAGTAGAAATAAACCGCTTTTGAAATTAAACTCATAAAACCGGATTATATGTAGGTTTTAAAATAAAGGAACGTGAATATTTCAAATAAACTGTTTATAGATCGAGAGGGTTGGACCCACTACTCATTCTAATTTCGATTAACGCACATACGGCGAATGTCGATAGAACCCAGGCTTAGTTTTTTCAAGTTCCAAAATAAAACGGGTTTTCAAAAAAAATAATAAATTGGAAAAAATGTTCAACGGTAATGTATGACAATTCTACTCAAGAATGTTTAAAGATACAAAATAAGAGCTAACTTCGAAATCCCGACCTCGGATTCGGATTCAGCGACATAAAATACGTCTTGTCCGTCGGAACACTTAACTTTTTTCTTTTGTAGGGCTGCGTTATTGGTGATTTCTTCTATACTTAGAAAACAATAGAAACTAGAATATACAAGAGCAATAGTTCCTATATGTTCAGGAAGAAGAACTATAAAGTCACACACAGAAAAAAAATATTAAATGAAGTATTTGTGATATTTGAGTTATATCAGGCGCGTAGGTATGGGGGTATTTACCCCCCCTCAAGAATCTTAATGTTATATATTTTATTATTTTAAATAAACAATTTAAAAATTAAAATAATAGCGGCGATTTTAATTGTTTTCCTTTGTTTGATTTTTTTTGGTTTAAATTAAAAGCAGTTTTTCAGGGTTCCTACAGATCAAGGAAAGCAGGGAACAGTCATGGAACTGAAAGGAGTCATCTGGAAAACCTGGAATTTAGCTACTTTTTGCCTATAATATACGAAAAATATTAAAAATATTTAAAAAAAACAGGGAATTTTGGCTAAAAAGGTTTAATTACTTTTTTATTTATTAAATTTTGTATTTTGTAGTTTGCGAGGTAATTTTTATATAGCGTGCTCAAGTGGACCATAGAACTTAAAATTCATAAAATTTTGGCCTGAGGCGCTAGACCTTTCTTACGTTTTATATTAATGTAAAATTTTACTTTTAGAAAGGGCGTATTTATACGTCAAAATTTTCATTTGGGCTTTTGATAATTTCATTTAGGATTTTTAACCATTTTTATTCGGCATTTGACCATTACAATGGGGGTAATTAACCCCCCCCCCCTGTATAAAATAATTGCAAATTTTGTAGAACTTAAACTTAAAATTCGTAAATTTTTTTGCCTGTATTTTTGTAAATTTTATATATATATTTAATTAATTATAAATTAAAAGACTGGTTTAAAATTAAAATGGACCATCTAATTTTTAAAAACTTGGCCTGCGGCGCTAGAGCTTTCTTAGGTTTTTTCTTAATTCAGAAATGGACCATTTCCTGGACCCGCCCCTGTATGACAATTTGGTTGAATATTTTCCATTGATTGTGAAAATTCTGTAGTAGAGCAGTGCAATTTCTTTATAGACAAGAAGTTTTATTAGTCAAACAAAGAACTTTTACTTGATTCGGGTTTTAACCTGTTGGTCTAAGATACGTTTCCAACTTTTGATTAACATGCTTTCAGATATACCTACAAACTTTTAAGCCACTCAGGGCCGTAGCTATGGGGGGATGGGGGGGAGCCTCCCCCCCCACCTATCTTGAAATCAAAAAAGTTGCATATTTTTTCATGGGATAAACATAATAAAATAATACATTTTTAATTTTGAGAAAAAAGTCCATATTTTATGGATTGAAAATAATAAAATTATAAATTTTTAATCTTGTGAAAAAAGTTGTAAACTTCATAGATTAAAAATATAAAAGTAAGGATTCTCAAACCTTGAAAAAATATAAATAACTTAACCAGGTGTAATTTGATAACTCTTTTTTTAGGAAGGGTGCGCCTTTTTTTTTAGTCATGAACTTTTTTTTTGAGTTTTGAGAAAGGGTGGGACTTTTTTTTATGAACTTTTTTTTGTCGAGGAAAAAAGTTGGGTTTTTAGGCACAAAAAAAGTTCATTTTTGACCTCCTCCCCCCCACCAAATCTCCTCAGCTACATGCACGTACTTGTTTTTAGTAATTATTTGTGTGTGTGTATGTCACCCAAATGATAAATGATGATTGCTAAAATAATAAAGATTGCTAAAACAGGTGTCATAGTTTTAGCCAAAAGTATTTTGTGATCAGAAATTTGAACCATTAAACCTACTTGCCTAACTTTTATAGCTCCATATTATATGTTTAGATGCGTGTTTTATAGCCAAATATACTAGGTCTAATTAAATTTTACTTTTAAACTATGTGAATATTTTAGAGCGCTAAAAGATGAAATTATTATTATAATGGGTATAGCCGAAAACGCGCTCGTAAAAAAATTGACATGGGATTTGTAATCAAATATTACTCTTTTATAGCCTCCCTGTGCCTGAAATGATCGTTTACGATGCGTGTGATATATGAGGGGTGCAGTAATTTGGACATTTAAGAGAAGATTTAATTATTTATATAGGTCGAATATTAAATTTTTATTATACAAATAAATATTTTGAATGTAAGTATACACTGCTAAACAAAAAATACGTTTCTATTGAGCTCATATGGATGCTCTCTGCTAAATCAGAGTAATAGCACTTTATTGCTGTGTACAAAGCAATGCCAAATTTACACCTACATACATATCTATATAGGCGTACTGCCCTCCCAAAGAGGAACGCGGCATGTACACCTGACACATACGGTTTTCGAGCTTAGTATTATTTTACTACGGAGAATAACGGTATGTACCAATCCTAAGGAAATCTGCGTAAGTAAGTACACCGAAGAACTTACCTGCCGCTTTCTTTCTATGTAAAAGTTTGGCATGGATTTTAATTTTTTAATAAACAAAATCATATCTAAACTAACTATATTATAACAAGCCGTAAAGATATGTAGTGCTACGCATTCCCTTATATACTATTCACAGTAAATGGTATATTGAATTTCCCAAATACTAAAATAAAAATAATTTTCAAAAAAATAATATAAAAAATATTTTTTTTTTTAAAGGATTTTTGTATTTTTTTATATTTTTTTTTTTATTTTTTTTATTTTTTTTTTCAATTTTTTAATTTTTTGTTTCAATTTTTTTTTTTTCGTTTTTGATTTTAATCAACCTAGGCCTATAAGGGAAAGTATTATTTTGTTGGCAGCAGTTTTTATATTATATTATTATTTAATTACAGATATATCTACTAGTATATACTATAGTAGTACCTATACTATTAAAAAATAGTAGTAACAATAGTATTAAACAATAGTAGTTAAATATTAAACAATATATTTTTTTTATTTCTTTTTTTTTATTTGTTGATTGATCAATATTTTATAATAATATTAATTTTGTCTTCTTATAAGAAATGTATATTTCTTTAGAAACAATAAATGTATCTATCTATCTATTAATTTTGTCTGACTACTACTACTACTACCACTAAAATACCCATAAATTTGCTTTCTTTTGTATTTGCTTTATCCTGTTTCTCTTTTCAAAACAAAATTTCACATAGAAAGAACGCGGCAAGTAACATCTTTGATGCACTTACCGCAGATTTCCTTAGGATTGGTACATACCGTTATTCTCCGTAGTAAAATAATACTAAGCTAGAAAAACCGTATGTGTCAGGTGTACACTCCGCGTTCCTCTTTAGGAGGGCAGTATAGGTGTGAATTAAAATTAAGTATGGTTAAACAGTGTTTCATAAATACTAGTATATTCAAATCTTATTATACAATTAAAACTTTTTTTTAATTGTTTAAAACAATACTAAAAAAAAAGTAAATCCTGTGTATGAATTAAAATTAAGTATGGTTAAACAGTGTTTCATAAACACTAGTATATTCAAATATTGTTATACAATTAAATCTTTTTTTAAATTATTTAAAACAATACTTCAAAAAAAGTAAATCGTTGAATCAGTTCTCATTTGTTTTCCCCTGCAGTCTTTAAATCATACCAAAAACCTAAATTGTTTTTCCCGTGCAGTATTTGCCTATATGATATTATTATTATTATTATTATTATTATTATTATTTGATTAATATTAGTCAAGTGTAATTTTCATCAATACGCTTTTTCAAAAGCTTTTAGTTTGAACAACTAAAATCTTTGAACTTCCAAATCACATTTTTCGATGCAGTGCAGTCTTTAAACCATAACAACATACCTGAATTTTTATTCCCGTGAAGTCTTTAAATTATAGCAACAAACCTATATTATTATTCCTGTGGCGTCTTTAAATTATAACAACAATAAAGAATCCGTAAGAAAGTGATTGGAGAAATTGAATCAATTATGATCTGGTATCCCGATTTTTCCAGATTTTTCCTCTTAACTTTCTGCCAATCAGCTCTATAATAATCATTTCTCCCTCGACAAAAGAACGCCGTTCAATGCTATCATAATTGATATCAAGCAGGCTGGTCAACGGTCACCTGCACTCGTGCGTCCATCAGGATCAGATCAAAGTTAACACTGACAACCATCCTGAAATTGTATTTTAGGGGGCGCTTTCAAGGACCTATCAACAGTGTTGCCATATGCATAAAAACAGGATAAGCGGAAGTATTTTTGTTTAATGACCAGGGGCAGATCCACGGGGGAGGGGGTTAATTTACTCCCAGGATAAAATAATTGTAAAATTTTTAGTAAAATAATTTTTTCTAAGTACACATTTTCATGATATAATCAGGGATCCCTCCCGGGAGGTTGAAGCCTCCTTCCCAGAAAAAGCAGTAAGGGGAGCCAAAACGAGCTTTTTTTAAGGTATATATTGTGTTCAAGTGGACCATAGACCTTTAAATTAGTAAAAATTTTGGAAATACCTGCGGCACTAGGGTTTTCTCGAATTTTTGTGAAATTTTGAATAATAAAACTGTTTAAAAATTAAAATAGATCATTAAGTTCGTAAAAATTTTTGCCCGTTGCACTAGGGCTTTTTTACTTTTTTTATTTAAGATTGTAAAACTTAAGCGCGAAATTCGTAAAAAATTTCGCCTGCGGCGCTAGAGTTTTTTTGAATTTTTGTGAAGTTAGGAATGATAAATCCCTTTAAAAATTAAAATAGACAATCGAGTTTGTAAAAATTTTTACCTGTGGCACTGGGGCCTACTTCTTCTTTTTTTATTTGAGACTTAACCATAAAAATTTTTGCTTGCGGCGCTAGAGCTTTCTTGTATTTTTGTGAAATTTTCAGTAATAATACTATTTACGAATTTAAAAAAAAAATCGCCTGTGGCACTAGGGTTTTTTTACAATTTTGTAGAACTTTTGAGTGAAATTCGTAAAAATTTTCTTGTATTTTTTTTTTGAAATTTTAAATTTAATTAATTGTAATTTTAAAGACTGGTTTGAAATTAAAATAGACCATCGAATTTGTAAAAACCTTTGCCTGCGGTGCTAGAGCTTTCTTACCTTATTTCTTAATTTAAGAAAATAAAAGTTAAGTTTTTGGATTTTATCCCCCCAGGGGCACTTCCTGGATCATCCCCTGTTAATGACAATATCCTGAACTAAAATATCCTTTGAACTAATCCCTTCGATTTTTTTGGTTTTGCCTTCTGGACTTTCCAACCAAGTCTCCAGATAAGGAGAAGTATGAGTAGTTTATGCCTGGAAATAGATGGCGCAAAAATATACATCAATCTAATGACCTAACTTCTGAAATAAATAAAGTCAGAATTTTTTTTCCCTTTGTACTGATGAATTTGCGCAGTCTACCAATATCACTCTGTAAGATGATTAAAAAAATAGATTGATGGAATATTATTTTACCTATCAACAGTGTTACCATATATAAATATACAGGGTGTTCCGTATCGTTATATTCAAATGTTGTCAGTTTATAGTTGACTTAAACCTAAGACAAAACAACAGAAAAGTGGTAGGTCGATTTTTATTCGTAAGGGAGCTACGACCATCTTAGGGGTACATCCATGCCTTAACATTTTATATAATTTTTAGTTTGGTGATTTCACTTTTTTGCCCCAAACCTTTTTCATCTGTACTTTTTCTGACAATTTCTCCATAAAATATAATTCTTTAGTTAAAAATACATAAAAAGGTATTCTTGATACTTTTGCACGTGAACTAATCTTAATAAGGCCCATCTTCATATGTTATTTTCATGTACTTATTTTAACAACGGGCGTGCGAAACGGGAGGGGGGCAGTTTTTGTCTCAAACTTTTTTTTGTGTAACTTTTTTGTAATTTTATTTTTGAAATATAATTCCTCAGGTCAAAACGGTTAGTCCTACAAGAGTACCTTTTTTATGTATTTTGACTTAAGGAATTATATACAAAAAATAAAATCACAAAAAAGTTACACAGAAAAAAGTTTGGGACATAAAACTGATGAGGCCTTCCCGTTTCGCACACCCCTGGTTAAAATAAATAAGTATATGAAAATAGCATACGAGGATGGCCCCTATTAAGATTAGTCCACGTGCAAAACTCCGTTGCTATATCTCAAAGAGTTCCTGAGTTATTAAATAAAAACCTAATTTTTTACCCATTTTCAAAGGGGCGTAGCTCCCTTACGAAGCATTTTTAGACATATGTTTATAGGGTTTATGGGAGGATTGGTGCAGTGAACTACCGCGTCGTACTTGACGAGTTTACTACCCAAAATAGCGTGAGTTCGATTCTCACCGGCGCCGATTTGCCTTTTTCAGTTAATTAATAATTGAAATTGGCGAAGGCGTAAGTGAAGCGGACACTCCCTATAAATTGAAATTGAAAGCCAATTAAAGCCAGTGGTTCCCTCTACTACTAGCCCACACAAGTCCTGGACATAAGGGATGCTGTAAAAATGTAAATGTATAGGAACGTTTTGTCATATTTTCTGATGTAGAATCACCCTTAAATATTCGGAACCTATTTCAAATACACCGTGTATAAAAAAAGAATTTGTGAAAGCTTGTTTTTTTGATCTTCCGACAGAATATCCTGAACAAAAATATCCCGCGATAAAAGAATATCTTAACAAAATAACCTCTCAGTGGATTTAAATTAAAGTTTCATGACATTATAATATTATATTTAATATGACGTGGCTAAGATTTAGTGCTGTAGTACTTTTTTATCGTATGTACTATTCACTTTATAAATGGGATAATATCCACCTTTAAAATTAAAAAAAAAACTATTTTTGATAACATTCTGGATTCAAAAAAACATAATCTTTAACATATCAAAACTTAAGTAAATTTTACCTTGATATGAGTCCTTTTTAAAATATCTATACAGAATGTCGAGTAAATGATGTCATTAATTTTAAGGGGTAATTCTACATAGGGAAATATGAAAAAAGTTCCTATAAACATATGTCGAAAAATGTAAAGTAGCTAAAAAAATTGTTTTTTATTTATTTTTTATGTATTTTTACTTGAGGAATCATATTCCAAAAATAAAATTGTAAAAAAGTTACACAAAAAAAAGTTTGGGACAAAAAACTAATAAGGCCCCCCAGTCTCGCACACTCCTGTTTAAAATAAGTACATGAAGATAGCATACGAAGATGGCCTTATTAAGGTTAGTTTACATTCAAAACCTCGTTGCTGTACCTCAAAGCGTTTCTGAGTTATTAAATAAAAACCGAAGTTTTTAGCCACTTTTAAAGGGGGCTTAGCTCCCTTACGACATATAAGAAACTTTTTTTCATATTTTCCTATATAGAATCACCCCTAAAAATTAATGATATCATTTATTGGACATCCTGTAGATATATTTGATATAAAATATGAAGGTATTATTATAAATGTTATAACCATTCAAATACGGCAACATTGTGATTGACCCTATTCTGCTTATACTGAAAGGGGTTATAGCATAATCCTATTTTATTAAGACCCACTGCCAGTTTATAAAAGGATTTTTCTTTTAAATAGAAGGGAGGGCCTCCACTGGATACCTCGCAAGGGGGTTATTTAAATTTGCATGAATAGCAGGTATTAATATAATACCCGCTATATTGATGGTTAATATTTTATTGAGATTAAGGTATCCTTGTCCAAGAATATTTTACTGCAATACGGTGGGTCGGAACATACTTTCAGTTTAACTTCCTGCAAACCCTGATTTTTTTATATTTTTTTGTTTGTGCACTGCGAACACAGTGGACGAAAATCTAATTTTTTGCATACGAGTATTTTTAATACCGCTGATTTTGAATATGATCTGAAGCTGAAAAAAATCCGGGCCACTAGGGAGGTTTCACATGCTCTTTTTAGGGATATCAACCAATGGTTAAAACATCAAAAATCAAAATGGCGGAGACAATATGGCGTATCGGTTTTTAGAATGTTTTCATAGTTAAAATAAATTAAAGATAAGGTAGTTTTTAGTATGAAAAAAGGTCATTCAAACCTAAACATTTAAATAAAATTGTAAAATCTTAAATTTCAAAAATTGTCATCATTTGCGAGACTCAATATCTTATGCATTTTTATCTTCACTACTACATTTTTCGTAATAAAACGCTATAAAAATGTTCAAATTTTATTAAATAAATAATTATAATTTATAAATTATGTATTTCACCGACTTTCATCTGAACTGCCATCATCATCTACATCATCAGTATTTATAACAGAACCCGATATGAATCAAGGTAAGATCTCAAAACCAAGAAAGTATGAAATGTTTTATTAAGTTTTGTGCATAACATATCGATATGCTGATGATAATTTAATTTTTCATCAAATATAGTGCCTATTTATTACTTCCTTTAAAGCATTTGTAGTAAAAACAATTATTATAGTATATTAAAGTACTAGTTTCATAACATACGTTTTTCTATTTTGCGACTCTTATAAGCTCATAATCACACGCATTTTGCGTGTTCTTATAGGCCCATAAGAGATGTCTACTTTTTTTTCTGTTGGGTTGGCAACATACAAAAGCCTATCTCTTGACGCTTTGCCTGCAAATGTCAATGTCGATTTAAAGTTTAATTTTTTACAAAATTTTGTGTTTGGGTTATTTTTTTCCGTGTTAAAATTGTGGACTGGTTAATTGCAGTGAAAAAAAGAAGAGATCACTGTAAAATATATCAAAATATCATTTGTTCTTAGAATTTTAAACAGTGTAAACTGTAATGCCAACCCAAAATCCCTAAATCAGTCATCAATTTAAATGTAAGTTTTTTAAATTTTAGAGCAAAATAGAAAAAATTGTATAAAGCACCCGTTTCATAACACGTTTTTAGAGCACTAGTATTAGTGCGCTAAAAAATCCTTTTTTGCTCCTTTTATAAAATACTTTATTGAAAAAACTTAAAGTTCAAAAATATGACATTTCCCTTCAAACATATATCTCCTTAACAATAATTAATTAGGAACAGGTAAAATAAAAAGTAAAAGGTACATGTTAATAAAATAAAGAAAACTATTTTTAACAGTGGGAAGTTTAATTTCAGGAAGGTTTATATTGCTTAGAATAGGTTTTCTTAATTTTGGTGTAAATTCTACCGCTCTTGCCCCCCAGGTGGAAAATAAACGTTTAGTACTACCACACTGATAAAACAGTTTATTTGTGTGTACAAAATATTTGATTGGATATGGCCAATTGAATTATTTGGTTGTGACAAATAAATTTTATTTCTGTCAAATAAACTATTTTGTTCCCATTAATAAATGATTTTGAGATTAAAATATTTATTTGCATGAACTAATTATTTATTTGACCCAAATAAAATTTGTTACTCGCAAAATAATTTAATTGGCCATATCCAAATAAATCAAAATTATCTTTTTTATACTACTATTACTTTTATAATAAAATAATGTTTCATAAAAGTTTATTTAATAAAATAATTCATACCACTGCTGGTCGTAAACACTGCTTTATGCACAATTAAGTCAATTAAATTAAATATCAAAAAATCTTTCAAAAAATACTTTTGTCAGTTTTATTTAACACTGTATCAGAGATTATTTTTACGTGCAGTTGGACACAAAATGTGCAGTAGGAAATTTAAATGTGCCTAGAAAATTAGGGTTTGTGCAGTATAAAACATAATATTTAATAAAAATACTATCATAAAATAATATTTCCAAAATAACAAAAATTTATATTAATAAAAGACAAATCAAGAAGACTTTCTAATTTTTCATTTTACAGTGTTTTAGCTTAAAAAAATTGCCTGCTGCGCATTTTTTAGTGTTTCTAACAATTTAAAAATTACTATTTCCTTGTTTTTCATTTTACCTAGGGAGAGACATAATGGGGGTATTGTGGGTGTGTGCAATTTTTAATTGTTAAACTGTTTTAAAACTAAAACAGAACATCAAATTTGTAAAATTGTTTCTATGTGGCCTTTATTAAGTTTTGATTTTCTTTAAGATTTTAAAATCTAAGCGTGAATTTAGTAAAAAAATTTTTCCTGCGGCACTAGATGTCTCTCTAATTTATGAAAAATTTTAAATTGTTAAACAGTTTCAAAATTAAAATAGACCATCAAATTAAAAAAAAAAACTGGCTTGCGACGATAGAGCAAAGAAGTAAGACCTTTGGGCTTTTTGCGGTTTTATTTTTTTTAAGATATCCAATAAAATAAGTAAAAAATATATATAAACATAGACCTTATGCATTTTTTTGAAATTTTAAAACATTTAAAAATAAAATAGAAAATAAAATATCAATTTTTTTTGTCTTGCGACGTTAGGACTTTTTACTTTTTTATTTGTGATTGTAATATTTACGTAAAATTCCTTAAAATTTTAGCCTAGAGAGCTAGCTAGAGCTAGCTAGAGCTTTCTTATGTTTCTGCGAAATTTTAAATTGTACACTGTTTTAAAATAAAAATAGACCATCTAATTTGTAAAATTTTCGCCGCAGGCCCTAGAACTTTCTTACATTTTTATTTATTTTTTAAATTTAAGATTGCATAATTTAAGCATGAAATTAGTAAAAATTTTGGCCCCCAATTTTGATAATTTTTATCCGGATTTTTTTACCGTTTTTATTAGGTATTTTGACTAACTAAATTTGGAATTTTCACCAGTAACACCCTTAAAACAAATTGCTTAAATATTGTGGCGTTTTTGTTCTTGCACATTTAAACAAAAATCTACAATTTTTTATTTTAGACATTCTGACCTTAAAACGCTTAAAAATGTTTCTGCGCACCTAGCTCATTTAATTCATTTTATGATTTTAACCTTTGTCAAAAACGAAAGAAAAATATATAAAAATATTTAAACATTTACAATTTTGCTTTCTTTCTTGATTTTTGCAGTGGGAAAAAAAAGCTATACACCTAAAGCTAAAAGGGTATTTTAATACGTCAATAAAATGATTATTTTGATACATCCTTTCATTGAAATAACTGATTGTTTTCAAAATTAATCCCTTCGGAGATTAATTTGAGGATTTGACGAGTCAGTAGGTTTTGCTTTTTCAATGAAATAATATCTTTTTTCTAAATTCGTTTAAAAAGTAGATACACTGGTGGAAAAAATTAAGGGATCAAAAAACTTTTCAAATTTTTGTGAAAAATAGACGTATCGTCATGAAAAAAGCAATTTGAAGCTTGAAATCTAGTTTTGAGATTTTCGGTAAAATTTTTTTTTCGAGCAACAAGTATCGAGCGACATGGCTCGCGCGGGTACACGATTAGGGTGGCGTGCTCGTGTCCCGGTTTCACGAAGATGGTTTCTGACCCGATTTTTCCGTCGCTGGGGCTGCCGCTGTTGTTGCTGTTGTCTCCGATTTGGGAAGTTTCGTGCCACAATGTTTGCGTTTGCGACAGGTTCACGTCGAACTTAGCGAACAATTGCTCGATCATCGCGGCGGGTAGTGACACGATGACGACCTTGTCCAGGGCGACGATTGTATCCGTTCGTCTCCTGGTATCTGGCATAAGCACGATATACGACGGATTGGCTAACCCATCCGAATGGCAACATCTCTGTGATTGTAACCTTCTTCGACGAGACTCACTACACGAGCAACTTCCGGCTCCGATAAATGGTGTCTTACCATGATAAGAAATCAAATGGAAAAAGAGTCCTTTTAAAAAAACTGTTTAAGTGTTGTATGAGTTCAAAAAAAGTACCGCAAAATAATCTCTGAAAACTGGAATTGAGGTCGAAACTCAGTTGGTATCCACTTTTTTATTTAATTTAATTAAAAGTTTGTAAGCAGAATTTTGGAATACAGTAGTGAAAATCATAAGATATTGTTTAGATAAATTTCCTGAAGTGAATAAAAAAAAAATTGAAAAACATTCAAAATATTTTACAATTTTTTTTTTTGAAATTTTGAAAAAATTTGTTTTGTCATAACTTTAAACGCTGGTCCCGATAAAAATGTGAAAAAAGTCGAGAGATTTTTTTTCCGTTTTTTTTTAGAGATTATCAGCGTTTAAGAAAAAAAAAACGTGATCCTTTAATTTTTTTTTGAATCAAATCGAATGAAACAAAAAAACGGCTGGATGAATCGAATTGAAACTGTAGGGTTTTTGTGGGTATATTATGCTGTAACAGACACACTTAACATTAGTCGTTTTCGAAATATTCTTAATTCAACTAGTGATTTTCCAAAAAACCTCGAAAAGCCCATTTTTTCACGATTTTAGGAATGGAAAAAAAAACGATGGCCAAACCTTGTAGAGAATTTATTCAAGTTTCTGAAACCCATCTTCAATTCTCTGTGGGACTTTGGTTGCTGAGATATCGATGATCCATTTCAATTCAAAGTCCGATAGCTGAGCGAGAAATGGTCTTATTAAAGCTTACAAAAATCAAATTAAAGCTGGATAAACAACCTATCCCATCCATACAGTCGTTTACTTAAAAAAAAATTTTCAAAGTCCGTGGACCAAAAAAAAAACAACCAAATTTCAAAAAAAAATTTCTTCACGGTACTTATTAGGATTGCTCAATACTTGTTGCTCGAAAAAATGTTTTGTCCCAAAATCTCAAAACTAAAGATTTCAAGCTTTAAATTGCTTTTTTGATGACTCCGATACGTCTATTTTTCACAAAGATACAGCCATTTGAAAAATCGCTAAAAATTTGGAATTTTTTTTGATCCCTTAATTTTTTCCACTAGTGTATAATTCAGGGTCCTAATAGAAAGTATTACTTTCTCTTAATAAGAATAATATTCCAGTCATAAAACGAAAAATTCCTGTGTTAAATTGCAATAAATGTATACGAGCTGATATTTTAAAGGGTAGTATTGGATAGTAAGAGAATTATCTCGCTAAATATGCATCTTACGATAAAAATGTATATATACATTTATATTATATATACATTTATATTATATATAACAAATTTAGTTTGGATCATTTTTTTATTATATTAATATATCGAGTTATAAATATTCAAATATGAACATGTTGGGGGTAAAATTATGTTTTTCAGTTTTTCAGCCAAATTATTCATCGGAGGATAAAAGTTTTTATGAGAAAACTTGTAGCTCTTAAAATTCTCTATAAGTTTTATATATTACGAATTTTCATAAGTATTTTGTTACGGTTACAGTGGGCGGTGAAAGTCGAGTTGCGCCCTCTGTAACCGTACCAAAGTACCTATGTATAATATATGAAATATTTTACACTTAATTTTGTCTATAAACTTAATTTTTCTTTAGAATTTAATTTTTTATTACGATGCCCATAACAGGTGTCCAAATTATTTCAAACTCCTATTATTGGCGCAGGCTTATTGTATGCAAAACTTGCGCATCAAAATTAGTCTAAAAGCATAATAATTCTTTTAAACAAGTGTACCTAGGTAACTAGGTATTATTTTATAGATACAAATTAGTATTAGGTAACTAATATTTTAACTTTAATATAAAGATATTTAGAATTTTGTAGTTCTAAAATAAATTTGAGTTTTTGTTTACAGCCTTTAGCTAATATGTATAAAACTGCAGTATTTCAATTTAAATATTTTATTTTGATACTAAAATGTTTATTATTCAACAAAAAGTAGGTACTCTAATTTTTTTCCGTTGCTTTAAAGCAAAAATTGGGTGCCAATAATAAAAAAAATTGAATACCAGTCATTAGCAAAAAGGTGCCAATAATACGAAATTGTGTATTCTTGTAATTAATTTTAAAAATTATTTAATATTATTAAGATCTCAGTTTATATTTTATATAATATATAAAATAGAATAACTACTATGATTTATTATATTTTATTCTTGATAACATGAAATATTTAATAAGTTATAATGAAATATATGTGGAAAATTTCTTAAAGTGCCAATAATTGGGGGTTTCACCCTACTAATTTTACCAAATTCTTCAATATTTGAGCCACAATTTCTCAGGGGTAACTAATTAGAAAAATTTGAAATTTTTACACGTATGAGGTATTTCAAGAATGTGTTTTGCCTTAAATTAAAATTATATCAAAAAATATATCACTGAAATTTATTCATTTTATTTTTGAATATATACCTTTTTAAGAATGTTATTATCTTATATGATAAATTCTTATAATAATTATTTTACAAAAATTTCACCCCCTCAATTCAACCCCCTAAATAAATATTAAAATTTAAAAATTGTCATTTTATTAAATTTTATATGAAATTTCGGATACAATTTTCACCTATATTGATTTTATTTATAAAAAAGTCTTTCCAATAAAAAATATAGCCCATCGTACGCTTAAAAAAATAATTTTTGTTTGATATCGCTAGCTCATTTAGTAACTGAGAAATTTAAATTTCCGCAACATGCAAAAATTAAAAAAAAAAGCAAACTTTATAGGGTGGCCATCTCCAACTGAAGCAAAATAAAATAAAATTGGTTTGGAAACAAATAATAATAAATAATAATAATAAAATAAAAAAGAAGTATACATATCATGGTGCACTTCTGAGGGGTGCTTTCCGAACTTGCGGCGAACTTTAGTTTTTCTTTATATTCTTGTTATTTATGTAGTAACTAACGAATCAAGAGCAAAATTAAAAAAATATATCGGTTAGTTTTTTTTTTAATTTAGATTTTTTTTATAAAAATCTGCACCTATTTAATTATTTGGCTATATCTCAGCTATTTCTAATTATAATAAAAATATTATCAAAAATAAAATAAAGACTTCTTAATAATCTACAAAAAAAGTAAATACATTTTTGTATATCTTTTGCCGTTTTGTCACAATACGTGATTATAGTTTGAAGTAATACAAAAAAGTATAAGTCCATTTTTATATTTATTAAAAATTATCTAGGAAGGCTTATTTTACTGTAAAATGTCAAATTGCATTAAACACATTATTTCTTTTAATCAAGGTGGCTTGTGAAAATTTTTTAAAACTGACATTTATTATTTTTTATGATAGTTTTCAATATTAAGATTTAATGTATTTTTGTAAGAAAGTAGTTTTTTAAATAAAAATTAATTTAGATAATCATGAAACAAATAAAAAAATATTGTACACTGTTTGTTTTACAATAATCGAAAACATTAAACCAGTTCCAAGTACATTATTTTGGTTACTAATTAAAAAAAATAGGTTATGATGATGTCCAAATGTCCAAAAGCATATTTGTTGTTTATTTATTTATTAATAAATAAATAAAAATTTATTACCTATGCATAAAGAAAGTAATTAAGTAAATTTTTAACTTTTTTATTTTGAAAAAAATAAATATAATAATTATTTACGAACATCAAAATTACTTTTTACAAAATAATGTACTTGGAATTGGCTTAATGGTATTGATTTTTGTAAAGCAAACAACGCACAATAATTTTCGATTAATTTCATGATTATCTAAATTCATTATTATTTAAAAAACTTCTTTCTTACAAAAATACATTAAATCTTGACATTGAAAACAATCATAAAAAAATAAACAACTTTACGTCAGTTTTCAAATTTTGCTAGAATTAATTAATTAATTAAAAGAAATAATGTGTTTTAAGGTAATTTGACGTTTCACAGTAAAATAAGCCTCCCTAGATAATTTTTATAAATAGAAAGATGAATTTATACTTTTTTGTTTTACTTCAGACTTTAATCACGTATTGTGACAAAATGGCAAAAGATATAAAAAAATGGTATTTACTTTTTTTGTAGAAAATTAAGCAGTCTTTATTATATTTTCAATCAAATTTTTGTTATAATTAGAAATAGCTGAGATATAAACAAATAATGAAATAGGTGCAGATTTTTATAAAAAAATAACTAACCGATAGATTTTTTTAATTTTGGTCCTAAATCGTTGGTTACTACATAAATAACAAGAATATAAAGAAATACTAAAGTTCGCCGCAAGTTCGGAAAACACCCCTTAGAAGTGCACCGTGATATATAGAGTAAACAACAGGCAAAAGAATATTAAATTTGAAATGGTCGATATTCAATGGATTACGAACGTAACAACTTGTATTTAATAACTAAAGTTGATTGTGATCCATGGGCGGATTTAGGGGGGGGCATGGGGACCATGCCCCCCCCCCAGAGAGATATATTAGCATAGAAATATCTTCAAAATTATATTTTTGGCGAAAGCGCAATTTTTTTTTCTATGGATGCCCCCCCCCCCCCCACTTAAAGTGAAATAAATCCGCCCCTGTTGTGATCCCAAATATAGAAAATCGTTCCTTATTTAATTAATAAGGTAACAAATTCTCAATGCAAGCGATGCTAACAGGGTTCCGGTTTTCGTTACTGGGACAAGAAACCCTAAAAGTTGAAGCAATTTGGTTAATACAGTTGAATAGTCTGATATATTTTTTGTCAAATAAACTCTTAAATAAAAAATACGTCTTGCATGTTTACCATTTATTCCTTTTAGATGAAAGTAAGTACTGCTATTTAAATCCTGCATCTTTTGTAATAGACTTAAATCTGACAGCATTCCATCCTCGACACGGGCGTATTTTTTGCATTATACTGATGGAGGAGCGCATTGAAATCAAATCGTGTTTGATATTAAGTCGTAAACACACACAATAGAGAGGAATGTAAAATTACTTTTTTATTTTCTATATAGGGAAAAGATATAACTTCAGATACGATATAATCTGAAATCGGTTATTTCTGGAAAAAATGTACAGGTTTTAGAGAACTAGATCAGGAAGTATTTGTGTGCTATAGTAAATTCAAGTCCAAGGTTGAGTGTAAGTAAACAAAAGAATGGCGCAGACGGCAGCGGGCGCTTCATTTTATTGGTTAAAACACTTGAATGTTGCTAGAGTAGGGATGTAGAAAATTAAACAGGTCAGTACGTGAGCACTTGAAGTGAAGCGTACAATTCATTGCAATGGACCGTCATATACAAATATTTTGTTTTGAGTCCTACCCTGTCACTAAATCCGTTTTAATCACTTGCGTTTGTTCATTACTACTGCATCTTGAAGGCTACACACGTTATAGACATCGAGAAAAGAAGCGTTAAAAATATGTTGTTGTGATTGTCCGTCTGCCAGTCTGTCTCTTATTTAACTTAATAACTTTTAAACGGAATATCAGTGTAAAAGTCCATAACTAGCTTTTAATTTAGTGTGAACTCCAATTGTCTCATAGCAAAGTTTTTACGCTAATATAATATTTTGTAAACGATGCTATGCGACAAATGGAGTTACTGCTTTCTAGCGTAGAAGAGCAGAATGATAGTCTATCACAAGGTTATCGTATGTAATAAACCGAATCCGGAAGTGTATTTGCTGGACTATTTTATTTTTTTTAGTGCTTGAAATCCAACCTTATGATTTTGAAATCTTGCACATTTTTTTGTCCTTGATTGAATACAAAAAAAAACAATGTGCGCTATATCACAAGACTTTGAGGGTCAAGAATTTTTTCATTGACATGATCGTTTCCAGAGTCTCAAAATACGTAGAAAAAATATAGTTTGGTTTAAAAAACTAACTTTATTTTTTTTTGGTCCTGTGTAGTTGAATGAAATAGTCCGTTTAAGCTTGTTTGCGTTTTATGATATTTAAAAAGAAATTGAGTTTTATGAAGCAAAAAACTACTGCGGGCAGCCAAAAGTCTCCGAGATATTCGGATGGAGAGTAATATCTAAAATTCGACTTTTCGTTAAATTGATTTTTTTCGCCACCCTTACGCACAGTTCTGTTGATATTATGCCTGACATCAGAAGAAGATCCACAATGATTCGAGTCGAAATACCAGCCATTTACTGAACCATTAACAACCCACGGGAATACAATGAATATCATCCATCCTGTCAGTGAAAGAAAAAATGTATACTGGGTGATTTTTGAATTTATTAGTATCAGTAAACCAATACATGCAGTGCAGTCGAAAAGCCCCCTTTTTTAACTTTTACACGAGTTAAGATATCAACTTCAAATTTGGAACAAATAAATAAGAATACTTAAACTATCTTTTTGTATAATTTTGACATTTTTGACTTTTAAAATATGGCCATGGAGGGATTTTTTTGATACATAATTTTAAAGCTTATAAAATTCTGTATTACGGTCAAATATTATTATTATTATTTACATTTTTTGAGGGGTTTAAAATAGGGTTGAAAATGGAAATTTTCGTCAAAATTTCTTTAAAAAACTCAATTAATTTCCTTTCGTTTAAAGAAATTCTCCCCTAGGTCCCCTACCCACATTTCAAAAGCTAAGAATATTATGTATATGCCAAAAGTATCAGTAAACCAATACATGCAGTGCAGTCGAAAAGCCCCCTTTTTTAACTTTTAAACGAGTTAAGATATCAACTTCAAATTTGGAACAAATAAATAAGAATACTTAAACTATCTTTTTGTATAATTTTGACATTTTTGACTTTTAAAATATGGCCATGGAGGGATTTTTTTGATACATAATTTTAGAGCTTATAAAATTCTCTATTATGGTCAAATATTATTATTATTATTTTTTACATTTTTTGAGGAGTTTAAAATAGGGTTGAAAATGGAAATTTTTGTCAAAATTTCTTTAAAAAACTCAAATAATTTCCCTTCCGTTTAAAAAAATTCTCCCCTATGTCCCCTACCCACATTTCAAAAGCTAAGAATATTATGTATATGCCAAAAGACAGTTTAAATTGTCTTATTTAAGTGTTTTAATTTTAAAGTTGATATCTCAAAGCGTTCAAAAGTTAAGAGGGGGTCACGAAATGTATGGTACAATGTACCAGGACTAAACAAATTCCAACTTTTTACACAACGGCAAAAGTCCAAACCAAAAAAGTGTCATCAACTTCATAATTTTCCCAGCTGGTGTAGATTTTCCCAACCGATAGTGAGGGGAAAATTTGGTTAATAAAAAAAAATTGCCTCGCCTCTGAAAAACTAAAAAAACTCTTTACTCACAGGGGAATTTTAAAAAATTTTGATGACTAAGGTAAAAATGCCGTCGTGCGGCTCTGTAAAACTATTTCATTCACAACCATGTAGTAATTGGCTTACATATATACATAAAAGTTGAAAAATTAATTATTATTAACTTTAACTTCCCAAAAAGTTAGAAATACCTCACTTCCCTCCCTTGGTCGGGAAGGCTCTTATAGCTAACTTTAAGTATCTCACTTGACAAAAACCTTAATTTATCGACCTAAATTTTATGACAAAACAGTTTTAAATGAATTTATTTTGTTATTTATTCATTTATTCATGATTTATTTTTATAAAATAACATCACATATAAATGTAAGTTATATTTTTATGAAAAATAAACAGTGACTACTTCCAACTTTATATTATTATATTATATTACTATTTTATGGTTTAGTTAAACGTGATAAACTTTAGTTAAAAAGAAAAATGCATTAAAGTATGGGGTACCTAAGTTGATATAACAAATAACCAAACATAGTTTTAAAGTAAGATAAATTCAAGAAGTACCTTGGTGGCTAATCATTTCTCATATTTGTTTGGCGTATCCCTACTATTATCAAAATTGTCATTAAGCTAGTGTTTATGGAAAACTATATATAAATAGTTTATTTATTACCATAATCATGTCTGGATAAAAGTCTGCTGTCACAAATCAAAAAAACAAACGCACTCAAAAACAAAAACAGGTGCTGCCCTCTATCGCTAAAATAAAGAAGTAACGTAGGCATTTCTACTAGTTTTTAGATAAAAACATTTAAATGTATTACTTAATTTATATTGAATAAATATAAATGTTTTAGGATTGTTAATTAACAAAAAAAAACAAAGTTTATTTTATTGATTTATATTTATTATTCTTTATTCAAAAAGCAACATTTCGATACGCCCAAGCAACAAAGCCGTAACTCATATATTGTCATTTTTCACGACAGCTAAATTTCTAAAATATTTTTTTTTGTTATTTAAGGGTGGGTAAATGATTGAAGTGGAAAAGAAAGTCATGTGATACATCATTTGAAAGCTTATAAAATTCTCTATTTAACTGTTTAAGTATTTATTGTTTATTTACTGTTTGTTTCTGATAATATTCAAGTTTAGAATTTCTTACTTAAGTGATTTTAAGTAAACTTTTGCTTAAAGTGGACTGTGGAGAAACCTGAGTAGTACCACCATGTGTGTCTTTTTTCAAGGCGTTTACCTATGAGTATAATTCAAAATGGGTCTAACTTGAGTTACATCCTTGTTGCTTGGGAGTGTCGATTTGTAACAAACTTCACTGCAACTAAACTAAACAGTTTTTGTAGATAAGTTTATTGTTTTTAAAGAAATTACATTTCTTATAACAAAAGTGTGTTGTGTAAATTTTGAGTTAGACTACTAAGCATTATTGTAAAAAACAAGTATGGGTGTGAATAAAATAGTATACAAACCTCGGTTTTATTTGTCGCTCAGGAAATGATACAGTTTCCACCTCGGTATTTAATATACTATTACACATAAAGGTTTTTTTTGTGTGATGGGCCGCGTGCCAAATGTCGAATAATCTATTTGATATATCTATAGAAGCTTTGATCCCTGCCAAAGTGATTGAAAATCATTTTATTATACTCCTCGTAGATATGCAAGCAGAAAAGTGTAGTATTTTTTGACATAATTATTTTATTATTATTATTTTATTATTATTATTATTATTATTATTATTATTATTATTAATTACAAAAGTAAGCGGCATAGCCCAGGGCGAGGTTGACTTTCGGCCAACGAAGTTACCTCTTTTTGGGTCCAAGGGTATTTAACTGTTTGCTGCTACAATAAATATATTTAAAAACAAAATAAAAAACTTTATTTAAAACAAAATAGTCGGGAGGCAATACAAAGTATCATAGATCTTAAAAACTCTTATTAGTACATGTACAATGTAATTGTTTCTATCTCTATCCTTTCTTCTCTTACACTTTTATTTTAACCTTGCAATTAATTATACCATAAGCCTATTATATACCTTAATATTATAACTTATAGCTATAATGTTAACTAATTATTGTGTTGTAAACTTACTATATAGTATTAACAGCATAAAAAAAGTTTTATACTTTAATCAATAATCAATAAACGTATAGTAGTAGAGTACTGCCATGCTAAGATAAAAGTCCTATCTACATAGGTTTAACATACACAGATAGGACCTTTCAGGTTAGAAAGGCAGAACAGTAGTAGTAGACTGTGTCCCTAACAAATAAATAAAATAATACAGTAAAATTTTCCTAAATAAAACTTTTGCTTTTAAATTTCTTCTCTATATTTCTTCTTTATATTTTCGACATCCATTTTTATAAATAATATTAAGCATTTAAATCTTTATGGTTTCTTATATCTTTATTACTATGTCTACAAAAAGTCTTCATTATTTGATTGAAATTACATTTTTGTTAATTTTAATGTACAGGGTTTTTTATAGCCCCTTTAAACCTTTTTTATTTGTAATTGGCTTATATTTTTTGGAGCAAAGTTTTACCTATCAGTTTTTTTCCAAAAATATGCCTAAATTTTTAAGCACCTTTTCAAAAGATATAACCTTAAAACTAAAATCTATCTTATCTATGATTCAAATTAAGAGTAATCTGTTGACAATTCTTCGCTTACTTGAACTAATATACGCATGTATATAGTTCTTCATACAGCTGAATAGCTAAGACGAAAGGGGGAGGTATCACTCGCGCTCTCTTCTTTAAGTCATAAGCGTCATAAGACGTGCGTGCGTGCAAGTGAGAAGAATCACATTCCTCACATATTTTCCATAGCCACTACTCCGTGTGTACTGCCCTATTTCAGGAAAAAAATATTAACAAAAAAATTACGCTACTTAAATTAAAGTAAGTAATTTAAAAATTTTCTTTATTTTGTTTAAATGAAAAAATATTTTAACACACAAAGAGAAAATAAAAACATCATTTAAAATAATTTAGAAAATAATAAAAAAATATAGGGTTTTTTGAGGATTTTTTGTTTGTAAACTGTTTTAGGGTAAATAAATACTACCAAGCGAAAAGTATACTATTGAGATCTAAGCAATAGAGATCTTTATGGCGTGTTTTATTTGGAGGATTTTTTAGATTTTTACCTTCGTCCGGAATTTTAATAAAGTTGAAAATTTACAATAGAAAATTTTGAAAATTTCAATGAATAATAGCAAAGGTAATTATTTTTTAATTGAGAGTAATTACTAAAATCAATTGACAACGTTCAATGAACGTCGTTCATCGAATGTCGATGGAATACTTAATTAGATTTAATAAAAAACTGAATGTATTAAAAATTAAATAAAATAATCAAGACCTTTTATTTCAAAAATCAATAATTTGATAATTTCACGGGACTAAAATTTGGATCTTATAATTTATAACTTATACACGTGAAATATATTAAAAAATTGATCAAATATTTACTACATGTATTTTAGAATAAATATGATATCTTATTCTTTTTACTTTTCCCAAAAATATTGATTTTTTATGGTTGTCGGCGTTTTATATCCAAAAAACATGATTTCTGTCTGTCGGTCTGTCCGGGACATTTGTATCCTAAATAATAATATATTAAATATTATATTTATTATATTATTGTTATTATTTACTATATTGTTAATTTTATATTTAATTTTTATGTATTTATGTTTTATTGTTCTATATATATTGCAAACAATTGTTTTATTGTAAAGCATAAATAAATAAATTAATATATAAGCAATTTTTATATAAAAATTCTTTTACGTCAAAATGATAGCGTGAATGCATATTATACATTTTATATTTTTTATTCTGAAAAAGTGTATTAGCAAGCATATACTTAAATTATATTAGCAAGCAATCTATAAATATAGATAGTCTCCCAAAAAAGGCGACATAAATGATCATTATCAGTAGTTTTTTACCATATGGCACTAGTTTATATCCAGCATAAGTATAAACCGTACAAGAATAGCTACCTTAGCTCTACATTCAATTTTTATAAAACGACAACATAAACATTTACGTTTCCTGCACCTATCAGTTAAATGGCTCAAGCCATTTCTGCTAGAACACCATTAGAAAATACTGCCACTTGTACATTAGTTCCTCCATCTTAGCTACTTTTCATTGAACTGAAAACTAAGTTTATAGTAAGACATCTAGCCTTACCTTATTCACTTTAACCTAAAAAATGACAAATCATTAAAGAAGTTCGTTGTTTACATGTAAAATCCATCTATCCATTTTGTTTTAATGTAAAATCAGAAATATTTTAAGTTTATAAAGTTCAATCTTACTTTATTTTGAATAGTAAGACTCCTTGACGCAGAATAGTATATTTTATAACTAGTATAGAATAAACAATATTCCGCGCGAGCGGAAAGTTTTTCATACGAGCCGGCAGGCGAATATGACGGTCCCGCGAGCTCGGAATGACTATTCCATACTTGTAGACTATACTTTTTCTTCGACTGCAAATATGAAACACTGTATGGCTTTAAACTGCGGACAAGTATAAAAACAATGTTTTTTGTGACTCGACATTGTAAATGCAACAAAACACATATTTTTAAATAAAGCAATTAATGTTTTTTAATAATTTTGTCAAATCAGTAATTAAAAAATTTTTATTTAATTTTAGCACATATTTACAAATTATAATGCAAAAATTGAAGGTTATGACAGACAGTTTTAATTATTTGAACTAAATTGATAAAAAACTGGTCAAATATTAAGAAAAACTAATAAACTTTATGTAATTTTAACGCAAAACTTTAAATTGCATTAAATTATTCAATATTTCATGGTAAAATAAATATATTTTTGCTAATTTTGCTACAGTTTTCTTTACTTTTATAAACAAGAGATGGCACTACATGTGCTCATTCTAACACTTGATACGGAATATTCATACCGTATCTGGAGCTAGAATGGATTCATTCTGTGTGTGTATTTGCTTACATTCTAAAGCAGTCGTAAAAAATTAGTATATTCTATAACATGTTTGGAATATTCCACGTATTCCAAACGTGTTTCAGATTATATTATTTTCTACAAAATTTGTTAATAATTTTATTACTTTTTTATTCAATCGCTAAATTCCACAGTCAAGTGCTATGCTATAAATGTCAGTGCCATGTTTGATTGTTTAAATTTATTATAATTAAAGACATATCTACAAGCTAGCATAATAACATGGTACATAAGAATGCGATACCGTGATTGGCTTGAAGTGCCGCCATGTATCTTGGAAGCCAATCACGGTACCGCATTCTTATGTACTATGATGTTATGTGAGCTTGTGGATATGCCTTTAGTTAATGGTAACCACTGAGATGTCGCCAAGTCGGTTCATTTTTTTTTGCGAAAAGTTTTTATTTTTTACTTTTTAGAGACACAGAACTTATAGATTTGTAACGTCATCTAAGCTAAATTATAGTTGTCCTTTAATCTCGACAAGCTGCTGATGTCACAACGCACTGTTACTGCGTTGTGACGTCATTATCTTGAAGATAAATTTCTAAAAAATAAATTTAGTAGTATTTTTATTTCAGCGCCCAAGAGTCCAACCAACCTTATTTTAAACGAAATACTAAAGAAAATCTTTGTTAAACTTTAAGCGTTAAGTAATAATCAAATAACGCCGTATGGTAAAATCACAAATTTTATCATTTTCGCTTGGTATTTTAATATTACTCGTCCAGAGAAACAAGTTTAGCGGCATTTAAAAGATTTTTAGTCTGCCGTAATATTTGAGTGATCCCTTGATTAAGTTATCCGGCTTATCCGAGTTATCCGATTTTTCTAAAAATTTGGTTTGTATTAGAACCAAATTAAGCCGTTTTTAAGTAAAATTGCGTTAAAATTATTAGATTTATCTTAATTATCCGGCTTACCCGGCATTATCCGAGCGTCAAATTGAAACGGGACCACCTCAGAAATGCCCTCTTTAAGTTGCAAAAAGTTTCATCAAATTCCGTTCATTCGTTCCAAAGTTATGCGGAAAAAAAACATAAAAAAAAACAAAGTCACACGTCGAATTGATAACCTCCTCCTTTTTGGAAGTCGGTTAAAAAGGTTTGATCTAGTTTTTCATATATTTTCACTTAAAAATTGGCATTTTTTTAGGATGTCTGAGTGTATATCACTTTAAAAGGGAGCTATTTGACATGGACTCTATTGGACACTGTCCATAATAATAATTTAGTTCCCTGAAGATTATCTGCATAAAAATGCCCCCCTGTGAAACATCGTAATTCCGATCGGTTTATAGCAGGGATAAACAGTTTACGAGTGACGGCCTCAGCCGGTTTAACTGCAAAATCGTGTCACTATTCGCAATTAACCGAGTACCCTTACACATATATTTACTTACATCCATGGATATGTGCACCAAATATGCGTTTTGGACAGGTCCGGGCTTACAATTGTTAAGCTAGTATTACACATCTCCCTGTAAAAAAAATCTGATGGAAAGCGGTTGCAAAACTCCAAAACTCTTGAAATGTCATGAATTTTCATATGGGAATTCCAAAAACCGCATGAAATCTTATTCCCTTCAAATGTTATGAAATACCATGTGACTTAGCACCTGCGCACCTAGTATTTTTCTTGGGGAAAGGGGGGCTAAATCAATACATACAAAAACAAAACAAAAAATTAAATTATTTTTTTCATCTTTGTAAGCAAAATTATTAAAATGATTGGGGGGCTCCATGTTCAAGGTCTGGGCCATTAAATATCAGCTGTTGGCTTCTGAAAAAATATGCTAGGTAATTCTTCTGTATTTTGAAAGTTAGCCTAAAACGGATTATTATGTTTGGTTTCTTGCTTTTTCTCAAAAGTGGAATGAAATAACAAAAATTTTCAAAATGGATTTAGAATTATTTTAAAACGTAAGAATGGCCTTCTATTTATTAAAACATTGTACATGTTGATCAAGAAGTCCACAAAAAAACTTTTAGCTTTTTCAAAAAAAAAATCTATTTTCTGATATTTTCTTGCATAGCATGAAAATATAAATCGGATTATTAGTTTTTACTGAATTTTATAATAAGAAATTAGCTAAATGCTTAATTTAAAATAAAACTACTAAGTTTTTTTTATAAAATTTCAAATAATCTCAAGAAGGGGCGGTTTACAATTGTATTAAACGTCCTTTGCGAAACAACTAGAAGAACGTTTTGGACCAAAGGTTTTTACCATATAGAAAATCTTTGGTCTTCAAATTTCAAGCCTCTATGTCATTGCGCTCGTTTTTCAAATATCGTAGTGCAAAGTTTATTCTCAAAGAATTCCACCTTTTAATGTTTTATCTTATTAAAATAACTTATTTATTGTAGTTATATATAATTTATAGATATAGTATATTTTTTAGTATATATTTATTATATATTTTAGTATATATACTAGAATCCGAACCTGCAAAACGGTATCATTAAATATGTACCCATAGTGTTGTTGTTGCCCGTGAAATATTAAATGGCTGCCACAACGTTGCTATTAAATTAGACGTGTTTAATTAAAGTAGGCGGGCCTTTTTAAATTTAATACCAGCTATCGGATTTTATTACCAATCTCAGTAATCCATTTTAGTTCCTATAGTATACTACTAATTTAATAACACTAGTTTACAGCATTATTTTTTCTACAAGTTATGAAATAAGGACAAATGCCCTTTAACACGTTCGATGCTCATGACTCAGTATTAGCACTACGTTACCATTATACCGCCCTACTTCGCTAGAAAGCAGTAACTCCATTTGTCGCACTATAGCCTTGCTGTACATTATAAGATATTTGGTAACAGTGGCAAATTATAGTGATTTAAGCTATAGATTATAAGGGACACAATAACTAATGTTAAAAATAAATTGGAAACGATTATATATATTACAGACACGATTATATTTATTACAGGCACTATTATAAATTTACAGAAATTTTATTATATTATAAAAATTATTAGCACGGACAATAATTAAATCTATTTAAGCTATAAATGCCATACTATTTGTTATATTTTATTATTCACTAAACAATTAAAGTATTTCATATAAATTTTTACACTGACTGCCATAATTGTAAGAGAAAGCCTTGTATTTATATAATAAGCGATTATAATTTGCTTGGTATGTGTGTTATAGCGCTCCTAGCTATAATTTTTTTTCCGTGGAAATTAGTTATTCCTATTTAAGTCGATTAAAATTTGACAATAAGAACTTAGTCAAAAAGTGGCCAAAAGGCAAAACAAATTATATATTTTTTTAAGTTTCTCCATAAAATATGAAAAAATAAGACTGTTTTCTAAAAAAAATAGGTCGATCATAAAACATTCTCTTCGGAAGAAGGCAAAAATGAGTTTAAATAAAAAAAATACTGCTGTCAAAAAATGATACTTTCCCCTATACTGCCCTAATACGCTAAAAAGCAGTAACTCCATTTGTCGCCAGGTTTTCACGTCAACTCTGATATAATATTTTGAAAACGCTGCTATGTGACAAATGGAGTTACTGCTTTCTAGAGTAGTTGGGCAGTATAGTGCTCAGTGCGCGTGACTTATTTATATCTTCTTCCTTCTTCCTTTATTTTGGCCTTTTCTCAGTGAGATAATTAGCCAGATCCCTCTTAGTTACTCAATTCACCAAGAGTGGTTCTTGTCTGGCTTTTTACCATGCCCATTCCTGTTTTAATTATATAAAATTTCCAGTCTTCTGTAAGACCTTTTCTTTTTCTTTTCCTTCTTTCCTTTTCGTGTTTACTGTTGGATGTGTTAGCTGTTGCCAAGGCAGTTTTTTCTAATTTGTAATTATATTTGCGCATGCGCTAGCATATAAAAAATTTTGTACGTATAAAAACTTCTTCACGTGTTAGTTGCTTCCAAATCAAAATTTATCAGCATTATAAATGATTAAAAAACATAAAATTCCCTTCTTACTCCAATATAATCACATGTTCGTCATTTTACTGTACATCTTCCATACAATCACTATAAAATATATAAAATCGATTCTGGGGCATATCTAAGATAGCAAATAAATAAATAAATAACTAATACTAAAAGACTTGATGCTAGAAAATTAAACGCGCTTAACGTATTACTAATTCCTGCCGAAAGTACATCTTACTCGTTTCACGGATGAAAAGCAACTGTCTATTTATATCTTATTATTTCAGAAATTATTTGAGGTCAGTTATGAAAGCATTTTGTGAAATAATTTCCTCGGACTTAAGTAAACTATCACGTTTGCACCAATGGCCTGTGCCTTATTTTTGAGTCGCAGACTAAAAGGACCCTAGCTTCTTTAAGAAGCAATTTAGCACAAAAGTTTTTTTTTGAATATCGTGTTTTTTTATTGAAACAAATGAAAATCGTTTTTCTGGCTAACAGATTTTGAATTTGGTTTTATGTTACACCTTAAAGTAAAAAAAAATGGGTCTTGTCAAATATAAATTTTGCATTTTAAAAGTTCAATTAAAATTAACTGTAATTACTTAAGTAACTTCAAAAAAAGCACTTAGTTCCCCACCTTGATCAAGAATTCGATTTTTTTTAAATTTAAATCCGAATATTGGCCCGTTTGGAAACTGAGCTTATTTGAACCAAAAAAAAAAATCAGACAGAAAACCTAACAAAAAAATATCACAAGTATCTCGAAAACCTAAAAAAAGGTAGATTCGGATTCACCAAGTCATATTACCCTAGAACTTCTAGGCTAGGAAAATGTGTAGAATTGGTGGGGGTAAAACCCCTGTAAACTAGTGTAACCCATATTTATACCTGTTACTTATATATATATATATATATATATATATATATATATATATATATATATATATATATATATTGTAACGACATAAATCGTCACTTTGTAATATAGCAAGGGTTAATTAAACTATTCGTTTACTTACGTTATAATTTATGTTTATTTTGTATATAAATAGTTACGTACGTACAGAACTATTTTGTATCTGGGACTATTTTGTAGCAGGAACTGAATTCTAACCATATGAGTCTCTATTCCATAGTTCTACCTGAAAATAACATAAAGAAAACATAATTAGAATATGATTTTTAATAATAAAGAATCATATGACTTATTTCTCTATAGTGCATTTGTCTATGGACTTACCTGGTTTTTATATGTTTCAGAGTCTATTGAGGGTTGGATTTCACTGGCTTTCACCTGTAGCTTGTCTCTCTTGTGGAAAGTTGTGTATGATTATCCCTTCGGGATAATCCAGAATTTGTTGAAAATAGTTTGCTGGAACTGCTCACTTAGATTCAGTATTTTGTTTGTACTTAGTTCACAGGACACTTAGTATTCTGTTCGTATTTTTATTAGTTTTGCTGATAAACAATAAGTATTGTTTATATTTGTTTCTTAGAGTAATATTTTGAGGTTAGATATCACTAATACAGATTTATTAGGAAACATTCTTTTAATTAGTTATTATTTTTGGTGTCGTTTCAGTTACCTTTATTAGGAATCCTATACGGTAAAACTGTAGTTGATAATGACTTACATAGATGTCGCTAATAGTTCAGAAATAGGATTTTATTCACCTGAAGGGTTCATACCGGTTGATAAGGTCGATTTTCGCTCTTTCTTGATGAACTCTGTACAATGGTGGTCTCATTTTGACGAGTGTTTATTTTCTGTAATCATCGAAGTAATCCTTCATGTATTTTTATTTAAAGTTAGTGAAAATGAATATTTAAACAATGCGGAAGATATTATAACTGATATTTTCTACAATTATGCATTAATAACGTTTCGATGGACATCGAAGACTTAGAATGAGACGTAAGTTAAGTTTTTCTGTTTCTTAGAATATTTCTGAGATATAATTATTGTTTTAGCACCAGTAATTAAGCACCATAAAGCACCATTAATTAAGCACAATCACTAGACCATTAATTAATTACCATTTCTATACCATTAATTTAAGTTGAAGTTTATTTTGGTATATTTGATATACAAGTTCTCCGCATGGAGTGATGTTCTGTTGGAACATGGTTCTGTATTTTTCGGCATAGATAAATTCATATGACCGTCTAGCAGACAATTTTATATTGGACATAATTTTCAAAAGCATATTTAATCCCGGACAACATTTTCAATCGTACATTTTATCCTGGAAGATAATTTTTCCAAAGTAGATGGGACAGCATATATTTTTTTTTCTTTCATTTGAGAAATGAATTCATCAGCATAGGGGAGACTTGCACAGATGGAGACGATGGAATTCATACCTCATGGATTTTGCAGAAACCAGCTAAGTACTCATTCTGAAAACTTTTGAAAGCAATATTTCATATTTTTAAATTCTTTTATTTCAATATTCTTATAACTGTAAACTTTATCAGATCTGATATAGTATTGATTAATACTATATGCCCTTCTGGCTTTTGTTCATTTTTAGGTACTTATTTTTTTTTTAAAACATTTAATCTCATTTATTAATTATTAAATATCATACTTTTGATTAAATGATTTCTAATTTAAGCATGACTTTTATACACTGCAAGAAATGATTGTTGTTTACATACATTTCTTGGTGCTTGCTGCACTTCATGTTTTCTTTATACATTTAAGTCGAATGATTTCTGAATTTAGTAATTTTTATTAAGATTTCTTTAATTATATCTTAATATAATTACACATATTTTTTATATATATTAATACATTACTTGATGTGCTTTCATTAAGTTTATTTATAATAAATTTCTCAAATGAATTATCTTATTTTATTTAGGGGTTATATTTTCTCAAACTGAAAAGCTTAAGTATTTACACTAGGTTGTTACTTACCTAAAGGAGTAAAAGCTAAAGTAACTGGCGCCCCTAACAACATCAATCAATTCTTTCTATTTTTCCCTTGCCCATACCCATTGCTCCGCTGTCAAAACTAGCCGTTGGCAGTGAACGTATTAATTACGGTA
Organism: Brachypterus glaber; assembly: GCA_958510825.1. NCBI lineage: Eukaryota > Metazoa > Arthropoda > Insecta > Coleoptera > Kateretidae > Brachypterus > Brachypterus glaber. Next base: position 47,079,423 of record OY294046.1, read on the forward strand.
CAATATATATATATATATATATATATATATATATATATATATATATATATATATACAGAGCGGTTCAAAAGTCACCCCCCCCTCCTCTTAACTTTTGAACTAGTTGAGATATCGACTTCAAATTTTGAACTTTTAAATAAGACAACTTAAACTATCTTTTAGCATATATTTAATACTTTTAGCTCTTAAAATGTGGACAGGGGGGCATGGGGGCACATTTTTTTAAATGGAAAGGGGGTCGTGTAATACATCATTTTAAAGCTTATAAAATTCTCTATTTAACTCCATATTTTTAAATTTAAAATAATTTTTTTTTTGGGTTTAAAATGGGGTTGAAAATGGGTATTAATGTCAAAATTCCTCTAAAAAAAAAACAAATAATTTTTTTAAAATGCCTAATTTCATCATAAAAAAACTTTTAAACGAATTTTAATTGACATAAATAAAAATTTATAAAAAAAAAACTTAAAAAATCGAATGTTTTAGGACAAAAAATTGAAAAATCAAAACCTTAAAAAACATTTTTAAAAAAATTAAAAATGTTTAAATAGAGAATTTTATAAGCTTTAAAATGATGTATCACAGGACCACCCTTTCCATTTAAAAAAATGTCCCCCCAAAATATCAAATATATGCTAAAAGATATTTTAAGTTGTCTTATTTAAGAGTTCTAAATTTGAAGTCGATATCTCAACTGGTTCAAAAGTTAAGAGGAGGGGGGTGACTTTTGGACCGCACTGTATAGTAATAATTTTCACTTTAGACGAGCGCTCTCTCAACTTTATGCTTTAACCTTCGTAACGCAGGATGCGTGCAAGTGAGAGGCACAATAGTCTATAGTAATTGCGCCGGCTATAGCTGTATTTTCTCTTGGTTTACGACCTTTCCTTGTCGTTAAAACTGGAAAGGATCATGCATATGGGTTTCTGTTTAATAACACATGGGCAACAGACCAATATGGTGTCAATATGGAGTAAAAAAATTACAATTTTACACAATAAAACTTACAAACAAACACTTGAATACTTTTTCTAAATTTTAAAGTTAATCCTATAGAATTAATTCAGCTTTTAAATAACACATATCTACAAAAAATAAAAAATGTTAGACTTAATCTGACTATATTTTTATTACGTATTTTTCTATTTTGCGACTCTTATAAGCTCATAATCACAGGCATTTTGCGTGTTTTTATAGTCCCATAAGAGGTCTCTACTTTTTTTCTGTTGGGTTGGCAACATACAAAAGCCTATCTCTTGACGTTTTGCGTGCAAATGTCAATGTCGATATAAAGTTTAATTTTTTTACAAAATTTTGTGTTTGGGTTATTTTTTACCGTGTTAAAATTGTGGACTGGTTAATTGCAGTGAAAAAAGAAAAGATGACTGTAAAATATATCAAAATATCATTTGTTCTTAGAATTTTAAACATAGTGTAAACTGTAATGCCAACCCAAAACAAAAATCCCTAAATCAGTCATCAATTTAAATGTAAGTTTTTTAAATTTTAGAGCAAAATAGAAAAAATTGTATAAATCACTCGTTTCATAAGACGTTTTTAGAGCACTAGTACTTTAGAAACTTGTACTCGTGCACTAAAAACGTATGTTAGGAAACTAGTACTTTAATATACTATTTTGGGCTCTTAAAACGAATTTAATACACTAATGAAAAAAATTTACACAGTCGACCGTAGACAAGAATTAACACGGAATCGTGTTCAATTGTGTAAAAATATGTAGTTTTTTAGCCGTTTTTCGTTTTTGTAGAGCTAACCGTGTTCATGAAATCCCTAGAAAACTAAAAGGTCTATTTTAGCCTCTTTTTCTCGAAAAGGTCTTGGGGGATGATTTTGATATTAGGTAACGGTTTTTAACCCTCCAAAGAACCCTCTGTCAATCTGTGAAAATAAAAGTTCTTTTTAATTGGGGACACCCGTGAGGTAATACCTCACTGAGGTATATGAAAAAGTTTGCTCAAAGACTTGCATAAAATATAAAAATATATCACTTTTTTTGTGACATTACATTGCTGCGTGACATACCTTATGGATTTACCCTAAATGTAAATTAATTCTAAATAAATTCATTTAATATTTTTGTTGTGTGTAGGCATTACTTAAAAGCTTTTTGTAGTTTCCCTCTAAAATTTATTTTGGTAAAACTACAATTTGTCACGGCTCTATTGTCTAAATTTATAAACTTCGTAATCCCTTTTAACGTTTTTATTCGAAAAACGAGACGAAATTTTCCTTTGTTAAATAAACTCCCACCTGTTGATCGATTAACTAATTAATTAAATTAATTAATTTTGGGATTAATACATATAATGGAAAATAAATCTTTTGGGTAAAAGCCTGGGGTAAACCGCGGGACAAAATCGCGTAGTTACATCTAAAGCCACATTTAGAAAAAAAAATGAAAACAATATAAATACATAGTAAAATGGATTTTTTATTATCAGATTCACTTTCAGCAACCTCGAAAACCCCAATACACCAGTTTTTACAAAAACTACCCCGCCCCTCAGGAAATGGAGTTTTGTATTATTGGATTCTCTTTCAGCAACCTTAAAAACCCAATATGCCAATTTTTACAAAAACTAACCCCCATCCCTCAGGGGTAGGATTTTGAAATTTTTTATTATCAGATTCACTTTCACCAACCTGTTTTCACGAAAACTACCCCCCACCTATCAGGGGGTGAAATTAGAAAAAAATATTATCAGATTCATATTCGTCGACGAAAATATTGAGAATATTTAAAAATATTTACCCCCTCGCCCTTGCGGGGGTTGATTGGAATTTTTATTATCAGATTCAATTTCAGCAACCTTAAAAACTCCTATATAATTTTTAAATTTTTGTAAAAAAAATGAATTTTTCCCCATTTGGGCTTGCAGCACCCCAATGTTCACCAAAAACAATCCCGAGTGAGAAGGTTTGGTAACATACCCGTATGCCAAATTTCAAGTCTCTAGCTTAAAGCGTTCTTAAGTTATCGTCCCACAAGATTTCCCGGACAGACCGATCGACCGACAGACTGATTTACTGACTTTTTTTTTTGCTTGAAATTGATTTATATCGACATAAGCCCCCCCCCCGTGTTTTAAATATCTTCTTAAAAATTTGTATATATGGGTTTTTAAGGTTGCTAAATTAAATCTTGAAATATTTAAATTATTTAAATCCACACCCTTAGGCGCGGGATTTGATTTTTGCAAAAAGTGGTATACTGGGGTTTTTGAGGTTGCTGAAACTAAATCTGATAATATAACTGGTCTTACTAGACCCCAGGTGCTGGCGATTTTCGTGAAAATTTGTACCTATACCGGGTGTCCCATCACGTTCTTGTCAAGCTATACATCCGTTATTTGAAAAGATAGAATTGTTTGCAAAAACAGCGGTAAACGGGAGCTATAGAAGTTTTTATTCAAGTATCCTAAACCACTCCTTGCTTACCCGCCCCCTTGAAACCACCCCTACTTGTATTTTTCAAATACCACCCCCAATTTTTATATATGAATATGAAACTACGTTCTATTCTGAATTCAACCATATATAATAAGTGGTATCTTATGTTTTAAGCTGCTCCAAATAAAATTATTATTTATTATTGATAATAGTGTGGTATTTAGAAAGAAGTTGCAGGTGGTTTCAAGAGAGTGGGTTATTAGGGTAGTTTTTTAATACATTAATCAGTTCTCTTTTAAGTATAATCTAACGTAAGTTTTTGTATTTTTTTATGAAAAATATTGCTTGTGATCTGATGGGGTTGTACTTTAGATCCCCTTAACAAAATAATATATTACTTATAATACGTGGTTGAATTTAGAAAGAAATTTTCTGTAATATTCTTTTGTAAACATAGAAAGGTGCTATTTAAAAAAAAACAAAAGTTGGGAGTGGTTGCAAGAGGGTGGGTAAGTAAGTGGTAGTTTTGCATAAGTCAGTAAATTCTACTTTCTCGCATTTAATCTTGTTTCTATTCAATTTTTTTATCTTTTTAAATAACGGAGATATAGCCCGTCTAAAACCTGGTGGGACAATATTATTAATAAATAATAGTTTTTATTTGGAGCCCCTTTAAGGAATAAGATACGACTTATAATATATGGTTGAATTAGGAATGAAATGTTCTTTTCTATTACCTATTTGATAAAAATGGGCGCAGTCACCCTATTTGATAAAAATGGGGTTTGCTTTTTGAAAAACAGAAGTTTGGGGTGGTTTCAAGGGGGTGGATAAGCAAGGGGTAGTTTTGGATAAGTCAATAAAATCTTCAATGGCTCCCATTTAATGCTATTTTTTGCAAAAATCCTTTCAAATAATGGAGATATAGCCTGACAAGTACCTGGTGGGACACCCGGTAAATGGGTTTTCAAGGTTACTGGTAGGATATTTTGTATTATACAATATTTTAGTTTTTACTAGGATTAACTGTCCTGAGTACAAATGCCACTTGATGATTAACAAAAATAAATAAACGCCATATTTATCTAAATATGCTTTTAAAAAGTGCAAAAAAAAATAACATAACTGCAGATATGGCCATGGCCATATCTCAAACATCTAATTTGCACTTAGGACAACTTGTCTTAGCGGGGCAGTATAGCTGGAGTTATCGTGTTCACAGAGTTTTCCGGATTGACCGATCATATGACTTTCCCTCTGTTATGGTAGGGGAAAGTAAAATTAACGAAAATCCGATAAAAAATACAATTCTTTTAAAATATTTTATTTTCACAATTTATTAAAAGAGTATACTATGCGTGCCGTAGCATAATATAATTTTACCGCTTCTTGTTGTACGAGATCTGCTTTTCAAGAGCGCCAAAATTGCAATTTTGAATGCGTTGTTGCCAGCCTTCTTATTTATAGCTAGACAATGTAAATAGGAATCTGAACAAAATTTATAAAAAAATTAAATAGGCACCTATAGGTATACTTTCAAAACATTGCTATACTTGACAAAAATCTGCAAAATATATGTTACCTCATCAAAAAAAAGTTAGTTTATTATTAATACATTATTAACAATTATAATGTATATCTACATGAACTTAATCTTAAAAGAATTTAATTTTAGTGGCAAGTACCTCCCATGGATTATCCATGGATTATCCATGATGGATATGCTAGGTAAGTCATGGAATTATCATTTTAAATCTATTAATTTTAATCTAAGATTTATTTAATGACTTATTAGTGTATTATTCTAGTAACATGGAAAACAAAAATAATCTATGGATGCATTTGGACTTTTGCAGGTTACCAGATGTATAAACTTTTGCAGACGGATATTAAGGTAATCTTAGCGGCATTTATACTAATGCTTGCTTAACTTTAATCTTGGATTAAATTGAAGGTTGACCAATCAAAACACAGCAATTTAACTTTAATTCAGTTGTCGAGGCAATCACAGTTTAAAATGTGATTCAAGTGGCCCTTAGACATGTTGTATACGTGTCAACTATACCTACTCAATAAACCATGAGATTCTCACATTTTTCGGTGATACACGCACGCTTGTGAGAAGCTCCCATACCCAGGTAGCAAAATAACATGATATTCACGTGAAAGCCACGTTAGTATGTGACATGTGATGTTAAGATTGTAGTCTCATTTAACAAGAATGTAGCATGGTGGGGATGTCCTAAGTCCGCCCCTAATAACATCACACAATGATATCCCGAAAATAACGTGTTTGTGACATCATAACTCCACATTTCTGCGCTGTTATATCTAATATCTTATTGATGCATCGGCATGCCGTTACTGGAACTTTAATATTTAAATAATATCCTAGGATATTAGCTTTTTCTAAATAAAACCATTAAAAACGCTATAACCCTATAAAAAAAATCGGGTTTAAAATCAATCAGATTGAAACAGATAGATTCTAAATACGAAATTGCAGATTAATCGGAGAATATATTTCTTTAATCCGTATCCGTGGTTTTGAGAAGCCCGGCAGAGCCCCCTATCCATCGGAAATCGTATAATTCGTGTATACAATTTCCTTATAATAATTTACCCTATCAACGTCGTGTTATATGTGACATGCGATATATTCACAGCGCTGCTAAATATTTGTTATTAAATAAGATGGTTGTCACGTCTCACGTGTTACGTTGTATGTGATGTTAAATACATGTTATTTTTCAATATTATGTGATGTTATGATTTAGTTTAAAAATACACCCAAAAGTGATGTTAATTTCTTGTAATATAACATCCCTTGCTACCTGGGTATGTCATATACGCTGCCTGGCGGGAGTATTACAAGTGAAGACCAAATAAAATCCACTACAGGCGTTTTTTTTTAACAGTGTCGGTGTCTTCAGGAGGTGGATTTAGCAAAAAAATATTTTAAGATTAAGTTTTAGCGACCTTAAAAACCCCATGTATTGTAGTGAAGTGGTTTTTTTACTATTAAATATTTTTCTACTAATGTAGTGATGTCGAATTCTTCACTAATGTTGTGATAGTGGTATATAATTCGGTTATAGCCCAGCAGTTAATTATAACTTTTATTATAACTTACTCAGTTAGGTTGGCCATACAATCTTCCATCGTATTTAAAGTATACCCGAGCGGAGAATATACTTAACCACTTATCACTTTATTCGGGAGCGGGTATTCTAGGAGACGGCGCTTTGGAAACAGATAAAACGATTTCTTCTTAACTTAAGAATAATATATTAAATAAATGTGAATAAATTCTTCAAGAACATGAAAGATCAATTCTTACTTCTAAGTCCTACTATTATGCAAAGCCCTTAAATTCTAAATTCCATTATATATTATTTTCCATTAATACTTCTAAATTAAAACATTCTATGTTTGAAATCCCAACTATTCGCAATCATTTTCAAATCCCATTTTATTTTACACATTTTTCTTAGTGTATATTAAAACTGGTTCGTATAAGTCATTTAAATTATTTTACAAAATATTTTTCAAAGTTAATTAATATTCGTCAAAATTTCTATCAGTGTTCAAACTATCAATATTTATAAGTGTCCAAAATTATTTCTATGTCTGAAAAAACGAGTCTCAAAATTTTTCTAAGTTTAAAAACTATTTTTAATTCAAGAATAAATCTCAAAATTAATTCTCACAGAAACTACATTTTCACTTTTGAAACGGGCGTGGAGATAGTCTAACTAAAACTGGATAAAAATGAATCTTTTCATGAGTTTATATAGCTAATAAGAAGGTCACTAGTTAAATTTATTTGACAATGCTATTAGCGCAAAATATCTACAAAGATACCGCGCATATTTAATTACCCCGACAAAAGAGTTTCAGTCTCATCAATTTGCAAACTAATTGCTATTTCTGACATCTGAAACGATCATTTCGCTCATAAATTAAATTTGTATAAATAATTTGGACTACTAGACAACTTTTAAGTTATACCGACAAGAATTACCGAGGAGGGGTCCGATGTAATTTAGGTCAAACCGGACTTTACCGAAGCCGAATCTCGTGAAGCCAGATTGTATCATAGCGCAATATTAAAGAAATATTATTTTAAAATTTTAACTACATATAAAATATTCGGATCATAACATAGCTCTCCCCCTAATTTTTGAAAAATGATAAGCATTTTTCAAAAAGAAAATGTGCAACATTTTCCTGTTCGGTTCATGCTTACGTTGGAATTTCACAACACATTACAAAGACCAAAAACCTATATCTAAATCATAAGAACAACTAAAACATTACTTTTAAGAACAACAAGTTATATCTTCCTTATACGTTTTATAGTTAATAATTTACATTATTACTTACATAAACTTCAATAAAAAAATCTTTACTACGTATTGACAACTTGCTAAGTTATACAGTTTAATAACTGGAACTTCGAAACCTTTAAAAAATAAGTTATACCATTAATGAATAACCCCTTACATATTTCAACAAAAATAAAGTTCAATATTCATATAGCCACTTATTGGACTAGGTATTTATAATCATTCGTAACTTACTATATTCGAACTATCCCTCGTATTGATACAACTTCTACTACTTTTCCGAGAATCTCTAACTCATTTTAAAAATAAATTCATTTATTTCAAAAAAATATACTTAGTATTCGCAAAATTTATTGCGACCAACCCCACTCACTATTTGTCGACTATTTATCGGTGCCTATCTTATACTTCATAAAAAACTACCCATTTTTTTTTTTAGTTTTGAAACAAAAATTCATTCCTCCACTTGGGTAACATCACGGCTTCTGTCACCAGGTTACATGGCAATTTTCTTTGGTAACTGCAAATTATTGCGAATTAACCAAGACTCTTTGGTTCTGTGTTAAAAACACTACATAACCCCCTGATTTAAAGTTTGAGTCTTTACTTAATTGTAATACTTTTTGTCAAATTTCTTACTATTTCCAGATTTTAATAATCGTACTATCGTAATACTATTTGCGAAATTTTACGCACATTTTCGTAAATTTCTTACAAATTTTTCAAAAACCCAAAACTCCAAATCTGCACCATTTTATAACTTCCACTTTTGCTTAAGTAGCAAATTTAAAAACATAAAGGACTATGTCCTTCTTCAAACTTTTCATGTAACAACCAAGTGTTACTTATTATAACACCAATTTCTCGGACCTTTAATATAATACGTCAATATATTATACTCCCAACTCGATATTTAACTTTACGTAACGTATCCTTCTAATATCCTAACTTTCTACGTAAATTCCAAGATAAATCCCAATAAAAATAAGCCTTCATTGCAATGAATCGCAGGCGTTCTCAAGTTATCATATAAATGCTTTGAGACAGAATAAATTTATTTGGTTTACTTTAAACTACGTTAAGCTGTTTGACGATATATTACGCCTTTTTTTTTACCAACTGGTTAATTATTTTTTTACATAACATAACCCTCATAACCCACATATATTCCAAACTTTTACGTAAATTATAATAAAAAATCATCCTACATTGTAGGCGTTCTTAAGTTATTGTAATAACTTTTCTGAGACCTTTCCGATATTTTATTTTATTTACACTCTATATTACTATAGGCAGAAAGACTACGTTAGCCTTCTGAAAGTAAAAGCTTAATAAATATATTTAATATTAGTTACATATATGCGATATACGCACACCTTTTATACAATATTTCGAATTCACCAAAAATACTAAAAAACAAAAACATAACTCATTATTGAACTTATTTTTGTTTATGCATATGTTTCACCCATTACACCAAAAATTGTACTTTCATTACAAAACATTACTAGTATTTTAATATACCCAACCAAAATAAATTTAATAATATATAACTTGCTGCCTTAATTTATTTTTGAACTGGACCTTTAAAACCTTTATAACCTTTAACCTTATTTTTTTTACAAAAAAAAACTGTTACATACATTTTTAAATCAATGCAACTTTTTAACCTTTCTACACAGAAAACTATTTTTGTTATAATTTTCATAAAAAATAAACTAGCTTTCCCTATTTTTAGAAACATTTAAATGGGAAAGCAAAATATGCGACCATCTGTGACAATATGTGACTATCTATCTCTTTGTGCAATAAATATCTTGCCTAAACAAAATAAAGTCATATTAACCAACGATAAAACTGCAAATTCCATAAAAAAAATAATTAAATACACGGAGAAAAATATAGTTACGTTCAGTTTGGCCAGTACTGAACAAACAGTATTTTTCCATAAAACTGTAGGTTTTCTCAGATTATACTAAACAAATTCGCTTTGACTCAAAATTAATTTTTTAAAAAAATTATAAACTGCAATTAAAAAAAAAAAAATAAAATATTATTTCGAAAGAAAAAAAAAAAATCTGAGAAGATAACAAAAAATACTCATCACGTTTGGGGTAGCTAATCCCAGACGAATAAATACTTTTTTTATAAACTAAATATTAACATCTCCAATACGATAGATAAAATTGTTTTATAAATATACTAAGAAAAAAAAACGAAGTCACAAAATAAACCATTAAATTTTCAAATCGTAAACACTATTAATTTTTATTACATAAACACTTTCAAAGACCCAGCGTACACCTGTGGGTGAAGAGAGACTTACGTATTTCCTATACACTGAAAGCAACATTACAAAATTATAATAAAGTGGTTCTTAAAATATTTTTTTTTTATAATAAAAAAAAAATCAGAAATCAACTAAACATTTTTCAAGATATTTAAACTACATCCAAGTAGACATTCCTTACATATAAAACCCCGATATTTTTTTGTTGTAATTTTTAAACATTTTGTTTAAATTTTCACACTGAATTACAATAAAAAAAAATTAAATATAGCTGTCTCCATTAAAATAACAATCAAATTCCAGTTAAAAAAAAATAAATGTTAACCGTTAAAAAAATTACACCTAGGTACACTTTAATAAAAAAAAATATATTTCTATAAAATAAAATTCAAAATTTAGTTTTCAAGAAAAATTTAATCAAATATAACCCTTAGAATAAAAGATAAAAAATTATGCTGTAGATATACGTTAATAATAAAATATCAAATTTAAATTTCCCAAAAAAATATAATAAAATAAAAAAAAATTTATTTAAAAAAAAAAATATTACTTAAAAAAAATTCTACTATTTAATGAAAAAAAAAAAATCATACTAAAAAGTTCCAAAAAGTAAAAAAAAAAATTCTGAGTATAATTATAATTATTGTACGCTTTAAGAAAAATATCATTTTAAAAAAAAAAAATTAATAAAATACAAACCTAAAAAAAAATAATTACGTTTTTCTTTAAGTACGCTAAAAAAAATATCGAAAAAATAAAAAATCCTGAAAAATTATTCCATTAAATAAAATAAGGTACACGCTAATGAATAAAACTAAATATATATTTTCTTTCCGTCCAGTTCAAATTAAAATTATCAAATACTCTAAACCTAACCTGACAAAGAAAAAATACTGTTGAAAAAATATTTCCCAAGTATCAAATCGTATTTTTATACTTTATTTTAAAGACAAAAATTTCTACCATTCTAATATAATTAAAATTAAAAATCCAAAAATTGAACAAAAAACACATAATTTCCAAAAAAAAATTAAATACGATTTCATACTTTACAAATCTACAAAAAATAACATGAGAAAAACATACCAACATTTTTGAAAAAAAAAAAAAAAAAATAATTTTTCCCTTCAATTTATATTTTGCTATAGGCCATAAAATTCTGCAATTTTTGCAAAATATCACCCTTCTTCCATTTTCATGATGCGGCCATTTTTTGATGTTTATCAGCTTTTCCAAAAATCTCCTTGCCTTTTCTGCCATTATTTAAGTTTCTGAAGTGTCTGTTCCCTTAGCCTATTTTTGATTTTAAGCAAAAATAATCCAGTCTCACATCAAAAACGATTTTTTAAATTTATTTCTCATAAAAAATAAAATCATTCATATTACCGACTCTTTTGTCATAATTTCGTTTCTTATTTGATTTTTTTTATTAATTACTTCTGCACAAAAATCGCTTTTGTCCCGTATGACTTGAACACCATTGTAGTGAAGTCGAAAATTCGATCACTAATTTAGTGATGTGGTATATAATTCGGTTATAGCCCAGCAGTTAATTATAACTTTTATTATAACTTACTCAGTTAGGTTGGCCATACAATCTTCCATCGTATTTAAAGTATACCCGAGCGGAGAATATACTTAACCACTTATCACTTTATTCGGGAGCGGGTATTCTAGGAGACGGCGCTTTGGAAACAGATAAAACGATTTCTTCTTAACTTAAGAATAATATATTAAATAAATGTGAATAAATTCTTCAAGAACATGAAAGATCAATTCTTACTTCTAAGTCCTACTATTATGCAAAGCCCTTAAATTCTAAATTCCATTATATATTATTTTCCATTAATACTTCTAAATTAAAACATTCTATGTTTGAAATCCCAACTATTCGCAATCATTTTCAAATCCCATTTTATTTTACACATTTTTCTTAGTGTATATTAAAACTGGTTCGTATAAGTCATTTAAATTATTTTACAAAATATTTTTCAAAGTTAATTAATATTCGTCAAAATTTCTATCAGTGTTCAAACTATCAATATTTATAAGTGTCCAAAATTATTTCTATGTCTGAAAAAACGAGTCTCAAAATTTTTCTAAGTTTAAAAACTATTTTTAATTCAAGAATAAATCTCAAAATTAATTCTCACAGAAACTACATTTTCACTTTTGAAACGGGCGTGGAGATAGTCTAACTAAAACTGGATAAAAATGAATCTTTTCATGAGTTTATATAGCTAATAAGAAGGTCACTAGTTAAATTTATTTGACAATGCTATTAGCGCAAAATATCTACAAAGATACCGCGCATATTTAATTACCCCGACAAAAGAGTTTCAGTCTCATCAATTTGCAAACTAATTGCTATTTCTGACATCTGAAACGATCATTTCGCTCATAAATTAAATTTGTATAAATAATTTGGACTACTAGACAACTTTTAAGTTATACCGACAAGAATTACCGAGGAGGGGTCCGATGTAATTTAGGTCAAACCGGACTTTACCGAAGCCGAATCTCGTGAAGCCAGATTGTATCATAGCGCAATATTAAAGAAATATTATTTTAAAATTTTAACTACATATAAAATATTCGGATCATAACAGTATACTGCTAGCAGTATGCATGCTGCCAACAAAATATTGAATTATTCTGTATAAATATTTACACCCTCACCCCGTGGAGGTGTAGTTAGAGAATTGTCCCAGGTAGCAAAATAACGTGACATTCACGTGAAAGTCACGTTAATATGTGACATGTGATGTTAAGATTTTAGTCTTATTTAACAAGAATGTAGCCTGGTGGGGATGTCCTAAGTCCGCCCCTAATAACATCACACAATGACATCCCGAAAATAACGTGTTTGTGACATCATAAATCCACATTCCTGTTATATCTAATATCTTATGGATGCCGTTACTGGTACTTTAATATTTTAATAATATTTTAGGACATTAGCTTTTTCTAAATTAAAACCATTAAAAACGCTATAACCCTATAAAAAAATCGGATTTAAAATCAATCAGTAATTGAAACAATCACAGATTGAAAAAGATTCTAAATACGAAATTGCAGATTAGGCGGAGAATATATTCCTTTAATCCGTGTCCGTGGTCTTGAGAAGCCCGGCAGAGCCCCCTATCCATTGGAAATCGTATAATGTGTATACAATTTCCTTATAATAATTTACTCTATCAACATCATCTTATATCGATTTTTTTGCTTCGAACGTCGGCGAGAAGCAAAATAACATGACATTCACGTGAAAGCCACGTTAATATGTGACATGCGATATATTCACTGCGTTGCTAAATATTTGTTATTAAATAAAATAAATTAAATAATGGTTGTCACGTCACACGTGTTACGTTGCAAATGTGATGTTAAATACATGTTATTTTTCAATATTATGTGATGTTATGATTTAGTTTAAAAATACACCCAAAAGTGATGTTAATTTCTTGTAATATAACATCCCTTGCTACCCGGGGTTATTATCAGATTCAATTTCAACAACCTCAAAAACCCCCATATAGCAATTCTCACATTTTTGTAAAAAAAATTAGTATTATTTTGTTGGCAGCAATATACATGTGGGCGCATTCACCAGGTTACTGCATTCAAAATGTATCTTAAGGCATATCCAGAAGCTTGCATAAGAACATAAAACATAAGAATGCGATGCCGTGATTGGCTTACAACTTGTAAGTTACAAGATACATGGCGGCCCATCAAGCCAATCACGGCATCGCATTGTTACGTTTTATGTTCTTATGCGTGCTTGTGAATAGGCACTTACATGCAATCAGGCCTATTCACACGTACCATTGATATTGAGATTTGTGGCAATATTGACGAAAATTGCAAGGTCATGTATTAAAACTGCATGGGATTGTAATTTTTGTCAATATTGAATAGATTTCAATGGTACATGTGAATAGGCCTGAATAGCATTACATTTTTCAATAAGTACTAATTAACCAAATTTTGCGCATTTAGCTTCAAAGATTTCCTTGTAACCTTCAAAGATTTCCCAATTTGGATTGTGATACCGATAGTTCCATAAAACTTTTGGTCAAAACTGTACTACAGTCCGGAATGCTGATATGGCAACGCGGCATTAACGATTACGTATCTACGCGCAGGGTCAGATAAACATTGTTTTTTATTACTACCATGTGGTGGACAGTTTAAATGGTTTATTAAAGTTTAAAACTGCAGTTTTTAGTGAAAATTTTAGTAATAAATTGATTTTTGCTAAATTAGCATTGTTAATAAGTATACAACTTTTATTCTTTACTGTAGAAAACCCTCAGGTGAGCAAATAGTAATTATTACCTATAATTTTCTTATTATACTCCTCGCAGGTTCACAGCTAAAGAGTGTTTTACGTTTAATTTGTACCAATATACCATACAGTTCTAAACAAGTATTACAAATATCCGTTTCACAGTGGGGTAATAGTAGAGGAAACACGCCTAATTTCGGACTGTTTCCCAATTTCGGATAGTAGTGTATCTAAGATACTATCTGCAGAGGTAAACAGAAACCTACTTTTATGTGAAGCCAAAAGTCAAACTAAATCCGTCCTGTAATAGAGCTTCTCCCCGTTAAATGCACTCAGAAAATGTCATTGTAATTAAAAATCCAGGGGGCACTGTTGCCATCGTGCCCCCTATGCATACAAAATTTATACCAAAAAGAATATTTGGGTTATGTTATTTATGTGTTTCAAATTTCAAGTTAAAATCTTAAACCGTTCTAAAATTAAAGGGGGGAGGCGGACTGTTGACACGCTGTGTCAAATGTGAAGAAATACGGTATTTTCATTAATATTAAATGCTTTGTAGAGAGCTCAAGATGACCTTTAATCTGATTCTGCTTTTGCACATACATTAGGCATATTAGAAGGCATATTTTGGTGGGTAGGTATTGCGTTTTGAAATTCCAGATTTCAATTTTTCGGCCCACCCTAGTCCAAAATTAGGAACCCTTTTTCAAATGCACAAAAATGCGGAAAGTTTTTTTAAACGTGTTTTTTTTGGATAAAAAAAACTGTAATAAAAATGTTTTCATAATAAATAATGATTCGTCATAGTACGTTGTTTGTTATTATACAGGGTTATTCAGAAATAAGTTCGAGAAATTTAAGAGGTGATTCCACGTTAAAAAACATGAAAAAAAGTTTTTATAAAGTTTGGTCTGGAAATGAGTCCTAAGGGAGCTACGGCTCTTTAAAATTGTAATACAAATAAAGTTTTTAATTAATAACTCTTGTACCCTTTAAGCTAGAGCGACGGGCTTTTGCATGTATACTAGTATTAATAAGGGCAATAAGTTTATGTTAATCTATTTTATTTTATTTATCCAGAGGCGTAGCTAGACGGACAAAATATGTAAGGCTTATCACATTTTTGCCCCAAACTTTTTTAAATTTTTTGTAATAAATATAGATTCCTTCAGTAAAGATACAAATAAAATGTAATATAGTGTAACAGTGTAGGAACAACCGTTTTCAAAAAAATGCAATTAAGAGGAAGTAACATTTTGTGCCACTAAAAATATTACTTTTTAAAAGGCTCCTTTAATATTAAATTTAGGTGTTTTGGTGAAGAATACTTTTTTGCTTAGTTTTAATTGAAGAATCGCCCTGAAGCATTAAAATTTTATTGGTGCTTTTTTTGTTCCCCATTCAATGTCCATCTTCGAAGGGCCGCAGCTCCCTTAGGGATCATTTCCGGACCAACCTCTATAGGAACTTTTTTTCATATTTTTTAACGTAGAATAACCTCTTAAATTTCTCGAACTTATTTCTGAATAACCCTGTATAAAAAATATCAAAAAGTAATACAGCCTATTAAATATTGGATAAATTGTAAATAATATCCGAAATTGGGTGACTTTCCTCTATATTATATAACGTGTACGGAAAGTGATTTAGTTCGCATGAGCGAGTGCGGAAACGTCGCGAATGCAAGAAATATACTTTCCGACAAGTTATGTATACTATTTTTCGTACTACCTCAACAAAAATAAAACTATTTAAAATAAATATTATTTTCTGTAAATAAAGATAAATAAAATTATTATTATTGTAACTTATTAGTTTAATTAAAGTTAAGTATTTATTAAAAAAAAAAACCAGCATTTCATAGAAAAATAAATAACTTTGCTGCACTTTTTCTAAAATTTCCGAATTTGTATGCCTCAACCTTGATATATCAATTCAAGTTTACCTTGGTCTCTCTCATTTGTTAACTTAAATTAGACTTTGACAGTTAAAATTTAGGCTTTGTTCATTTAAATTGTTTTTATCTCATCAAAATTAATACGATTTATAATTCAGAATTATAGTAACTCATAAAAACGTGGAATTTTGGAAAAAAACCAGATACATTAAAATGTAATGAAAAACGTCATATAAAATGGTAGATATTTTGAAAAAAAAAAACATTAGGATAGCTTTGCTTTTTTACACATGTATGATATTATTGCGCACGCGTATGATATATGACACTTTCTTACTGTCTAAACCGTGTGAAATTTGTTGTTTTCATAGGTGGTCGGTGGTCGTAAAAATTGAATTTCTAGGTATGCAAAATTCGGCATATTAACATCTTTACTCCAAATTTCTCTACTCCACAACATCTCTACTCCATAACAGCTCTACTCCACAACAAGTCTACTCTGCACTACGTACTAGCTCAATATCTAAAGATGCTTTTTCCTTAGCGGAACAAAAAAGTTTTAGTATTAACTTAAAATAGTCTGTCGATAACGAGAAAAATAGTTAAAAAAGTCTTAAGCTTAAGGGGGAAATTTTCGAGTGGTTAAAATTTGTAAATTTTAATAAAATAATCTTAAAAAATGCAATTTTACCGTAAAATTTTAATTTTACTATTTCTTTTAAAATTCTGGTACCGGTAGCCAGTAACTAAATTTCAGGTTATTCGTACCGAAAACAATTCTTACAGTTGACTCACATTAATAATAATAATAATAATAATAATAATATTTATTGACAAACAAAAAAAAATTACAAATACTTAGGTATAAGGTGCAATAAATATGCTAGAAACACAGAAATGTATAAACATTTGTACGTGCTAGGTAAAAAAAATACATAATAATATTATAATACTTAAAACTAAAACTAATGAAATAAATAATATACAATAACTTGGTGGTAAGGCTGAAAATGCAATACAGTAAAATTGTTGAAAATAGTAGAAAATTGTGAATTATTTTGTTAAACTTTTTTAAAAAACTTGCCCCCGAAATCATATTTTTAATAATTTAAAATAAATAAATAAAAAAAAACAATAATAAAAAAATATATAAAAATAACTAGAATATAAATAGAATAAAATAAATGATTAAATACACAAACCAACAGAAAAAAAAAAAACAAAAAAAAATACAAACATAAAAACTAACTTTATGAAGGAGATGTACTCTGGTTAAAATAATTGTATAATTAAAATGACATAAAAGGACAAGCTAGTTAAAATGTATGTATAGATAAAATAGGTATCAAAATGGACAAGCACTGGTTAAAATTTTTGTAAAAAAAATATATATATGTAAAAGACAAGAACTAGTTAAGATGTATGTACAAATAACATATACGTAAAAGAACGGACGGGTTAGAACAAAAATAGAAAAATATATTAATGACAAACACTAGTTAAAATATTTCTTTAAAATTCTGTAAATTGTATGAGTCTTCTGAGTTGAAAATTCTTATACATATTGTATAGACACGATTTCGACATCTAGTGTATTTGGTTAGCTTTAACCTTGACCTTTATTATTATATAATTTCTGGCATGACACAATGGTGTGCGTAGCGTAAATTCAACACTAATTAGAAGCGACCAGAAGACGGCTGTCCCCACTCTACAACAACGCAACGCCAGTGTATGGGCGCCGGACTTTACAGCGTAAAAATTACCTCGAAGGCCATTACCGCGCCATCCATTACCGCGATCGCCATTACCGCGACAAGCCATTACCGCGCATTTTCTTTACCGCGAAGGCCATTACCGCGCAGTCCATTACCGCGAACGGTCTTTACCGCGTATGTCTTTTCAGCGAATTTCGTTTACCGTGCCATTTTTAATACATTATTTTTATTTTATGTAAGGTTTTTCCTTGGGATTGATGGCAGTTTGGTTTGGTTAGTTTTGATTTTGGTTTGTATTTTTATTGATAAAGTGGAACGTTTATTACCGGAGTGAAGTTAGCAACGGTTTTTCAACATTGGTTTTATAGACATCCAAATATCGGTGGATGAAGAGGTCAAACTGACCTCTAATATAAAACATTCATAGCGTTACTATTAGAAAGTGTCACACCTTCAAATTGGTACAGATGATGCATATTAACGAGCAGTGTAAGAAAAAAAATACAGACATCCAAATATCGGAGAATGAAAAGGTCAAACTGACCTCTAATATACAAACATTCATAGCGTTACTATTAGAAGGTGTCACACCTTCAAATTGGTACAGATGATGCATATTAACGAGTAGTGTAAGAAAAAAAATACAGACATCCAAATATCGGAGAATGAAAAGGTCAAATTGACCTCTAATATAAAAACATTCATAGCGTTACTATTAGAAGGTGTCACACCATCAAATTGGTAGAGATTATGCATATTAACGAGTAGTTTAAGAAAAAAACTACAGACATCCAAATATCGGAGAATGGCAAGGTCTAATATAAAAAAATTCACAGCGTTACTATTAGAAGGTGTCACACCTTCAAATTGGTACAGGTGATGCACGTTGACAAATAGTTACGAAAAAAATACAAAAACCCAAATATCGGAGGATGGCAAGGTCTAATATAAAAAAAATCACAGCGTTACTATTAGAAGGTGTCACACCTTCAAATTGGTACAGGTGATGTACGTTGACAAGTAGTTACGAAAAAAAAATACAAACACCCAAATATCGGAGGCTGGCAAGGACAAATTGACCTCTAATATAAAAAAAAATCATAGCGTTACTATTAGAAGTTGTCACATCTTCATATTGATACAGATTATGCACATTAATAAGTACTTTAAGAAAAAAAATACAAACTACCAAATATCGGAGGATGACGAGGTCAAATTGACCTCGTAAATTAAAAAAAAATCATAGCGTTACTATTAGAAGGTGTCACACCTTAGGATTGGTACAGATGATGCACGTTTGCGAGTGGTTCAAGAAATAAAATACACACAACTAAATATCGGAGGATGACGAGGTCAAATTGACCTCGTAAACATAAAAAAACTCACACCGTTACCATTAGAAAGCGTCACACCTAAAAATTCGTACAGTAGATGCACATTAGCAAGCAGTTTAAGAAAAAAATACAGACCTTCAAATATCGGAGGATGACGGGGTCAAATTGACCTCGTAAATATAAAAAAAATCATAGAGTTACTATTAGAAGGAGTCACACCTTCAAATTGGTACAGATGATGCAAGTTAACGAGTAGTTTACGAAAAAAAATACAGACATCTAAATATAGGAGGATGACGGAGTCAAATTGACCTCTTATATAAAAAAGATCCAGCAACGGTTTCTTAACATTGGTTTTTTGGTAACTTCTTTAATAAAAGGTGTCAAACATTAACAAGTAATATACGAGTGATATAATATACCTATATTTTTTTATATTTAAATGTTTTTATAATCTTACCAAATTTAAAAAAAAATTATATGATTTTTTTTAATTTGGTACGATTGATCTTTTAATAACAGTTATTTATATACCAAGGGAGTAAACTGTCTGTTTTAGTCCCGTAGCATAATGTCTCCTAAAAGCAGCGTAGCGGAGTGAAAGAAACGTTTACGCTTTTTTTATTTTTTATCAAAACATTGTATGTTAATTGTTTTTGAATACAAACTAGTCCTAAAAATAAATCTAAATGTATATTGTTTGACAAACATATTGACTTTTTTAATCAATTACGTTTATTAAAACTGTTTTTTTTTGTTAAGTCCTAATTTATTTATTATGATTGTCGATAAAGTAGGCAATAAAAAATTATACACATAAATTTAAGTGATTTCGTGATGTATGAATAATTCAACACTATATTTTATAGATACTTTTTTATATATTTTTTATAATTTTAAATATTTACTGATAATAAAAAGTATGTTTGTATATAAGATTAAAATATTGTTGCAGAAATATGGATGTGATTGAAAGATTCGAAGAAATTCAAATTAAAGAAGAAGAAAATAGTTTAGCACATGATGAGCTAAATCATGTGCCATTTGGTAATATATCAAATAACAGCAGTACTGTTGAAATACTTGATAAGTTGAAATTTGAATATGAAGATCATGACGTAAAGATCGGTATTACTGAAAACAGAAATATGCCTCTAGAATTTAATTTAGATGACACCCTACACGCAGATAAGTTTTACAAAAAAAACTTGGAAGATACACTGAATTTGGATAAATTTTCCGTAAAAATATCAGAAGAAACTTCAAATAAGGACATCCTTTGCAAAAAAGAATCAGAAGTCAAACTATATACAGATAAAGTATGTGAGCAAAATCAGAATAAACAGGTACAAGATTTTAATAAACAAATATATTTTTGTAGCTACTGTGATAAAGGTTTTAAATTTAAATACGATTTAAAGTCTCATTTATTAAGTCATTTAGAAAATACTGAAGATTTTATAGAGAAATTCGAAGATATTCAAACTGAAAAAGAAGGAAGCGATATAAAATACGATGAACTAAATCATTTTCTATATGGTAATACATCGAATATCAGTAGTTTTGATGAAGTACTAGAAATGAAATTTGATGAACACGACGTAAAAAAAGGTTTATTAGAAAATACAAATGGGTCTTTTAAATTTAACCCAAAAAGAACCATACGCTCAGATATGATCGAGAAAATCTCAAAGGAAGGACTGCAATCAGATAACTTTTTCGGAAAAAATACAAGGAACATACAGTATATAA
Source organism: Brachypterus glaber (assembly GCA_958510825.1). Classification (NCBI taxonomy): domain Eukaryota; kingdom Metazoa; phylum Arthropoda; class Insecta; order Coleoptera; family Kateretidae; genus Brachypterus; species Brachypterus glaber. The sequence continues at coordinate 47,100,468 of OY294046.1, forward strand.
GTACCATTTGTGAGAAAAACCCCGAAACGCATAAAGAAAACATATTCGAGAAGAACCCAGAAGCTATACCACATACAGTTAACTGTAAGAAAAATTTAGAAATACCACTATACCCGAGTAAAAATCGACAAGGATATAAGGATCCAAATAAAATGAAAAATCTTGTAATAATTTTACATGATATCAAGTATGACCTGAAACTTAAAAGCAAAATTTTTAAACATAAACAAGAGGAGAATAAAATAAAAGTTGCTAGGCATTTCTGTAAGTACTGCGATAAAAGTTGGGAATCCAAATCGGACTTAACGAGGCACTTAGTTGTTCACACTGGAAAAAAACGTTTTATTTGCAAATACTGCAACCAAAAATTTAGTTTCAAAGGAAATTTGGTTCATCATATTAAAATTCACACAAGAGGAAATCCATTTAATTGTTCACTATGTAATGAAAAATTTGCAACAGAGGGATATTTAAAGAAGCATATGATAAAATCTCACGAAGACTACAAGCCACATAAATGTTCAGTTTGTGGTGTTAACTTTAAACACAAAAGTCAACTAACAAAGCATTATGTACAACATACAACAGGAAAATTGGAGTGTGCGCATTGCCAGAAACGGTGTCATACCAAATCTAGTTTAATAATGCATATTCGTGTCCATGGGTATGAAGGAGAAAAACTATATTCGTGCACTTTTTGCAATACAAAATTTCATACTCCAGGATATTTAAAGAGCCATCTTCGTGTTCACACTAAAGAGAAACCATATAATTGTCCACTTTGTGAAAAGCGTTTTTCTCACAGTCAAGCGTTGTCGGGTCATATTCGGACGCATACAGGAGAGAAACCATTTCAATGTTTATCTTGTGATAAAAGCTTTAGACGTCAAAATGACTTAAGCAGGCATACTAGGATTCATACGAAGGACAAACGGTATTTTTGTAATATTTGCGACAAAAAATTTATAAGGGTTGGGCATTTAAAAAGCCATATGCTTACACATTCAGGACAGAAGAAGGTTGAATGCACAGAATGCAAAAGAAGATTTACTACAAAGTTTCAATTAAAGATTCATATGAGGACTCATACAGGAGAGAAACCTTATAAATGCTCGCACTGTAATAAACAATTTACTCACTCTGGTACATTAAAGATTCACAGTTACTTACACACGGGAGAGAAACCATATTCTTGTAAACTTTGTAACAAGAAGTTCAGACAACTCCCCCATTTAAAGGGTCATAATCTCAGGAACCATTGATGCTTTGGTTTCTATACTTATCACTGTTTCAAGTGTTTTCTTTCTGGTGCAATTTTATGTTAAACTTAATTTATATTGTATTGGGACATATCTAACTAATTTTCCTTTTTTTTAAGAAAATCTTCCTATAACTTTTTTATTTTTAAATATATTTTTTTTTTTTAATTTGATACTGAATTTTTTAATTAATAGGTTATTGAAATCTTAGACGGGAAAGTGGTTGTTTTCTGGGTTGAGAGCAGATATGGACAGGCGGGACCTGTCGAGCCTGGCGACTTTTCGAGACCCAGAAATCCCAGAAATCTTTTCCGGAGTGGATTTTTATCTTACACAAAAAATAGTATAAAAAAGTACAAAATATTCAAGGTATAAAAAAATTAGGTACTAGATCGAGTGACACATGAAAGTTTGGCAGATGTCAAGATATGAATAAAGTTGTTATCAGTACCGGGTATCAAAATAAGTATTGCCTACGAATTATCTCCGTAACTATAAAACTTTTTAAAATTTACAGAGCTTGTATGAACCGTAAATACCCCCATTTTTGCATGGTAATTATAAAAAATATAAATTCCGGTCTAAGCAGAAGTGATACCAACTTTTGATCTTTAAATGGAACCCTATATATTTGTTTATAGTTTTAGATTCTCCTTTAAATTCTCTTTTCATTGATATGTTTGCCTTGAAGATGGCGCCACAGAAGCTATTTTTCATAAGAACAACATCACTGTCCTATTATTGGAATATTTCTGAAACTTGACATTTCAAATCTTTTAGTAGTAGGCTAAGAATTTAATGTTTATGTGAAACTGGTTTTCTTTTGTTTTTATCAAAATGGCGTAATTTTAAAGTTTTTTTTTAAATCATCAATTTTAAAGCCATTTGTGCTAAATTTTCAAATGGAATGACCTATTTTTGATTAAACTCTACAAGAAGAACGTGCAAACACCCTAATTGGATTGGCCCTTTTTAGGAAAAATAACCATATTTCTTCAAGTTTGATATAGCTCCCAACGGAATATGGCCATTTTCCCCGAAAAGGGCTTGTTGTTTTTATGAAAAATGTCTCCTGTGGCGCCATCTTTAATGAAAATATCTACTTGTGATATATCAATGAAAAGAGAATTTAAACGCAATTCCAAAAATATATACAAATATATAGGGTTCCATTTAAAAATCAAAAGTTGGTAACACTTCCGCTTAGTTCCGGAAGTGATATTTTTTATAATGACCTTGACAAAATGGGGGTATTTACGGTTCATACAAGCTCTGTAAATGTTATAGTTAAGGAGATAATTCGTAGGCAATACTTCTTTTGACACCCGGTATATAAGGTGCTAAAAAATATATAAATACCTACAGTATTATTAAAACATTTCCAGTGGTGGACTGAGTACTAAGGCGCCCGGATCGCTTAGGTTGGGGGCCCGTAAAATGGCCAGAGGGCGCCCGCAAAGGAAATATTATTTAATTGTTTCTCTTATTCTCTTTTTTCTAAAAAGCATGTGACAGTACTTAGCTTTTTTCTCATGGAATGGATTCCATAATAAAAAAACGAAAAAAAAAACATATAAAAAAACTCTTTATTGAAAAGATTCAAAAACTACAATTCTATAAAATTAAATGGAACCCTTCTAAATTATTTTTGCGGGCCCTTTGTTATAAAATAATAATAACAAGCATTCTATAGCATACTCCTCGCAGTTCCAAGCAGCTTTTTCCTGGTGCAGTTTTAAGTTAAACTTAATTTAATTGTATCGGGATATTTAAAATTTTTAAGTAAAGCACCCTATAGTATATTCAACTTCAAGTACAGTAGTAATAAACAAACGCACGTGATTACAACGGATTTAGTGACAGGGTAGGAAAAAATGTTTCTATATGACGGTCCATTGCAATGCATTGTATGCTTCTCTGTAAGTGCTCATGTACTGACCTGTTTAATTTTCTACATCCCTACTCTCGCAACATTCGAGTGTTTTAACCAATAAAATCACGCTCCCGCTGTCGCCTGCGCGATTCTTTCATTTACTTCCACTGCACCTTGGACTTGAATTTACTATATAACTTTTTTGTTCTTAAATATTTTTTTTTTCTTTTGGTATGATTGACTTTTTTAATGAAGGTAACTTTTTTCCTTCTATTTTTTCGATTTTTAATAGTTTATAACTTTGTTTTTAAGGGGATATTTTTCAAATTTAATAGATTTGGTAAAAGTAAGTTTTCCTAAAAAAATAGCGTTTAACCTTCTATTTCTTTCGATTTTATTTAAAAGTTATAACTTTTTTTGTCTTGACACCCATATGGGTAAAAGAGTTGAAGATTAACTTTTTTTATCGATCGGATTATTCTTTCTTAAGTTATCGTCCCCGAAAGAAAAAGTGACAGACGGATATTTTTAAAGTGGTTTAGAGTTGCACCTTAGTACAGCTGTTTTATTATAGACAAAATTTTTCTTTTTTTGAGGTCCGAAGTAAACGTATAATACTCCTCTGCTGTGAAGCTGCGAAGAGAATATCAAGCGGCTTTGCATTCTATAGTATACTCACATTTTTTTTTCCGGTAGATTTTTTTTTTAACTTAGTTTTTATTGTACTGGGATATTTTAAACTAATTTTTATTTTTTATATCTTTTTTGTTTTAAGTGAAATGTGTGACTCTTTTATTAAAAGTAATTTTTGATAAAAATATAACTTTAATATACCTATATTTTTTTATATTTAAATGTTTTTATAAGCTTACCAAATTAAAAAAAAAAACATATGATTTTTCTTAATTTGGTACGATTGATCTTTTAATAACAGTTATTTATATACCAAGGGAGTAAACTGTCTGTTTTAGTCCCGCGGCATAATGTCTCCTAAAATCAGCGTAGCGGAGTAAGAAAAACGTTTACGCTAGGGATTTTTTTTATTTTTTATCAAAACATTGTATGTTAATTGTTTTTAGTTACGGCCTAGCCCTAAAAATAAATCTAAATGTATATTGTTTGACAAACATTTCGACTTTTTTAATCAAATACGTTTATTAAAACTGTTTTTTTTTTCATTTCCTAATTTATTCATTATGATTGTCGATAAAGTAGGCAATAAAAAATGATACACATAAATTTAAGTGATTTCGTGATGTATGAATAATTCATAACTATATTTTATGGATACTTTACTTTTTTATATATTTTTTATAATTTTAAATATTTACTGAAAATAAAAAGTATGTTTGTATATAAGATTAAAATATTGTTGCAGAAATATGGATGTGAAAGATTCGAAGAAATTCAAATTAAAGAAGAAGAAAATAGTTTAGCACATGATGAGCTAAATCATGTGCCATTTGGTAATATATCAAATAACAGCAGTACTGTTGAAATACTTGATGAGTTGAAATTTGAATATGAAGATCATGATGTAAAGATCGGTATTACTGAAAACAGAAATATGCCTCTAGAGTTTAATTTAGATGACACCCTACACGCAAATAAGTTTTACAAAAAAAACTTGGAAGGTACACTGAATTTGGATAAATTTTCCGGAAAAATATCAGAAGAAACTACAAATAAGGACATCCTTTGCCAAAAAGAATCAGAAGTCAAACTATATACAGATAAAGTATGCGAGCGAAATCAGAATAAAGAAGTACATGGGTAGAAATTTGAATATGAAGATCATGATGTAAAGATCGGTATTACTGAAAATAAAAATATTCCTTTTAAATTTAATTTAGAAAACACCATACACTCAGATAAGTTTTACAAAAAAAACTTGGAAGGTACACTGAATTTGGATAAATTTTCCGGAAAAATATCAGAAGAAACTTCAAATAAGGACATCCTTTGCCAAAAAGAATCAGAAGTCAAACTATATACAGATAAAGTATACGAGCAGAATCACAATAAAGAAGTACAAGATTACAAATATATCTTTGTAGCTACTGTGATAAAGGTTTTAAATTTAAATACGATTTAAAGTCTCATTTACTAACTCAAAGCAAAATGTGACCTTGAACTTTCACCACCACTCTTGCGCTTCTGCATGTATCGTCATTTTTGCACCAATACAAAGCTTTCTCTATATTTAAAAAATTATTTTAAAGCAGACAAAGCAATAAAAAGACGTAACAGTGGCGTGTAATTTTTTATTTTGCTAATATCTCCAAAAATATTTGTGCCTAATTTTACTTTACTTTCTATCCTTGCTAAAATTATAAAATTAAAAAAATAGACCAAAAAAAGTCCAAACTTTTTTTGGCCCCTTTGACCCCCTGTTACCCTACCCTAACCACATACTCTAATTTCAGTTCCCTCCGCAAATATACCCTCCAAATTTAAAATCGCTACGATTTGTCGTTCTTGTGTTATCGTGTTAAATTGATTAAATTTTTTTGTTTTTTAGAAATGATTAGAGAATATAGAAATTTTGTGATTTTTTTTCCTAAACTGTTTTTTTCCCAGAGAAAGCACCATTCTTAACATATCCTTAACTTTTTTCGATCAGTTTTATAAATTAAAATGTATAGCATTAATTGGGAAACTAGCTAAACGGGTTAAAGCCTCTTATTCATTATTAGACCTTTACTTAGCTCGTCGGTTTGCGTGAATGGACTTTTTAAGTTAATAGCCTTTTAAAAAGTAACGTTTTTGGTAGCACAAAATGTTACTTCCTCTTAATCGCATTTTTTTTAAAGGTAGCTCCTACAGTGTTACACTATATGACATTTTACGGATATTTACGTTTTGAAGGTCATTTCAAGGTCAACTTTTTTACTGCTGTTAAATTCTTCTAAAAAAAATAAAAATCCCTTGTAAAAAACTTTTTTTGGACTTTGGACTGCTATTTAATTCTCCTCAAAAAAATAAAAATCGTTTGTAAAAAACTTTTTTTGATCAGATTTTTAGTTTCAGAGATAAGACAGCTACACAAAGTTAAAAAAGTTGGATCTCCGACAGACTCGACTAGTCAATTCCTATGTATTTTGAGCAGCTGAAATCGAATCTGTAGTCGGAATTTGAAAGTTAGCTCCCAATTTAAACATAACCTCAAAAAACATACTTTTTGCGATATGATATGTTTTTTGAGGTTATGTTGAAAATGGGAGCTAACTTTCAAATTTCGACCTTAGATTTGGATTCACCGTTTCAAAATAGATAGGAATTGACTAGTCGAGCCCTTCGGAGATCCAACTTTTTTAATTTTGTATTATCTCTGCAACTAAAAGTCCGATCAAAAAAGGTTTTTTACAAAAGATTTTTATTTTTTTGAGGAGAATTAAATAGCAGTAAAAAAAATATGTTTCTATTTAAAAAAAAGTTGACCTTGAAAAAAAATATCCGTAAAAAATAAATGGCCATTTTGTTTCCTTCATTAAAATAAACAACTTATGTTTTACATTTTTTTTTCTAAAATTCTAGTATTCGAGATATTTGAAAGTGTCAGGTTAAAAAAAACAGCCGGTATATATTTTGTCGGTAATTAATCGACAAACGTGCAGTATATATTTATATAAACTATCAATTCTTAACTTAGAAATAATAACAATTAAAAATATTTCTAAAGCATTTAAGTTAAATATTGTTGCAAAAAAATAGAAGCAAATGAAAAATTAGAAGATATTAAAATTCAAAATAAAGACCTAAATCATGTTTTGGGGAACATCATATATCGAATAATAGTAGTTCTGATAAAACACTTTAGACAATTTAAAGATCAGGATATAAGAATTAATTTAATTGAAAATATGAATATGCCCATTAATTATAATTTAGAGAACAAGAAATACTTAAAAGATACAGATTCCAGGAAAATGTCAGAAGATACTTTAAATAAAGATGATCTCTGCGAAAACGATTCCGAAGTCGAATTATATACAGACAAAGGTTGCGAGCAAAACCTAAATCACAATATACAAGATTGCAATAAACATGGGAAAGGATATTTCTGTAACTACTGTAATATACAATCCAAGTACAATTTAAAGTCTCATTCAGTTACTCACTTAAATAAATAGTATTAAAGAAAATGTAGATTTAACGGAGAAATACGAAGACATTCAAATGAACAAAGAAAAAAACGAACTATAATACGAACAACTCAATCAGGTTCTATTTGATAATACGATGAATAACAACAGTTCTGATGAAAAACTGGAAACGAAATTTGAAGCTAAAGAACATGATCTAAAAAAAGGAATTATAAATACTTTGAATATTACCCAGGAGACAACATACACACGGAGACGATTTGCGACAAATACTCAGAAAACACATTGCATATCGATAAATCTTGTAATAATTTTAGATGATATTATAATATCATCTAATATTAGGTATGACCTAAAAAATAGAAGCAACATTTTAAAATATAAACAAGAGTAGAAGAAAATAAAAGAAGATAAGTTCTGCAAGAAAAACTCAGAAGATATACTGCATTTGGATAAATTTTTCGAGAAAACATCAGAAGATACTTTTAATAAATGCGATAAAGATTCTGACATTAATTCGAAAGACCCAAATTTTTAAATTTGAAAATTGCTTTATAGGGGTTTTTGAGGTTGCTGAAATTGAATCTGATAATAAAAAAATTCTAAATCCACCCCTTGAGGGGTGGGGGTAGTTATTGTGAAAATTGGTATATGTATTGGGGGTTTTGAGGTTGCTGAAAGTGAAGTATAAAAAAATTATCCGTCCCCAAAAGGGCGGGGGGTAGTTTTCGTGAAAATTGGTATACTGGGGTTTTTCAGGTTGCTGGGGGGTATATTTTGTAAAAATTGGTGTGTTGGGGTTTTTAAGATTGCTGAAAGAGAATCTGATAATAAACAGTTCTAACTGCACCCCTTAAGAGGCGGGGGGTAGTTTTCGTGAAAATTGGTATATTTTAAGGTTGCTAAAAGTAAATCTAATAATAAAAAATCCATTTTACGTGCTTAGGTGTAAAATGGGAAAGCTCTTTTACAGGGCAGTGTATTTTAATGTAGAATCACTTCTTAAAATTCTCGCAATCATTTCTGAATAACCCTGTATGCTTACATTTGACCATTTTTTTACATGCTTATTAAACCGGCTGATAAAAACGCGAAAGTGTAATTTGAATATTTGATAATTTGTTTGCTTAATCAATATTGTCTATGTTTGTATACTCCTCAATTTTGGTAGAAATAATTCCTGAATAAAAAAAATAATTTTTTTTATTTAGTTTCCCCGACTTTTTCTTCATACACGTACACACAGAGAAATGATTACTATTATGTTTATGTTTATTTTTTAACCTCGTACTATTCTACTTAATTAAGCATCCCCTAAGTCCAGGACTTGTGTGGGCTAGTAGTAGAGGGAACCACCGGCTTTAATTGACTTTCGAAGCAATATATCTAGGGAGTACGCCTTCGCCAAATTTCAATTATTAATTAACTGAAAAAGGCAATCGGCGCCAGTGAGGTTTGAACTCACGATCATAGCTCAGTGTCAACGCTATATCGATGCCTTAGACCGCTGAGCTAATCTCCCAATTAACAATTACGTATTATTTAGATTAAAAGTTACTAGATTCGCAATTATGTTAGTTACTTAAATCAAATGTTTAAATTTTTAACTTAAAAACTTGAAACACGTAAAAGTGCTTGGTTTAAATAATAATAATTTATCAAATTATATTAGTGTCCTTCGATTATACAATTAATAAACAAATATCGGGACTAGGACTTTAAATAAAAACACTAAGTTTTATGCTCGCCTCTTTTGTGAAGCGGCTACTCTCCAGTCCTAATGTTTTCCTAAAAGCGTTTGTATCTTCGGACTGCTTTTGGGTTTCTGCACAAATCGCCACTTGGCGACGCCTTTGTTTCTTACAAGTGACCTAATCATTTTATTTATTTATAAATTATAATTATTTTGTTTTGCTTTATTTTATTTTTAATCATTTTATTATTTTGTAGTATATGGCCATTGTGCTGTAATAAAAAATTATTATTATTATGCACTAGCGACGTTTCGTCTTTAATCAAGACTTTATCAAGCTAAAAGAGAGAAAAAGACCCTATGTAATAACATAAAAAAAATTATATAACTTAAAAAAAAATTAAAAACGTCTACTTTTTAATCTTATGCCTAGATAATACGAAAAACATTTACCTTAGCATACTTAAAACACTACATTTAACATAAATATTATTTAAATAAACAATTACGAACAATAAACAAAACTATAGAACCGTACACGTAGACATATTTCAAATTAACTGTATATGTTTTTTCTTCCTCTTTCTTATCACAAGAACACCTATATGTATTCTTGGTAGACTATAGTGAACTATATTTATATGAAAGACAAATGCTGAAGGCGCCTTTATATAAAATAAAATAGCAAAAGCTAAATACCAACAACTTATCCTATAACAAATGAATGCATTTAACACATCGCGAACTATCAACTAAAAAAAAACTAAAAAAAAAAACACAAACAAAAAAAACAAAAAGAACAAAAAAGGAGAAAAAAAATCACTACCCATCAAAAGGCTAGGTTACATAGGGAGAAAAAGGAAAAAAAATCATGTAACCTAGCCTTTTGATGGGTAGTGATTTTTTTTTATTTTATCATTTGCTTTTGTTTTATTCTTTGTGATTTATGGAATTGTTTTTCTGGCCAAAGCGTTATTTTACCTATGATTGAAATTTAGTGCCAAAGTTTGACATTAAATCAAAAATGTAAAAATATATTAAAATGCCTATATCTCGGAAACTAATAGTCCTACGATAAAAATAACATATGTTTTTGTAGAGAATTAAACATTATTTCCATATAACTAAATTTTTTTTGTCCTACCAAAATAATAAGATATTGCTAAAAACTATAGTTTTTGTCCGTTTTGACCCCCTTGCTCTAAGCTAATGTTAACCATATTTGACCACCAATCGTTGGTGTAAGAATTTTTTAAATCGGAAATTCCGTTAAAAAGTTATAAGGTTTACGTACAAGACAGGCAGATTTTTTCACATTTTATCGACGTTTCATGACATTCTAAACCCCAAAATGCAAAAAAAAATAATTTTGATTTTTCTGTCAAAAATAGTATCAATACTAATTTTTAGGAATAAGTATTTAACTAATTTTTTATTCTATTGATTCTAAAAGCGGCACTTTTTGTTCATGTTTTACGGGCGAAAAGTTGAACTTTGTGGCCCTAGGGCCACTAACTAAAACTTGTTATTTTTAAGCTTTTTAAAAGAAGATGCTTTACCTTTACTGTAATATTTATAAAGAAATATGATCTTTTGGTCACTTTTAGTCTTGAACTAACTGTTCTTTTTGACCAGATACGGTTAATATAATCATTACATACAAAATAAAAATTTCTTTTATAACATAACCTCAAAATATATGTTAACTGATTAATCTGTATTCATCCATCAAAATAACTTAAAAACACAATATTTCAATTGTAAAATCAATTTTAATATTTATAATATTCATAGAACAGTTTTGTATTATTATTTTCATAACAGACACATTTTAACAGAAATTAATAACCAAGCTATAGCTTTTTTAGTTTGAAAATGAAACCGCACGCAAAAGAAACGATTCAATTGTTTTTTTTTTGCTATTTGATTGGATAGCAATTTGTCATGGATAACTAGAAAAGAAATATTTTTTGTAATTTAAAATTAAGTATATTTTAATAATTTATTATAATTAGTAACAATCGAATAAAAAATATTGTATAATACACGGGCAAAAAGTTAAATTTCTATCGGCAGGCCTTCGGCTTCTAAAAACCTACTCAATCGAAAAACTTAACTTTTCGCCCTTGTATTATAAATAACTATTAAAACTTCAATAATTTATTTCAAGTTTAATTTGTACTTGTTTTTAAGAAATTAGCATTAGTAATATTTTTTACTATTTTTAGTAATTTAAATATTCAGTGTAAACACCTACTTGCCATATTGCCTTTCAGCTTCTTCAAAATTCAATACAAGAAATTTTATTATTCAAATCAAGCACTCAACTTCAATTAAGCAAAACATTTAATTTAAGGAGTTGTTCTGATTTTTGAGGCAAAAAATTGACGATATTTAGATTTTTTTTTTCAGAAAACCTGTATTATTTTTTTGTACAAAACTCTTTACAAAGTATTAGGCAACTTAAAGTTCACATTTTTTTGCCGTCGTAAATAAATGCGCTGAAGTTGACACCTCAAAAATAACATGGCAAACGGTCCCAGCGATAGCTCCGCCCCCATTGGTCTAAAACAGAAAAATCAAAAACAGCCTTGTTAAAAATTACAAATTACGCCCAGTTTATCAGTTTACAGTTAAATCTTTATCTAAAAGATAAAGTCTCAGTTAAGAGCAAATTCTGGATTTTGGTTGAAGTTGCTATGGTTATTACGTGTCAGCTAAATTTAACTGCACTTTGATAAACCCAGCCTTAGTTCGCTTATGTCACCAATAGTCGAAATTCCAAAAAAAAATCCACCCGTATTTTAGTGAAAAAAAAAATCCATTTTCCGGCCAAACACGAATAAAAAAGGGGGATAAAATATATATAAGCTTATGAAAAAAAAAAAAAAATTGTACACAACTCGTCAACATGATTTTCGACAAATTGCTGAAAGATTTAAGTCAATATATTAGTTTTTTTTTTAATCGCTGGGACCATTTTGAAAAATGGCATTTTGAGAAAAACACATTTACATTTTTTTTATGTTTTAAAGTACAGAGTGTATTTGAAATAGGGTCCGAAATTTTAAGGCGTGATTCTACATCAGAAAATATGACAAAAAGTTCCTATAAACATATGTCTAAAAATGCATCGCAAGGGAGCTAAGCCCCTTTAAAAGTAGCTAAAAAATCATTATTTCATTATTTATTTATTTAATAACTTAGGAACTCTTTAAGATATAGCGGCGAGGTTTCTCACGTTCTAATCTTAATAAGGCCCATCCTCGTATGTTATTTTCATGTACTTATCTTAACCAGGGGTGTGAGAAACGGGGGGTGGGGGGCTTATTAGTTTTTTGTCTCAAACTTTTTTCTGTGTAACTTTTTTGTAATTTTATTTTTGGAATATGATTTCTTAGATCAAAATACATAAAAGATACTCTTGTTTCAAAAGAAAAAGAATTTCGTCAAAATATTTTAGGAGCGTATTCTATACATATTTAATAAGAAGTATATATACTATATATTATATAGTGTATATTACATATACACGGTGTATTTGAAATAGGGTCGGAAATTTTAACTGATGATTCTACATCATAAAATATGACAAAAAGTTCCTATAAACATATGTCTAAAAATGCGTCATAAGGGAGCTACGCCCCTCTGAAAGTGGCTAAAAAAATCGGTTTTTATTTAATAACTCAGGAACCCTTTGAGATATATCAACGAGGTTTTGCACGTCAACTAATCCTACCAAGGCCCGTTTTTATGTGTTATTTTCATGTACTTATTTCAACCAGGGGTGTGCGAAACGGGGGGGGCTTATCAGTTTTTTGTCCCAAACTTTTTTCTGTGTAACTTTTTTGCAATTTTATTTTTGAAATATGATTCCTCAGGTCAAAATACATAAAAAAGGTACTCTTGTTGTAATACTGTAGGATTAACCGTTTTCGAGAAAAATTCATTTGAAGGTGAAATTCCACGGTTCGAGAACGAAAAATTAAATACTAAAATGTTGAAAACCAAAATTTTGATGATGCAATGATATTCTACATCAAGAATTAAGAAAAAAAGTTTCCATACATGTAGGTCGAAAAAACGATTTTAAAGCTACCATAGCGCTTTAAAAATGGTGCATATTTAGGAGACCATAGCTCCGTTAGGATTGATTTTTGGAAGTACCTGTATATGAGGTTTTTTTCTTAGTTTTTGATGTAGAATAACATTGCATCATTAAAATTTTGGTTTTCAACATTTTAGTATTTAATTTTTCGTTCTCGAACCGTAGAATTTCACCTTCAAATGAATTTTTCTCGAAAACGGTTAATCCTACAGTATTACAACAAGAGTACCTTTTTTATGTATTTTGACCTGAGGAATCATATTTCAAAAATAAAATTGCAAAAAAGTTACACAGAAAAAAGTTTGGGACAAAAAACTGATAAGCCCTCCCCGTCGCAGCCACTTTCAAAGGGGCGTAGCTCCCTTATGACGCATTTTTAGACATATGTTTATAGGAACTTTTTGTCATATTTTATGATGTAGAATCATCAGTTAAAATTTCCGACCCTATTTCAAATACACCGTGTATGTAAACAAGCAAAAAAAAACAAAAATCAGAACGACCCCTTAACTTGTTAGCGGAAATGCAATTTTTGAGCCACTTGAACTGAATACTGCTAGAAATCTGAGCGTAACAAAAATATGGTCTGGTTAAGAGTATTTGACGATTTTTATTTTTTGTGGACCTGTGTTATTTAAAATGATATTTCTGACGTGGTCCATTTCGGTAATTAGAATAACCCCCTTTTAACCTTAAATAAAGGATAGTAATTAGATTTAATTCTTGTAGTAATATAATTTAACAGTCACTCGTAGGTATAGTATAGGCTGGGCTAAAATTGGTTCAAGGTCTTTAGTTCGAAAAAAAAAGTTCGCAGCAAAAAGTTCGCAAAAATTAGTTAGCAAAATTTTAGTTCGCAAACTTTATTTCGCAAAACCTTTCATTCGCAAAAACTAAGTTCGCATAATCTTTGCTCGCAAAAACATAAGTTCGCTTAGTCCAAAAGTTCGCGAATGTATTTTTACAGTTTCTTTTAGTAGTTTTGTTAAAAATTGGCCATTTATAAATTGCAGCGACAATATGAAAATTAGAAAAATATTTATATTCATTTATTAATAATAATTTAATTAATTTACAATAAAAAATATATATACAATATTTTTTACATAATAATATTGCAAAAAAAATAAACCAATACCAGCACAATATCCAAATAATTTTACATCTGACGCAAAACAAAACAAACCAAATTGGTTCACCCAAACCCAAACCAAAACGAAACAATAAATCTAAAACCAACCCAAAACTAAAATTAAAGTGACTTCCTGTGCACTTTTCATTCTTATATTTAATACATCTCCAAACTGTCTTTTCATTGTAAGTTCTTTCTTTAAAATATATAAAATTTTCGTGAACCGCCAAATTACTTATCCGTGAACTTAAAATATACCGTACAGACATTATCGCTTCTTTTATGTACTGAAATTGCATTTATTAAAATTAACTTAAAACGTACGTAAATATCTCAATACAAAAAATGGTTCAATAAACAAATATCTTCATTGACCTTCATGAAAACAATTTTTGCCAACTAAACGCTTGCGAACTAATTTTCATGTGACCTTTATTTTTTGCAAACCTATTTTTGCGAACTTTTTGCGAGAACACATATTTTTCGAACTTTTTTTTTCCAACTAAAGACGGGATACCGCTAAAATTATACAGGGCGGGCCGTCTAAGATACATCAGATGATTTCTGGCGTTATTAACAGATGTATGGCTATGAATTTTTTACCAGTCAATATAGACCAAGTAACCTTCAATTGACCCTAAACAAAAGTTTTCTACTCTTTTTTGGTTTTGAGCTAGAGAATTTTTTTCAGCAAAACATTTTTAAATGCCAAAATTAAAAAAATATATATATATTTTTCTTTATTGTATAATAGTTTTTTTACTAAGAAAATTATTTTTCTATTAAAATTTTTAATTTCAAAAAATCTTTAAAAATGTCACTTTTATTCTGGAATGACGCTGTCGCAAAAAAATAGGTTGCTGTGAGATTGAAATTTTCAAGTATGCCGTAGGGTCGCTCCTTCCAGCGGCAGCTCTCTGTCTGTTTGAGATATTCGCCCCTTAGATGATTAAAATCAAATCTAAGGGGCGAACATCTCAAAAGAGGCAGCCCTAGTCGTCGAAAATTTCATATAAACATTTTATTTCATTTTAATGGGATACAAACGTTTTTAAAATAATTTTTTGAAACAATATAAAAATATTTTTTACGGTCTTCCTGTTTTGGATTAAAAAAGTATCTTTTTCTCGGAATCGCTTCATTTATATTATAGAATGTATGTATTTTGAGGCGCTGAACCCGAATTTGAACTCAAAAAGGCACATCATATGATTAGTTTTGGACAAGTGCCTAAATGCAGCTCTCTATGTAAAATTTTGTTTTGGTTTTTTGTTGTTTGGTCTTTTTTTTAATGAGGGGGCCTTGGTTTACGTTAACGTTGGTTTGGCGTCTGTTTGGCGTTTTTTTTTTGTAAAAAAATGTTTTTTATTTAAAATAACATATTGAAAACGGTCAGCGCATGCGCAGTTTATCAAAAAGGTTGCATAAAGAGCCGCACATAGGCGCTCCTTAGTTTTCGAGATAACCTCAAAGAACGTTATTTTCATTCTCAAAAATTACGTTTTTTGAGGTTATCTCAAAAACTAATAGGACTAGGTGCTATTTTGACCTCAAATTCGGATTCAGAACCGCAAAATACATACATTCTATAATATAAATGAAGCGATTCCGAGAAAAAGACACTTTTTTAATCCAAAACAGGAAGACGGTAAAAAATATTTTTATATTGTTTCAAACAATTATTTTAAAAAAGTTTGTATCCCATTAAAATGAAATAAAATGTTTATATGAAATTTTCGACGACTAGGGCTGCCTCTTTTGGGATGTTCGCACCTTTCGAAAAAGGTATATGACATTTTTTTTGTGTGGCTGTGTAACTTTTTCTTTTTTTTAATCTTCAATAATTCGAAGCGCATTAGTTAAAAAATTGTTAAAAAATATTGAAAAGTAAAAAAGTTATCCAAAAAATTTGATTTTTCTGCTTCATCCAGGAGGGTCAATATCTCAGAGTAGGGGGGCCGTAGCCAAAAAAATTATATGAACTAGTGGCATTATTTTGAGGAGATATAATCACCCCTAAAAGATTTTGGAAACATTCTGGGACACCCTGTATAAGAAAAATTGTGTATAATTTTTTGTTGCAAAAAATACTCCTTTTGTGGAGTTTCACGGTTAATATTTTTTTGTTCTTTAAGTGAAAAAAGAGGGTAATTTCATTAATTTAAGTAAAATTATAAAATTCATATTATTTAAACGTATTTTTTTTACTGTTTTATAGGAAATTTAACTTAATCTTTAAATTAACCTTTTAAAACGATGACGACGTTATATCCTAAATTCAGTTTAAAATTATAAGTATTTTTTCTACGACCTAGTAGTTAGTGCTTATTTAATTAATTAATTAAATTAATTTTAAGGCAAAGTTTGCGTTTTTTTTTAATGTCAGGTCTTTAGGAAAAATAGTATACCTTGACGGAAACCTTTTTTAGTGCACTTCTAGTGCTTTTTTTACTCGGCTCGGCATTGTAAAAAAATAAGCACTCTCGTGCACTGAAAACTAGGTTGCGTACTCTGTGCGTAATATACTATATTAAAATACATATAATATATACTATACTATACTATACTATATATATTATACTATATATATTATACTATATTAAAATTACGGTAAGAAATTTGGCAAAATTTTATAGCCTCTTTTAATGTTCTGGCACTGACAGCCTGTAATTAAATTGCAGTACCTACATATTTTTTACAGTTTAGTTACATAATACATATTTATTTTTACAATTTTGGCGAAGTCGCTACAATAGAATGTGACAAATATTTAATTTTTGGACTTTTTAAATAAAAATATTAAATAAGGCCTTTTTATTTCTCAAAGAAAACCAGCCGACTCGAATGAGCGAGAGTACTTTCTTATAAAAAAATAAAATAAATCATTGATTAATTTAATTAATATTGTTTATGATTTTATTTTCTATAAATATCGCTGTAAACAGTTTTTAATATATTGGGGATGGGGGGCCATGGGGAAAATTGTGTATTTTTGTTTTTCTGTTAGGTGGTTTTTAGTTATTTCTTCTATTGTAAATATTAAAAAATGAAGTCAAAAACAATTTTTTACATTTATGGGAACAGGGTGGGGTAGCCAAAAAAAAAATATAATATTTTTTTTTTAATTTTACCTAATTTTTTTTTATTGTGAATAATAAAAAATTCTAAATTTCTAGTCTCTAGCTCAAAGCGTTATCGTGGATACAGATAGATGTTGTTTTTTTTTGTTAAATTGCACAGCCAAACAAAAAAAGAAAAATGTTGAGTGGAGACCATTGTATGCATATATATTTTGAGGTTCTGAAATAGAATTTGAGGACAAAATAGCACCTCATACTATTATTTTTCGAGATAACCTCAAAAAACCGTATACTCGTACTGAAAATAACATTTTTTCAGGTTATCTCCAAAACTAATGGTGAGGTGTTGTTTTGATCTCAAATTCGGATTCAGCTCCTCAAAATACAATGGTCTCCAAAAAAATTATTGATTTTTTTGTGTGGCTACATGTGGGACCACAGAAATTAAAAAAAAAAGGTCAAGAACTTTTTTGGAGACCACTGTATTCCTATCTATTTAGAGGCGCTGCTTGAGGTTAAAACAGCACCTCATCCTATTAGTTTTGTAAATAACCTTAAAAGTCAATATTTTCTTCCCGAAAATGAGGTTTTTTGAGGTTAACTCAAAAATTAATTGTATGAGGTGTTATTTTGACCACAAATTCGAATTTAGCACCTCAAAATTCATAGGAATACAATAGTCTCTAAAATAGTTCTTGACCTTTTCTTCTTTTTGTGTGGCTGTGTTATCTTATTTTTTCTAAAATGTCAAGAAATATCAAAATAAGCAAAGAAAAAAACGACGTATGTCTGCCTGTATCCTCGATGACTTCAGAACGCTTAAGTGACTTTATGAGAAAGTAAAAATAAGAGTATATAAGCAAAAAAATCACAATACTTTGTGAGAGAGTAAAAATGTTGCCATTCTATTAATTCATAGTGAAATGTTAAAAGAGTTTTCTGAATAAATTTAAATGAAGAGGGACCAAAAGTTTTCGGACTGCCCTAGCCTACTAATACAGAAAAACGAGACACTTTCAGCCAGATTCTATAGGGGTTAGATGAAGTTCCTATAAAACGTGTAGGTACTTTTAACATAATTAAATTTTCCCGAAAACTTTTCGCTTCCACTCATGTCTATTAAAATTTTGATGACTTTTTCCATTTTAAGCACTTTTTTACGGACATCACTAACACTATTGGACCTTTATTTGAATAAATAATAAATTAAAGAAGGGGACAACTGAAAAAGGTTTACGGTCATTTCGTAATTGAATATAGAGTTTTCCAAGGAGTTTCCCTGTCGTCTATAGATAGATCATATTGCCAATAGGAAATTTTACATCAAAAACACTGTTAAAAATAATTATAATTGAATAATTTTAATATTTAAAAATAGACCTACATATTAACTAAAGTCGAACTGTTTAATATTATATTACACACTGTGTAGGCGAACCTAGTTTTTAGTGTACGAGAGTTCTATTTTTTTACGAGGTGCAGCCGAGTAAAAAAAGCACTCGATGTGCACTAAAATGGTTTGGACTTTTTGGACTTAAAAAAAAAAACGGAAAAATTGGCAAAAAATTATCTTAAAATTAGTTTGTCAATTAGAGGTTATGTGTTTGACTTTTACTATCATAATTTTCTGACGGCACGTATGTAAAATCAGCTGATAGTCACTTCCCAACCGTTGTCATAGGCAACGGGTGGGAAATAGGCACTAACTACTAACTAGGACGTAGGAAAACATCTTTGTAAAAAAAAATTAAAAAAAACTATATTTAGGTATTTATTTATTTATACCTACTTTTTTGTGACGGGTCAACAATTTTTAAATATAAAGATATTTTTGTGGAAATTTGTATCTATCGGTTTTAGAGGTTGAGGAAACTGAAAAAGTTTTCTAACTTCCTCCTGGTTAGAAGGTGGTAATATATTTCAAATGTTTTAATATAAATTGGCATATAATAACAAAAATGTTCCAACCCCCACAGTTAAGCCAACGGATTCGGGTTCAGTGCCCCAGATTCCTTCAGACCCAAGTTAGGTCAACTTTGGGCGAGCTCCAGACAGTATCGAAGTAAGCTCCTGCTTAGGACCCCCTTTGAGAAGGGCCCCAAACCAACTAAAAATTATATCCTAATAAATGGTCTTACTGCAAAAGTAGCATTCTCCACTTTTGCAATTAAACACTTAGTAGACCATTTGGCTTAGGCGCGGACCCCTAGAAAGCTGGATTGAACCATGGGCCAACTAGTACACAGAAAAAAAGGATTCTTTGACCCAAGGGCACGTGTCTTTCGATATGTTTAAATCCTTATTCTCTTGTTGCAAGGCTATCATTTTTTTTAATCAGTCTCTCAAGGACATTGACTTTGGTTCAAAAAAATGCTAACCTTGAAACAACAGAATATGGCTTTGGACATATCGAACTGCACGTGTCCTTGGTTCAAGGAATCCTTTTTTTTCTTTGTAAAGCCATGTCCATTAACAAGGCGTCCTTCATTTCAAGGCTGCGCTACTGGACCATCTACTTGGCTTTGATTTGGCCCACTAGGGTCTGACAACGCTGGCAACATAAAGAAAAAAATACTAAAAAAAATACTAAGATTTTTTTATTGTTAGTTTGACAGTTTTATATTTTTTAAAATTTTATTATAAAGTGGTGAAATGTTTAAAACATGTGGATGCATTTATAAAAATATGATTGTTTCAATTTTGCCTTTAAATATCCTAGTGCTAAATATAACATTTATTAAAAAACAACACGAAAATACTCAAAAAAATAAAATTAATTTTGTATGTGAGAATTCTAAACCATTTACTAAAATAAAGTGTAAATTTGCAAAGCTGCTTGAATCAATACTGTAAGATACTGTAATTGTATGTATGGCAATAAACTAATAAATTAAGTTAGAATTTATATATCTATGATAAGGTTTTGACTTACAAATTTCGGGAAATAAAAATACAATATTTTGTATCTCTAGGTGTTTTATAATATAATGAAAATAAAACTTGGTAATTTTAATAATTATTAAAAAAACAACACTAAAAATTGCTAATAATCTTCACATTTAATAACAATTAAAATATAATTTAAAGATTAACTGATTTTGCTTTTGAATGCAGCAAAATTTTTCTCTTGCACCTTTTTCTTTATTTTTCACCTATTCACTATTACCACGCGATCACATATTCCGAATTTTAGTATTAATTTTTTTACATTTGCTGTTTTTGTAAAAATAACAGATTTATTTTCTCTCACAAATAACACAATTATTTTTGTCAAATATGTGACATTTTGCTTCAAATTTTTTAACTTAGCTGGCCACGGAATGGCCCACTAGGAAGTCTGGAACCTAAGTCAGTAGCGCGGCCTGGAAGTGAAGAACGCCTTGCCATTAGAGTTATAGTCTTTGTAAATAGGCGCCGGGAATTTTGGCTCAGGTTATTTCTCAAAAATAGTAACTTCGCATACATCTTTTTGTCAATAACTTGTTTGTAATAAAAATTCTTTTTGTCTAAAATATTCCCTCGAGGACATATTTATTACTGCTTTGTTTCTAATTTTTGTGTACTTTTGTCTCGGTCAATAAATGTAAACTCACGCTCGAAAAGGATCTTGAACGTCTTGGGTTTCAAGAGAATTTCTTGTCTCGATTTCGAGAATAAATTGAGACGAATGTAATTTAAAACAAGCAGTAAAAATATGTAATGCTACGCATTCCATTATATATTATGGTATATTGGATTGGTTTTTCCAATTTAAAAAAAATGTATTTTTAGAAAAAATATAAAAAAATACCTAAATTTTTTTAAAAATTAAAAAAAAAATATTTTTTCGTACAGATTTAGGTATTAAACAAAAAGTGGAGTTTCTTTGAAGTATCATGATATATCACAAATCCAGCGTCGTACTGGACAGGTGAGATAGTAAGAAAAAATCTCAGGCCCTCCCCCCCCCCCACACTTTTGGGGCCCCTCATACTTTGGGCCCGCCCTCCCCCCGCCGGTTGGTGACAAAAAAAGTCTTTTTGTAGTTATCAAAATTTCTTTCTGGCAGGGGAAAAAAAAGTTTTTGGGGGTGATAACCTTTTTTTTTAATTTTTGAGGGGATGCACTGTAAAAAAAAATGTGTTAATTTACATGCGTAATCAGACGTAATATGTTGCCAAGCCGGTGCACTTAAAATTTACGAGATTTAACTTGTAATTTTACATTTTTTTAGGAATATTACGTAAAATTTCAAGTTAAATCTCGTAAATTTTACGCACTTGCTTGGCAACATATTACCTCTGATTTAGCATATAAATTTACACTTTTTTTTTCTAGTGTGAGCTTTTTTTAGTCATCATCATTTTTGGGAGACAAATAAAAGATTTTATTTCACTTGGGGGCCCTAACGGGAAAATCTCACTAGCTTTGGGCTTTGGGCTGTCCAGTCCGACACTGCATAAATCCCATAAAACTATGTATTCCTAAATGCCAAACAGTCCAGGTCCTTTTCTGACATGTATTCTCAAATATCTACTTGCTTTTTAACGACTTTGTGAATTGTATTTGAAACCCGACTATTTTTAAGCTCGACTTAGCGAGAAACAAATAAAAATGTCAAAATGGGAAAGAAGGCGTAACGTTTCCAAGAAACTACACCACTTATACAAAAAAATACAGTTCTTTTCTTTATTGAATTTAGTTACACTTTAACCAACTACGAAAACGTTTTTCTGCACTTGATCTTTTTTTATTAATTTTTTTTTTCGTTCATTTGGACAAACTTTAATTTTAAAAACGCAAAAACAAACGACCTAGAACGAAAGAACAATAATAGATGAAGTTACCTTAAGGCCTATCCAGAAGCTTGCATAAGAACATAAAACATAAGAATGCGATTCCGTGATTGGCTTACAATATACATGGCGGCACATCAGGCCAATCAAGGCATCGCATTGTTATGTATAATGTTCTTATGCGAGCCTGTGAATAGCCACTTAAATGTATGTGAGTATGTACAGTACGTGTAAATGAGATCTTTTCATAGGATTATAAAATGAAAATGTTGCAACTTTGTACACGCTCTGTCGAACGCAAACTGAGACCCAATTACTGAGCTATTCTGTTAGTTAACAACACACCAATTTCATTATTTATTTTGTTTTTATTAACAATTTGGTTTATATTTGATGATTTAGTTTTCAACCTCAATCTTATAGTAGGGGTGACCGGGGCTAATTGTCGCACTTTTCATTAAAAGTCAGTTTTTTCCTTTATTTTTGTCTTTTTTTTTTTTTAATTGACCATATGGTAATTTTAGCTTAATTTTTCAGTAATATTATTAAAAGATAAAATATGAAAAAATTTATAGGGTATTAGAGTTATGCTTTTTTTGTAAAGTCTCGACAAATATGACAACCCCGTCACGGGGCACTTAAAGCATATTTTTTTAAATAAAAAAGCCGATTGTAATCTAAATATTCACTCTTGTACCAAAATTGTCAATAAACAATTTTATTTGCTATGCTACAAAGTTTCAGTTGTTAACGCAGTTTTAAATAGAAAAAAAATGCGAAAAAGGAAATGTTATACTATGAATTTATCTCCAGATCATGAGACAACTAGCCCCAAACCAAATGCGACAACTAGCCCCAGTGATGAATTTTACCTTATGTATCAAGTACTTTCTAATTAACGAATAAACACTCCTAAATGACAATATCAACAAATAATATACACCTTAAACTATCTATATAGATATAATTTTCTTATCTTAATATTTTAAATCACTCACAATAAGAAAAAATATTTTCCACAAAAAATTACTGGACGCTTTAACACTTTTTGGATTATTTTGCTGCTCTTTTAACTTGCTTTTAAGTTTACAAATGATAAATGGCACTTTTGTAACGCAGAGGTTAGTCTCGGTTTGGTGCAGAAAACTATTTTACTTTTTGAGATACAAGTACTTCGACAACGTACCCCTGCGACAACTAGCCCCGGCACCCATACTTAACGTATTAATACTACGTCCTGTTATAGGACTCCTATAGCATGGGACCAATAAACAAAAATAAATTTCAGGTCAACGAATTCCTAACTCGTATCAAACAAACAAATTTATACTGAAAGTCTTTGCTTGTAATGAATTCAAATCAAAGTTTGATCAAATAGCAATAATCGTTAGTTGTTTCAACAGAAAAACGGATAAAAATTCGATATTTGGGGATGTCCACAAACAAAGGTACCTACAGGGGCGAAATGAACCCAGTCGTCATTTTCAGGAGATGACTCGGAAAATTAGACGAGTTGGTAAGACAAGATTGATCTCTTCTCTGTCATTTTTTTGGTCCTCCGTTTCGTTTAGGAGTGGCAAAAAAATGGCAGTCGGCAAATTTTAAAGGTTGATAAGCTTTTTTTTAGTCATCTGTTTTGCTAAGGTGAAAAAAATTTCTGGTCGGAAAATTTCATATCAGTCGGCAAAAAGTCCAAACCTGATGATTTGTTTTTAGCCATCAGTTTTTTCTGGAAACAGAGTCGGCAAATGTTTGTGTCGCTAGTCGGAATTTTTTACCTTTACACCCCCACGGCAAAGGCTTTTTTATCTCTTCGACTTAAAGAGTAACGAACGTTATTTTTTTCTGGGACCACTGTATTCCTATGTACTTTAAGGCACTGAATCCGATTAGTTTTGGAAATAACCTCAAAAAACGTTATTTAAGAGACCCGTAATTTCACACAACTATAGTCCAGCCACACAACTATAGTCCAAGGCCCCCAGGGGGCGGGTGGTAATTATTTTTAAATGTTTACAATTTATTATGAAAGTTGGTGTATATGGGATATACGGCAACAAGTTTTCAAAGTTTTTTTAAATATTCTGCTCATGGAATATAGGTGTGAAGCTGGACCATTGTTGTGTGGTTCTGGACTATTGTTGTGTGAAATTACGGTATATAAAAGTTTTTCGAAGTTATCTCCATAACTCACCGGATAAGGTGCTTTTTTGACCTCAAATTCAGATTCAGCGCCTCAAAATACATCTATGTATTCCTATAGGAATACAATGGTCTCCGAAAAAAATCTTTTTTTCTTTTTGTGAGTGCAATTTATATCGACAAACATGCAACTGTTCTCCTGAAAAAAACGATTTTTGGTTTGACTGAAAAGGAAAGACCAATATCCATTTTCCGATAGAGCGTCGAGGAAATGCAATTAAGTAAACTAGCAATAAAGAAAATTTGATGTAAGTAAAATATTTGCCGAGTTTTCGTGAGAAAGTCAATGAGTTTTCTTCCAAAAAGTAAAAGAAGAGTTGGAGGGGACAGTACAACAATACATATATCATAATTTATTAATTTACACTCAAAAAAATAATATAATGTAATCAGAAATGCTAATTCTAGCAACAGTTGCTATGTTTAGCAATCATTAGCCTTCACAAGAATCGAGAAATTGAGATTTCTTCTTTTATAAGCTATATTTACCCAGATAGGAGTTTTAAAACTATAAAATTGATTAAAAAAAGTCTTTTTTTTCTATTTTCTTTATTTGTTTTTCTCAATTTTAACAGATTATTCTATTTTCTTTATTTGTTTTTTTCAAGTTTAACAGATTATTCTTAGTTTGAATATCTGTTGAGAGTCGACAATTATTCGCCTCCCAATCGCCTATCTTTAAAACGTAAATTTTGTTAAGTTCAAAATATAAAAGTTGGGTTTCAAACTTGGAAAAATATATAAATACTTCACCAGAAGGTGTAAACGAAAAATTTTACATTTTAAAAATTACTTTTTTTGTGAAAACTGACAGCTTTTACATTTTTAAATCGTTTTGCAACTTTTCCGTGACGAAACATTAAAAATGTTTAATTTCGTTATTGGAAAAAGATAAAAATAATTTTAAAAAAGTGTAAAATTAACTTAATATTTACAAACTTTGTATTCATGAAATTTGCAACTTTTACGTCATTTTACAACTTTTTCGTAATTTAAAAATGTAAAATTTGGAAATTTCACATCTCGAGTAAAACTTTAGTTTTACTTACCAATGGTATAACTTTTATACTACAAAATTAACAACATTTTGATTTTTTTATTCTTGAAATTTACAACTTTTTTGGCATTAAAGTTAAAAAAAAATACAATTTTACCAGGAGTACAATTTACAACTTTTTGTTAAAATAAAATTTTAAAATCCTATGTAAAAATATAAATACAGTCAAAATTCTATATCTCGAACCTCCACAACTCAAAATGTTCCATAATGGGAGATTTAGCTCAGTGGTCAATGGCATCGATATAGCCTGACACTGATCTAATGATCGTGAGTTCAAACCTCACTGGCGCCGATTGCCTTTTTCAGTTAATTAATAATTGAAATTTGGCGAAGGCGTACTCCCTAGATATATTGGTTCGAAAGTCAATTAAAGCCGGTGGTTCCCTCTACTACTAGCCCACACAAGTCCTGGACTTAGGGGATGCTTAATTAAGTAGAATAGTACGAGGTTAAAAACAAACATAAAACATAAACATAAGTCGAAGATTACTGATGTTTCCCGCATATTTTCTATAATAACAACGTATTTTCACCTCTCTAACTCGAATTTCTATAACTCGAAAATCTCCGTAATTCTAATCAGTCACCGGCACATTGTCTATTGTACCAATGTATTTTGACCTCTAACTTGAATTTTCTATAACTCGAAAACCTCGAAACCACAGTAATTTTCACTATATTCTTTATAACTCGAACTTATGTTAGCGCGCGATCGCTCAAAATTGTCAAATTTTGTTGCGCTGTACGTCGTTTATTGTATGTTTTCTGTGGGAATCCTCAAAGCCTTGAGGGATTTTTTTCTTTAACTCAAAATTTCTTTAACTCGAATTAATTTCGCGGTTCCTTGAGTTTCGACTGTAATTTAGTTATGAACTTTTAGTCTGAGAGCTGGTGACAATTTTTATTTTATTATTTGCTTCCGGCTATGTTTTATATATGTCTTAAAGTACATTCAAATTAAGCTATTTTCAAATTGTTAGACTCCGTATCCGGGTGCTAGAATCTCCAAAAACTATAGCAATGAGCCACCAAAAAAATTATTTTTAACTTGCCGAGTCATATACATTTTTTAGTTTAAATTATTTATTAAAACCAAGAAACTTACATTTCATGCGGTCCATCCTCTTAAGACTATTACAATTTATTGTTTTTATAACTATTTTCTTAAATATTTCAAATTAGTCTATTAAATAAATATTTTAACTTACGTTATTTTACATAATTACACATTTGTTTTTCTTAAGTACAAATAAATCACAAGTAATACATATCACAAATACAATAATACTTATTTATATTAATAAGTTATAGAAGGTTTAAGCTTAAAGTGTGTTTTTTTAAACTATTTTTAAAGGAAATAAGTGGAAAAGATTTAAGATAATTTGGGAGAGAATTAAAACATGATACCCCACTACAGTAAATGGAATTTTTTCCAATATTTGATTTTACACTTAAAACATTTATGTTAAGTGTTTGTCTGGTCACATGGTCATGAGCTTCACACCGTTTTGTAAATTTTATGCTTGAATGTCTTGTGTTATCAGATATTTGTTTGATAAATATGTTTGTTTGATAAAAGTATACTGCATGCAGTGACATTATTTTCAAATTTTTATAGAGGTCTGCAGGGTGCGTTGTCCAAGGTAGAGAAAATATGTATTTTGCAATATTTTTAAAGGATTTAAGTTTTTTTGAGTCGTTTGATACCATAAGATGGTTAAGTATTGCAAATGGCTGTGAATTAGAGAGTGATAAATTGATTTAAGAAAACTTTTGTTAATATTTTTTAAGCGGTACAGTACTTCTACCACTGGAGCAATTTTTTTCCTAATCAAAGCAGTATGATCGTTCCATGACAATTTCTCATCTATCAACAGGCCAAGACACTTGGTGGTTTTTATGTAATTTAAGATTTGGTTTTCAAATTGTATAGCACTTTTATTATTTATTTTACTTCTACATACCACCATGTATCCTGACTTT
This sequence comes from Brachypterus glaber, assembly GCA_958510825.1. Taxonomy (NCBI): domain Eukaryota; kingdom Metazoa; phylum Arthropoda; class Insecta; order Coleoptera; family Kateretidae; genus Brachypterus; species Brachypterus glaber. The sequence goes on from OY294046.1 coordinate 47,127,739, forward strand.
TTAATATTAAGTGTAAGTTTATGAGCTTTTAACCATGAATTTATAATGGTCATATCATGACTAATCCACCCTCTTATTTTCTCTATTGATGAAGAAAAATAAATTATGGTCGTATCATCTGCATATAGACTAATTTTTCCTTTTAGTTTTAGTTTACTTATTGAATTTATATATATTAGGAACAAGGTCGGGCCCAAAATTGATCCCTGAGGCACGCCACATTGAATCACTTTTGGACTCGAGACATAGCCATTTGCAGATACACTTTGTTTCCTATCTATCAAATAGTTTTTAAACCAACCTAGACAATTACCTCTAATTCCTATTAGTTTAAACTTCTCTAATAATATTTTAAAGTTGACAGTGTCAAATGCCTTGCACAAGTCAAGTGACACAAGGGCGGCTTTGAGGTTTTTATCCATATTAATTTGTACCTCTGATATGAGATCAACCGCGGCAGATGTTGTGTCACTTGAGATGCGGAAGCCATATTGACACCGGTACAGGAAATTGATTTCATTTAAGTAAGTTACAAGTTTAATATTAACAATTCTTTCAAAAACTTTTGATAATATTGGTAAAACAGACACAGGTCTATAGTTATTGTACTGATCTTTATCACCATCCTTAAATAATGGAGTTACTATGGCTACTTTGCAGCTTGTTGGAACCTCACCGCTGACCAAGGACTGATTAACACATTTGCAAAGAACTGGGGTTATCTCATCAATACAAAGTTTCACAGATTTTGCATCAATACCATCTACTCCACTTGCCTTTCCAGCTTCCAGATTTTGTATAATTTTCCTTATTTCTTTTTCTTCTACCGCTTCAAATCCCATTACTTTGTCACTTTTTGCTTCATACTGCTCGTCGTTGTGTATAAGGTATTTTATTAGCAAGGCCTTTTCCAACGCTAATAAAAAAATTGTTTAGTTCTTCACAGACTTCTTTACCTACTTTTGTTTCTTCATTTACAGATTTAATTTCGGTTATTTCCTTTCTTAGATTTTTTTTAATGGTTATTATTTGATTAATCATTTGCCATGTTTTTCTGTTATCTCCATTCATTTTTTTTGAACATTTTTCATAGTACACTCTCTTAGCTTCATGAATTTTATTTTTAACTTTTTTTTGTAATATTTATAGTTTTCTTTTATAGTATAAATTTTCTGGATTTTGTTTATTTTTCTTATACATGTAATTTTTTTCTTTATTAAATCATTTGTAATCCATACTTTATGGTTTTTCTCCTTAAATTTATAATCCTGGTAAAAGGTATTATCTTCAAAACATTTTACAATTGAATTGTAATTTTCATCAATTGGATTTGCAGAGTTGTAATTTTCGTTTAAGCTCTTCAAGGATATCTTAACTTTTTCAATATTGACAGTTTTTTTCTTAATTTTTTGTTTTTCTTTAATTAATGCAGAATTTTTGAGACTTAAAATTTGTAGTTCATGATCACTAATATCGGTACTAATAACAGCTAAATTATCAAAAGTAGTGTCACAGTTTGTAAGTACATGATCTATTAGGGTTTTCTTACTTGGCCTAGTTGGTATAGTTTTGTTATAAAACGAGAACCCATTGGACATGCACATATCAACATAATTGTCCTTTTGTCTGTCATATTTTTTCAGCAAATTAATGTTCAAATCGCCAAAAAAATATGCCTGTTTGTTCGCTAAATTTTGAAGTTCAGTATCAAGGATATTTGTCATTTCATGGTTACAGAAATCTGGGGGTTTATATATTATACCAAAATATTTGTTTAATTTAGGTAGTTGTACTACAATAAGAGAGAGATCTACTTCTTCAATAGTTTTGATTATTTTAAATTCAATTCCCTCTTTTATAAATATAGCTGCTCCACTAGATCGACTTGAATAAACAACGTTATAATTGGGTATATTAAAAAAATTTTGCTCACATTTTTTTACCCATGTCTCTGTGACCATGATTAAATGAAGTTCTTGTGAACTTTGTGATATTAGAATTTCTATCTCATATAACTTTTTTTTAATAGAGCGGCTATTTAAATAAAAAACATTTAAGTTTTTGTTATCACATTGTAAATCACCAATATTGTCATATTTTTGTAAATTGCAGGTTGCTTTGTTCGCCATTTCTGCTGATCTGACATTTAATTAATTTTATTGAATACATTCAGATTAATCTATTTTCATAGTTATACACAATAATTCTGGGGCCAAGGGATGAGAACAGTCTTTAAAAAGTGCCTTTAAAATATATTATACCTAATTTTTTAAAGAAATGAGAATTTATGAAATGACAATTTGATTAAATGAAAATTAAAGAGAGTTTTTAGTGTTGAAGTATGTCAGATAAAGTTTTTAAAGTATTTTTTTAACTCTTAGCCTAGTTAATAATTGTGTAAAACCGTCAAAATCATAAAGAAGGAAAGAGAACCATTAGTCCAGCCTGCGCAAGATTATTTTGTGACAGAACGGGGCAGCGAAATGACGTAGGGCAACATATCTGACCTTGCGCAGTACGCATCTCTATCAGCTGTGAAATGCTGGCGGTCGTAAAACAATTCATCACCCCAGTATTCATTTGTCTTATCTCCAAAAATCCCCTAGTAAAAATCTTAAAAAGTCCAAAAATAGAGATATGGCAAACCAATACTGGGGTGACGAATAATTAGTAGTTTGTTTATACTGTCAGTACTGTCAGATGGTCGTTTGTTACTGTTCATTTTTCGACTTATACTGTGTTTTAATTGTTTTTTTTTGCTGCATTTGTTTATAACTTTAAACCTAACCTGTATTGTTGCTTTATGAAGAGCAAAGGGTCAATCCCTGGTGTACTTAAAGTAGGTGTACAAAATCCCGAAAAATTCTTATAAAATCATTTTAAAAAACTATTTCGATGTTTCTTCGTAGATATTTATTTTTTTTTTGTTCAATTTTTTACAATTTTTATTTGACACACAAAACTAAGGTTAAAAATACTCGTCAAAAACAACAATAGTAGTGCGCATGTGCAAGTTTGTCTCAGATGCGCTAGGCACATTTATCACAGTATTCCTCAACGGCTTGAGAGGTCTTTCTTTGTCTATGGTCAAAATAGACTAATCTAAATGTAATAAATATAATTTGTTTGACTCGGTAAGTTAAAAATATTTTTCGGGGACCCCATTTCAGCACCTTTTCGAGGCTTCTAACATCCAAAGGAACCCGGTCCAGGACCTGGCGATTTGCAAGTAGCTTAATTTGAATGTACATTAAGACATATATAAAGTACAGCTGGGTGCAAATAATGAAATAAAAATGGCCACCAGTTCTTAGACCATTTGTTTTTAGTTGATTTTCATGAAATTTACAACATCGGAAAATTTTTAACTTTTTCGTAAAATTCTTTTGTGGGGTACAAATAAAAAAGTAACGAAAATAATTTTACCAAAAGGTAATATTTTCACTATTTCATGCCCCTGTTTTCTCTGTAATAAAATAAAGTAATAAAATCAATAAAAGTCGGTTTTGTACAAATCTCTTTAATTTTTGGGAATCGCGTGTTTGGGGGCGATTCCAAAATTTTCGTGCTTAAATTGATGGCCTGTCTAAGACATGTCATAAACCGTGAATAACAACTGTTCTTGGCGGTAAAAAATTGCCAAATTATGTATGCTAGTACCTAAATATGGTTAGTTATTAATTAATAATAATATAAAAGGTTACTTTTTAGTTGATCAACTATTGGTGAGTCTATACTGTAAAAAATGTTTTTTTTAACAAATATTTTGTGTATTTGATTTCTTTAATGTATAGATTATTTTTTTAAATTTCCATGTTCATTCAGCATATTGTCAACATAAAAATAATATTAGGCATAGTATACGCCTTACGTAAAATTAAACCATATAAATAACAATACAATGTAAAAAACTATTAACAATGTCATATTGTCCCGCAAAAATAGTTCAAATCAATAGTTTGCATTTTATTTTAATTTATGTCGAAATTTCGTTTGTCAGAAGTCATTGTTAATACTTTTTTACATTGTATTGTTATTTATATGGTTTAGTGTTTTACTTAAGGCGTAAACTATACCTAATATTATTTTTATGTTGACAATATGCTGAATGAAGTAATTAAGGTAACATAACCTCCGATAACCTCCAAATTTTATTTTATTCATTTTTTATGTATTTAATGTATGTTCTAATTAATAAACCTTGTTGTAGCTGAAGAAGAGCTACCGTTTAGGTGCTCGAAACGTTGGAGATTTTACCTTAAAAAAGCATTTATTTTGGTCCTATAAGGGAACGTTCAAGTTATAGGTTAGGGAACGTTCAAGTATTACGTAATGCAAAATGTACCAAAATTCATACACTTCATACATCGGTTCTCGCGTTATTCAAGGCTGTAGAAATTTCATATTTTGGCTACCCCCCCTAACACACCCCCTATCAGGGGGGGTAGGCAAAATATGAAATCTCTATAATCTATAATAACGCGAAAACCGGGGTATGAAGTGTATGAATTTTTGTACAATTTGGGTTACGTAATACTTGAACGTTCCCTAACCTATAATTACAACCACTTAAAATAATTATTATTTTAATTTTTTTTACCCACCTACCTACTTAAAAATAAACCTAAAATAGTACGGTTCCACCGTACTTACTTTCTCGAAAAATTATATTTACATTATTAAACTGATTATAATCAGTTTGCATTAATAAAAAAAATATATTTTCATCATTATGAAAAAGTAACCCCTCAATTTAAATTTTAATGCGCATCTGTCAAAATGGATAAGAACTCGAATGGAATTACAGTAGAGGAAAAACTAAGAAAAATTCCCTGAGCAATCCTATAAAAAACTTAAGTTTAATGTTTGGTTTTGATCTCTCTAACGGTATGGCCTGTACTGGCCTCTAAGCTAGAAAGCAGTATAGGTTGGCGCACGGATCTCTGACTACAGGAAATATGTTTGGAATGTGTGTATAAGAGGGAGGCTCGTTGTAGTCACGCACGCCTTATAACGGAAAGAAGAGAGCGCAAATGATTCCTCCCCCTTTCGTCGGAGACTTTCTTTCATGCGGAGAACTATAACTCCATTTTCCAATAGCAGCTTTTCCAAAATATTATCATTATATTAATCAGAGTTAATGTGAAAACTTCGCTATGCGACAAACGGACTTACTGCTTTCTAGCTTAGTAGGGCATTGTAGGCCTCTGGACGGACGAAACCACAGATCGACGAAAATTCACTGATTGTTACAGTAATACTTATTGTTGTTATAGTTCCGGTATAGATTGGCACACGGTAAGTTAGCTACGACGTAAGCGGGAGGTATATACGAAGCCGCTAGAAAGCTCTCAACTTTACGATTAAAGCGTCATAAGGTAGTGTGTATGCAAGTGAGAGGCATACACATTCTTCACATTATTTCGATAGCTTTAAAACCGTGTGTCAAACAATATCTGTAACAACCAATAAATTTTTACTTAACTTTCGTGGGGTTTCATATACGCAAAATTCAATATGCAGAACTGCTGTACATGTATACAGTAACCGAGTCTCAGTCGAGGTCGTTGAATTTAAAAAAAAAAACAAATCTTTCCTATTTTAGAAGTTAAAGCTAAAGTTAAATATTCATAGAAAAATAGAAACATGTGTTTAAACAAAGCTATTATAGGGGTTGACAATTCAACTTACCGCCCACTTCCAAGCCACCTACTGGCCTAATTCTCTTTTTATATCAACCCTTTTTTTACGTACAAACGAAATACTCAAGCTCCCCTATGACACTACATTACCGAAGTCTTTTGTTCAACTCTTTCATTTCGATGTTTTTAATCTTCTTTTTACGACAATGTGAGGAAACAAGTTTCAAAACTCAATATCTGTAGAAAAAAAAGTATATTAATGTGTTATAATTCCATTTTGGGTAAAAAGAAGATGGGGTAAGGAGGTAAAAACTGTTATTAAAAATCACATTCCAGTATCCACTTTCCACTTTGCGACAGAAAAAAATTGAAAAACTATTACTTTTGGCTATTGCTTAATATTTTGCAATAAAAAGTCGAAAAGTTAAAATATATATTTGTTGATTTTTATTTTATTTGTTTTCTATTTATTAATTATATAAAAAATAAAATAAAAAAATCTTAATTTTATTTTTGTAAATATATTTAAAGTACGGATTCCAAGATAAAAAATATAAGATTTTTAAACTTTTCGATAAGATATTTAAGATTTCTGAAATATCTTAGAAATCTTGTCCAAAATTACCGAGATTTTCCAGCTTTTTGGTAATATTATTAAGATTTTTGAAAGACAATTTTGTACACGGACTTCTGTTCACCCCTCGAATATTTCATTTTTTGTTATTTTTTTATTGTAAAATTGATCCAAATTCTTTTTCTATTCTATATCCATTTGCTGGCAGCATTTTTTTTATCTCAAAATAGGAGGGTCGGATTTTGGTGGGGGTTTGTATTTCAAAGTTTAAAAAAAGTCCTCAGTTATTACTCTGGGTTGCCCGATTGGAAGTTCCATTCTTCTGGTACTTTTTTATCAACTATTCTAATAAGTAAGAAGTTAAAAAAATTATATTATTATTGAGTTTTGAATAATTTATTTGTTTTTTTATTATTATTTATTTTTATATATTTATTTTTTAAAAGTAAAAAAGTCTTTATTTTGCTTTTGAAAATAAATAAGTAACCAATATTATTGTTTTTGGAACTTTCGAGATGTTTGTTCGACTTCCGAGATTATCTACTATGATTTTCAGCTTTTAGCAAATCACTGATGTGTAACTTGAGTTATTATTTTACATTTTTATAGAGATGCGTCAATTTCTCAGATTTCCAACCTAAATTTTGCTCAAAAATAGTAAAAAAACTTTAATTAATTAGTGAATAATACTAATTTAACAACGCCTTGTACAAAAATGTAAGTAAACTTGGTTTAATTATACTTTTATATTGATTTTTAATGATTTAGAAAAAATCCTAAACATAACCTCACTTTTTTTAATTTTAGATATTTCTGTACTTCTTCTTCTAAATATTAAAATTTCTTTCTTTTCAAACATTAATAATCCTTCTGCACTCTTCCAAATATAAAATCATGTCATTATGATCCTAATTAATTAGTGTTTTAGTTTATTTTTGGAGATACGATAAACCAATACTGGAAAAAAAAACGTAAATTTTCGTATCTCCAATCTGGTTTTTCTTATATAAAATAAACGGAACATTTAATTTGTTAAGTAAAAACAATTTTTAATAGCATTTTTATTAAACAATTGTAAGAAAAAAAGATGAAACTGATCCAGCATAAGATTTACAAGATATTTAAAAACATTTAAAAACTCAATTTCCCGAAAATGGGATTTTTGGAGATACCACAAACCAGTACTGCGGTGACGATATATTTTGAGGTTATGTTATAGAAAAAAAATATATTTTGTGTGAAACGATTATATTAACTCTATCTGGTCAAAAAGAACAATTAGTTCAAGACCAAAAGTGACCAAAAGGTCGTATTTCTTTATAAATATTACAGTAAAGGTAAAGCATCTTCTTTTAAAAAACTTAAAAAGTTTTAGTTAGCGGGTCCTAGCGCTACAATGTTCAACGTTTTGTCCGTAAAACATGAACAAAAAGTGTCGCTTTTAGAACCAATCGAATAAAAAAGAATTTTCGGATTTTGGTCGGGGTCGGGGGGTGTCTCACCTTTACGCTTTAGCTGACATTACCTCGATATTACATGACATTACCTGACATTAGTTGACATTACATGACATTACTTGACATTACAAGACATTACTTGACATTACAAGACATTACTTGACATTACTCAACATTACAGACATTATGTCCTAGTGCGCATGTGCGTAGATATTATCTACTATTTACGCCTGCGCATAGACATTGCGTGCATGAAAATTTCTACGCGAAAGGGGGAGGTTAGTTCTGAAACATGACATGGGATGGGTGTTTTATATTTCTATAGTTTTAAGATCATATTCGTTAAACATAAACTTAAACTTAAAAAACGATTTTTTTTAGTTATCAAAAATCATACAAGCAGTTTTTTCCCAGTGCAAAAAAGTACCACCAGTGGACCACTAGTAATAGTGTATAAGTAAAAAAATCAACCATTCATTCAAATAAAATACTACGGCCAACTAAAGAATACTTACCACTACATATGTTCATTTTTAAAGGGTCCCGGACCCTGTGTCCGTAACGAAATACTGAACCCGTATAGGATCGCTCGGTTTTCCGTCCGTCTGTCAAAGCCGGACGGGATACTCTTGTTAGGAGCATATTTAATTTTGTTATTTATTACTTGACATTACCTTGACATTACCTCGACATTACCTTGACATTACACGACATTACGACATTATTTTGCATTTTTGACAAAACATGTACACATTTTGGCCGTGAGACACCCCTCGGTCGGGGTTCTATTTCAAAGTTTGAAATACAAGTCTTCAATTACTACGCACTACACTCTGTGTTGCCCGATTGGGAGTTCCCTGGCACTTTTTCATCAACTATTGACTTTTAAATGAAACGTTGTAGCTGAAATTTGAATAAATGGATTATCGGGTGCTGTTTAGAATAATCGTGTAAAAAAATGGTCAGATGAGCTGTTTAATTTGATTAAAATACTAATTTGATTTTGGATCCATTTCAAAGGGAAAAATTCGTTTGAATAATTATGACTATTGAATATTACGGAATAAATTATTGAAAATTAGAATTAAAATCTAATTAAAAACAAAAAGCCGTAAAGACATGAAAAATATGTGAAATAACAGTTGCGTAAATTTACATAAATACACAAAATTGTGTAAATTTATCTACATATTTTATGTAAAATATTAACCAATAAACCTTGGCATCATTTCCTTTGTCTCAAGTAGCGAAAAACTAAAATATCCATTATTAGGATAGTCTTTCATATTTCGGGAATTCACTTGTTGTTCCAGAAAATATTGATGCTGTGAGTGAACTGATATTGTCATGTGACTTATTGAGAGATTGGGGCATCCTTGGACATTATAGGGACTAGCATATATTCAATATTCAAAAAAAATTGTTCGCGTTGGATCCCACATAATCTGACAATCGCTCAAACAATAGTCTCATGTCAATTGGTCTAAAGAAATGTTCAAAAAATACGATAGCGTTGCTTCAAAACACGTCTATGACATCGTAACAGGTTACGAATCATGGATCTATGTTTATAAGCCCGAAAGTAAATGGCTGTCGACTGCATGGGTCTTTCAAGATGAGCCAAATCCAACAAACGTTGTTCGCGCACTTCGAAAAAAATGGTCTTCTGTTTCTTCGGAAAAAACGGACATGTGGCAACTGTACTATTAGTGCAACTTTGGACGGTCAACACAACCATTTGTTTGCCAGAAGTCTTCGAAAAAATAAGGAAAACCAACCACCGAAGACGGATCATTCTCCAACAGGACAATGCGAGCTCTCACAAATCGGCTTTTTGACTTTTTGAGAACTGAAAAAATCGAATCGATGGATCATCCGCCGTACAGCCCTGATTTGGAACCCAATGACTTCTTTTTATTCCCGCACATCAAAAATAAATTACGAGGTCCAAGTTTTTTGACGTCTGAAGAAGTGGTTAATGGAGATACCTCAATCGAAGTGGAAAAAGTGTTTCGAAAATTGGTTCAAGCGCATGCAAAAGTGTGGGTATACCTAAAAAAAGTCGAACTTTACGATAGAGACGTCGGTTGTCAGATGGCAGCACCAGGATCTCCCATTTCCGAAATATAAAAGGCAATTCTCGTATTTCAAGATAGCGAACTTTTTGTAGACCTTATGGAACAGTTTTTTTGTCATATTGTGTTAAACGAGCAATCAAAAAGTAATAATTTACCTTCTTAGGTTGCCCTACCCCACCTCGATATCCACTGAAAATAATCCCAGACAAGACATATGGGTTCTATAGTCAAAATTGGAAGCTTTAACTCCAAGCTTTCTTGAATTAAAATTCAAGAACTCTTGCATTTAAATCTTTAAATTTAAATTATAGAACCCAAAGTTCTTGTCTGGTATAATTTTCATTTTTTCAAATATTTCAGACCGACATGTCGACACGAGAATAAAAGTTAATCCACGACACAAACGAATTTCATATTCTATTTTTCCTACAACCTAGTTAGTAGTGAGTGCCTATTTCCCACCCGTTGTCTGTGATAACGGTTGGGAAGTGACGATCTGCTGTCAGAAAATTAGTAAACGTCAAACACATAACCTTATATTGACAAACCAATTTTAAGATAATTTTTGCTTTTTTTATGTTTAGGTCTTAGGAAAAATAGTATACGCACCTCGACGCAAACCATTTTAGTGCATATCGAGTGCTTTTTTTACTCGGCTGTGCCTCGTAAAAAAAAATGCACTCTCGTGCACTAAAAACAACCTTCAAAAAACCAAAATAAAAAAAATTATTTCACTAACATTTACTTGACGATCAAAATGGAAAAACAAAGCAATCAGTTTTCAACATATCTTCAAAAACACTACTGCTGTTATGTAAATAGTAATAATCCCAAATGTGGTAATGAAACTAGACAAAGAACGAATCTCAAATTTTCTGTTTTGCTTTATTTATCATAAAAAATTTAATATATTTTAATGCATTCATAAATCTTTTATTATTACATCTATTATTAGTAAATACGAACAAACTATAATTTAAAGCTACCGTTTTTCCACGCAGTACAATACATTATACGAACGCATCATATAATTAAATCGAAAAAAATATATTCAAATGTCTGCTCTGTATAAATATAATAGTATATAAACGTATAATAATCGAGTAAACATATTCATTTGGAGAAAACAACCTTCCTAAGTTTCCTTTTTGTTTAAGGGGAAACGTATAGATCTGTATTACAGATTAAACCTGTAACTCAGTTTCCTGAGCCACCGATTTAGTGCCCTTAAAAACTATGTTAATATACAGGCTTATTCTTTTAAATGGTACGCCCACCCTAACTTTTGGTGTAATAAGCGGTTAAAAAATATTTCATTTTGGACTTGATATGTTTTTGACCCGAATCCATATGTTTTAATATATATAAAGAAAAAAGAAATTTGTTAGCTTAAAAATATGATGAGAAAGAAATATCTAACCCTTATAGTTTGTCATTTAAGTAGAGGACTGACAAGTGTTTTTGGCGATACTTAAAAAAATCATAACCGGATATCTCCAAGACTACAACAGATAAAGGTTTAAAATTTATTCCTGAATCATACAGAGATAGTATCTATGTGTAGGTAAAATATTACTCAAAAATTAAGAATTAAGGGAAATGGCTGAGTTGGTCTGTCTTGGAATTGCCCAAATGGAGTATGGCTATCTATATTTTGTCGGCGAATCTGAAGTCAATGTATGTAAGGGGTAAAATTATTTCCAAAAATATTTTACTCGATAGTACTAACCAAGGATAGCGCAGCAGGCAATTTTTTTTAATCCTACAGAATTATTATAATTTTGTTTAAATTCTTGCATTTCATACGAATTCTTAATGTAAAATTATGATCATGGGGGTAATTATTCCCCTAAATCTGCGACTAACCTACATAATATGTGGAATATCAATATTTTTTCCGATGGGTGGACCATTATAAGAAATCTTTGTACAACATTTCGGAATTCTTTTAAAAATCACAAAAATCTTTACAAAAATCTCGAAAATCTCGAATATATTTCGAAGATTTTTCAGAAATCTTAAAAAAAAATATATAAATCTTACCAAAATGCTACAAAATCATAATTTGTATGTCAAAAATCTCGGTCCGTGTACAAATATTCGGTAGTGGTTTAACCTTCGTTTTTTTTATAATGATTAAAGTTAAAAGTTGTGGATATAAAGTTTTCATTGTTTCCCCTTAACAAAGAAAAAAATCATGTTCACCCTTTTCGTTTTATGCAAATCATTAAATTAAAATAATAAAATGGAACAAAACTTACCCCTGTCATCACACAAAACTATAAAAACAAACCACCAATTAATTTTAATCAAATAATTATGGGTTAGAGTTATAACATTTAGTGGAAGCGTAAAACCATGATTAAAAGATTGAAGAATAGTTTTGGGGTGGTCTGTTTAGGGCTGGGTATTTTTTTATCATTCTGACTCATATCAAAGATACGCAAGAAATATTCGTGCAAGCAGTAAGCGTAGATATTTAAAGTAGGTTTATTTTTAATCCGGTAATTCTAGTTGTCCTTCCATCGCAGCAAGCAGAAACCTAATGCTATAATTAGGTACTTAAATACTAATTATATCGGCATCTTAAATCTCTTGCATTGTGGCCTGAAATAAACTTTTAATTTAGCTGTTTGCCAACTGATTTTTTGTTATACACTTTTTAACAACATTTTGTTTATGGTGAATCTATCAATTTAAATTGTCAAAAATGTCAAATATAAAAAAACGAGAAAGTAGGTTTCTATAAACTTTTGTGCGAAACTGTTGCCTAAGGGGACTTGGCCCCTTTTAAGGGGTCAATTTTAGAATATTTCTCACTTAGGAATTTATTCGCATTAAAGGACATGGCACAATTTATAGGGAATTTTGGCCCTCGGTGAAATTCGCAAAATTTTTTATATGTTTTAGTTTATACTTTTTTAAAAGGAATTAGGAACGTTTCAAGCACTTTGTATGTACAGTTTTTTTTCTATAAGGAAAATAAAAAAATATTTTTGCCCTACACTCCTCATAAAAATATTTTTCTAGTAGGCATTGTTTCGTTTGACAACTTGTCAGTGAAGGATATTCTGACGTATTTTTGAAGTTTTTTAGACTAAATTGTCAGTTTTATTGGGAAAAAGTAATGAAATACATATTGAAATTGGACAGAATAATTAAATAAGATGAAGAAAAGTGCAACAGAAATACTTCTTAAGGACTAAATTAGTGAAATACGTGAAATAAGTTATTTGCTAACCTGGTAAAAAGTACTAAAACGTATATAAAATTGAACTAAAGAATCAAATAAGAAGAAAAGCAGAATAGAAATACGTTTTAAGGGAATCGTTTGTAAAATAATAAGCGATTTTAATGAAGAAAGTGTATCCCTTATTTTTTGTACGGCAAAAAAAAACAATTATTTCCAAAATTCTACATAGAAGAAATTGAATATGTGTTTTTGTAATATAATGTACTGGAACCCATGTTAAAACTCCAGAACTTAATAAAATAATAAAATAAGAAGTAAAACAGAACAGAAAAACTAAGTTGAAAGTGAAATACTGTGTTTCTGCATAGAATAAATTATCCAATATAACTATCATACCGAGGGCTTCATAACAGGGCTGTATCAACCGTGTTAACATATAGCAGATATGCCCCTTTGCTATGAAGCCCTCGATAATTTAAAATATGAACACTAAAAAAAAGGATCCATGAATCAAGAAAATGCATCTTTCGATTATATTTTAAGCCAAATTCTCTTATTTTTGGACTATCATTTCTTATGAACCTAATAACTGGCGCGGGTCTTTGAATGGAAATCCGCGCTCTTCATTTAAGATGTTAGCCTTAAAATAAGAGAATATGGTATTGTACTTATCAAAAGACATGTGTCCTTGATTCAATTCTTTTTCACAGTATTACATTACGACATTTTTATAAAAAAATAAATAAAATGTTTTCATTTCCTCCCATTCGGGGCATCTGCTGTTGACCACCTTGACGGTTTCATACAAAGCAATTTACTTGAAAAAAGGCTCTAAAAGCCATGCTAAATTAATTTTATATTACTAATAATATATAAAAAAATTGACAGACATCAGTTTGACTTATACCAATCAAGCTTTTTTCTTAATCATTAAGCTAATTAAACTTATTTTTATGAGGAGTTTGGGGCAAAAATATTTTTTTATTTTCGTTATAGAAAAAAAACTGTACATACAAAGTGCTTGAAACGTTCCTAATTCCTTTTTAAAAAGCATAAACTAAAACATATAAAAAATTTAGCGAATTTCACCGAGGGCCAAAATTCCCTATAAATTGTGCCATGTCCTTTTCATATATAATTACAGCGAGGCCTGAAAAGTATGCCGGAAAAATTCACTGTTTTTATGAAAATTTTCTGTCTGGAAATAATTACGACCGATGCCCGGAGTAATTATTTCCTTTAACAGCAAATTTGAATGTAAATTGAAATTTTCCCGATAATTAAAAGAATCATGTGTAATTCGGAAGATTATTTTTTAACGATTTATAATATGTCAAACCAATTTTTATATTATTTTCCTCGCAAAATGATAAATTGTTTTATTACTTATCTTAATATTTTTACTTTAATTTTGTTGATTTAATTTCATTCTCAATTGCTAAACTAAAACCTTTTTTGTCCATTTTTAAATTGCAAATTATGGTTCTGTCAATAGTTCAGTCACTTGCTGCAGTACTGACTTCTCTCAGTACTGCGCTAGGCTTGTACATAAAAGTCAACCTATAAAAACTGTCATTACATTTTATAAAAAGAATATTTTGTAGTATTTTTTGGTAAATAATAAAGTAATAATAATAATTAATAGTAGTATATTCATAATTAATTATTAATTAGTTTTAGGTATGAAATCTTGTTGTAAAAGAGAAATATTGAATCGCTAGTGAAAATCGCTGAGATTCTCACTAGAATTTTCTACAGTAGAAAATTCCCGATATACCTGTAATATGATTGGACAGAAATAAACACGTGGTCAGAAATATTTTTAAATAATTGGTTGATAAAAAAGTTAAAAAATAATTATTTTATAATCAATATAATATAAAACTAAGGTAACACACCCAATAGTTGACACTACCCCAATAGTTGACAGTTTTAAATAAAACAACCTAAAATAAGATTACATTACATTTATTGAGGCGAAATAAATAATAAATGGGCACCTAGTACCATCTAGTCTTAGAATTTGCAACTGAAGATCACGTGATGAGTTGCGTTTTAATATGGCAGGCAATTTTTTAGTGGAGTGTTTTTGTTCACATTTTTTTTACAGTTTCTTAAGACAAGTGCTAAGAAATTGGGTTTTTTTAATTTTTAGTATTTAGTGAATAATACGTATTTATGCATTCTAATCTTAATTACAGGCTTTTATGGGTTCAAATCAAACTTTTTCTGATTATTTACAACTCAATAAGACAGTTTTAGCTTTTTACATAGGGGGTGTCAACCACTAGATTAAATCAACAAATTCCAATAGTTGACAGCTAATTTTACGGCTCGTGGGGATCGTTTAAAATACTGTATTATACACCTCAGGGTGACCACAGGTTTTTTCAAATTAAGATACCCTCATTTTTTCCTAATTCTTCCCTAATTTTTTCATGATGCTTTCCTGATTCTTCTCTGAACTCCCTGATAAAAATTAAACATTTTCCCTGATTTTAGTACAGATCATGAACGTAGAGATACAAAAAAAAGTTTTTGAAGCCAATAGTCGTAAAAAATTTAAACATCCTGTTTTATTTATGAGTTATGATTTTTTATTTTTTCCAACTTTTTTTCTGTAAAACTGATTGATGGAATGGTAGAACTCTATGAATAAAAACTTGTTTTAGTAATAGTTTATCATGTACACCACAGCTTTTTTTCAGTTTCCCTGTGTGTTTTTTACAGTTGATCAAATTACCTGACTTTTCCCTGATTTCCCTGTTTTTCCTGATCTGTGGACACACATTTAATTAAGATCTAAATGTGGATGGGTGTTATAAGATAAAATGAATGTTTTTTTTTTTATAATTCCAATAAAAAAATTAAATATATCAAAGTATTTTAACTAAAATGCTCATCTCTTATTTTTCGTATTTTGCTAAGAACTTCGCTTCAGTTTTGTTATTGTACAATTCTGGTTAACCTCTAGTCGCAAAGAATTTAGAGATAAGATTTAGATCTTTAAAGTTAATAGGATTTTTTTCGTCAACTATTGGTTAAAATACTGTCAACTATTGGTGCTTTGATATCGTTTTGTAAAACTTGATAAATTTAAATAAAAATATAACTTTACTGGCATTATTTTTAATAAAAACAGTAATTTATAAGTTACATTTTTAAAGGATTATGCTTTTAAAGTAATATTTCTTTTAAAATAAAAGAAAAATATGTTATGTCGACTATTAGATATGTTATATGTCAACTATTGGTAAATTAATTTATTACCCCTGTCAACTTAACAATTTTTACAGGGTCTACAAAAAAATTAAAAATATTTGTTTGTATTATCACATTCAAACAT
This sequence comes from Brachypterus glaber, assembly GCA_958510825.1. Taxonomy (NCBI): domain Eukaryota; kingdom Metazoa; phylum Arthropoda; class Insecta; order Coleoptera; family Kateretidae; genus Brachypterus; species Brachypterus glaber. The sequence goes on from OY294046.1 coordinate 47,144,029, forward strand.
TTTGGTACTATTATAAAAAGAAAACATCTAACTAAACGTATTTAATAAAATATAAAAAAAAATATTAGATAAAATTTTAATTAAAAAACTTTCTTAGACTGTCAACTATTGGGGTTTTTACCTTAATAAATACTATCCTGTCATTCCATAAAAAAAATATTATTTTACAGGCGCGGACTTGCAGTTTTTACATGTATATTAAGGGTTTCTCAAATACTAAGCCCCCGGCGCAAAAGTTAATATTATTAAAACCTTAGATGTTTACATTTATCGGTTCTATCATCATCATTGTCCTAATAGCTCCTTGTGGAGCAAAGGGCACCATTTCATGGTGTTTCAAACCCTAAATGGCATGTTGATGACAAGTTAGCTACTCCTGTTCATCGCCCCCTTGGAATCTTTGCATTTTTTTCTATTTTTCGGTACCCTTTTCGCTTCATTCCATGTTATCCCAACCTGTTCTAATTTCTTTGATATCGTTCTTTTCCATCTGTTTGTTGGTCTTCCTACTTTTCTTTTTCCTGGCACGTTGTAGCTTAGTGATTCTCTTGCTATGTTGCTTTTTTTTCCTTAATGTGTATCCAATCCATTTCCATTTGATTCTCTTTATTGTTATTTCTATTTTCTCCTCTTGTGTAATGTTATGTAAGTCTTTATTCGAAATCGTATCTGGCCAAAAAATTTGACAAATGATGCTTATGCACTTATTTATAAAAATTTATAGTTTTTTTTATCGGTTCTAGACTGGAGTGAAAATTTCATGCCGTTACGTTAAACCGTTCTTGAGTTATGAAGTGAGAAATAACGTAGAAATGAACTATTAAAGGGGACCAAGTTCCCTTAAGATTTCAACGTATCACAAAAGTTTAGGGAAACTTTTTCTTATTTTTTGACAAAAATATGCTATCTAAATTGTTTATTTAATATATCGTACTTTAAAAGGTTCATGAAAAAAAAATTGGCAAGAAGTTGAACTAAAATTTTGTTCCAGCCCACCGTGCTTGACTCTCCTGAAACTCTAATCATGGCAACCCTATAGTTATTGCCCCTAACTATTTAACTATCAAAATCTCAGATCGGATCTAAATGCGTGTCAGGATGACGAAGCAGGCCCACTTCCAGACCAAACACATGGCCCTCTTGACCTTGTTCCAACCCTTGCTTTTCTATGAGCATTGCATTGTATACGAAATAAAATCTTAAACAATATTAATAGTTTTTTTTTGTATGGTATGTCAATTGCCTTAAGGCTAAAATTTTGTCCAGAAAAAAGTCCAAATGACGAGGAATTCCTGTGTTGAAATTGTAATAAATGCACACGGGATGATAATTTTAGTGGATGGTAAGGTGCCTCCTGTTAGGCTTTATGGAGTAAATTTTCAACATTTTTGTTTGGATAATATATTTATTATAATATTATTTATAATAACAATCGAATGATAAATATTTAAAAATTACCATGTTGGGGTTGACATTAGTTTTTTTGATGGTTATGAGCAAAACTTGTAGTCTTCATAGGTATTTTGGTTTGGACTTTTTAGGGAAACTTTCTTATTTTTTGACAAAAATATGCTATCTAAATTGTTTATTTAATATATCGTACTTTAAAAGGTTCATGAAAAAAAAAATTGGCAAGAAGTTGAACTAAAATTTTGTTCCAGCCCACCGTGCTTGACTCTCCTGAAACTCTAATCATGGCAACCCTATAGTTATTGCCCCTAACTATTTAACTATCAAAATCTCAGATCGGATCTAAATGCGTGTCAGGATGACGAAGCAGGCCCACTTCCGGACCAAACACATGGCCCTCTTGACCTTGTTCCAACCCTTGCTTTTCTATGAGCATTGCATTGTATACGAAATAAAATCTTAAACAATATTAATAGTTTTTTTTTGTATGGTATGTCAATTGCCTTAAGGCCAAAATTTTGTCCAGAAAAAAGTCCAAATGACGAGGAATTCCTGTGTTGAAATTGTAATAAATGCACAGGGGATGATAATTTTAGTGGATGGTAAGGTGCCTCCTGTTAGGCTTTATGGAGTAAATTTTCAACATTTTTGTTTGGATAATATATTTATTATAATATTATTTATAATAACAATCGAATGATAAATATTTAAAAATTACCATGTTGGGGTTGACATTAGTTTTTTTGATGGTTATGAGCAAAACTTGTAGTCTTCATAGGTATTTTGGTAGGGTTACAGAGGGCGCTGGTAGCCGAGTTACGCCACGCTCGATGTACCAAAATACCTGAAAATTCATAATATATAAAAATTATAGAACTTTGCGAGAGCTACAAGTTGGCTTATAACCATAAATAATTTGGCTAAAAACTTTAAATGTAATCTCACACCCAGCATGGCCATTTTTGAATATAACTCGATTGTTATTAATATAATAAAAAAAATATAAAAAACGATCCAAACTAAAATTACTGCAAATTTCCTCCTTAACAAAATTTGTAATATGCCTCTTTATTGTAAGATGTATATTTACCGGAATAACCGCACTCACCGCTAAAATTCAAGATGGCGACACCCCTTACGCAAAACTAACAGGATTTTTTCGATGCCATTCACTGCTACTTTTTAAAATGTTTGCCCGTGTCCATTTTTTGCAATTTACAAACCTATAATTTGACTGGACTATGTAAGAAATTAATCAATTTTTTTACTGTTTTATAGAAAATATTTAAATTTACCCTTTAAATTTACGATGACTATTTCACAAACAATATATAGGCCAATCGAAACCTTGCATTTTTAATTTCTTGACCAATCAGATCAAAATGAATCTGATAATTTTTGCACAAGTGAAATTATCACTTGGGTACTATGAAAACAAGAACCTGACAGTTACTGACATCTTAATAAATGTTATATTTTTGCAAAATGTGTTTTAATTTGTGAAGCTTACCTTTAGTTGATTTATTTTTATTGATAAGCAATAGAAATGCTTATTTTATTTACAAAACATCCTAGGTATAAACCCTAATTAATTTCAGATAATATATTATATTTTATGCACTTTCAATCACTGATATTCATAAATTTTATTTTATTTAATTGAATCTTGGTATTAAAAACAGGCCACTAAAAACTAATTTAAACATTTATTAAAAATATATTTACAGTAAAGAAGTAAATAAATTACTTCTTTTAAATGACGGAAATCAAAACATCAAATGACTGCGCTGGTACCAGTACAGCGTTGCCAAACTTTACTATAAACTGGTCGCAAATTGTTTTTTTACGGGTGGAAACACCCATTATTTTATTTCTTTTCAGTTGAAAACTAAACTTTTTAAACAAAAACAGCAATGATCTTTATTTAAATTCTAAAATAATATTTATATATATTATATGATAACAACTATTTTATTGGAATAATCTCAAGCATAAAAAATCCCTCAAGCAAAGTTTAGGTTTGGCAACATTCGCGAACAAGTCAACATCGTGGTTTTAAAAAGCGCGGCAAATTTGAGATTTAAATTTTTAATTATAGTTGTAAAGTAATATTGTTGTTTAGTTCTTAAATTTTTAAATAATGTATTGTCCATTCTGTAAATTTTTAATTCAGATATGAAACAACATTAAACATGGTAAAATTATATACTTCCTTATTTTGTTTGTGAAATAGTCATTCAAAATACCATTCGTGCATGTTGAATTATACACAATTTTTTACTGTATATAAAAAAATTGCTTAAGGAAATTATTTCCTGTATTTTTCTTCAAAATTCCTAGACCTGCGGTCACGGAATTTTGTAACACGAAAAATGCACTCAAACAATTGCCAAGCAAAATATTCTTTTAATACAGTAAAAAAATTCAGCAAAATTTTACAATTTCTTTAAAAAATTCTGGTACCGATAGTCATCAATTAAATTGCAGGAAATATTTTTTACAGTATGGGAGGGTCTGATTTGCGAAATAAGGTACGTGGCTCACAAAAATAGAAGAAAGAAATAATGCATAATGAGATTAAAGTAAGTGTATACAATAAAGAACCCCTAATTATCAAAAAAAAAAAAAAAAACTGAAAAATAAGCAGAAAAAATTAAACATGAAAAATTATAACTTTTATTTCAGTCAATTTCCAGTTTACTAGACAACTCCCTGTATATCATGTAGCTGCGTAAATTTTAATCACAAAAAGGTTTTTAGTTTGCTTATTATAAATTAGCAAGAAAATCAAATAATAGGCAGCGAATTATCTTAAGGCAAGAAACATAATATCTCACAGATTCTTTGTTGCAAAATATGTAAGTATAGTCGACTAATTTTGAGTAAGGTAGAATTTTAGCGGAATGAATCCAAATGAATTCCATTATTATATTACAAAGGGAAACATGCATATTAATCAACAAATATTGGAGTAGTCTGCCTTCTAAAGAGCTAATGTTCGAGTCCTCACTTAATGAACGTTAAACATTGAAAGCATTATGTTTTTCTGGAAATCGAACTGGAAAATTCTTTTGTTACATAGCACTGGAAGTATATTGTTAAAGTTTGAAAATTAAGTTTTTACGGGTGGTAACATCCGTTGTTTAAATTAAATTATATTTTCGGGTTTTAAATATCATAAAACGTGGAAAAAAAATAAGCAAAAAGTTGGTCTGTCTGTACGTATTTTGAATTGTATGTCCAAATATCCAATTAAAAATGTTCTTTCACTTAATACCAGTGATCGGACTTTGGATTTTTTAACAGGTCCGCATTAAGGAAGACGTGATTTATAGTATTTACTAACAATATTACTTATAGTAAATAAAAGCATTATGTAAGAAATTATTTAAGTATTTTATTTTCAAAGTAAATTACTAAAATCTTTTCTCATTTTTTTTGTAATAAAAATCCATTTATGTAAACAAAATGACCTTTCCACATCTACCGATGTAAGTGGTACAAAGAAAAACGTATTTTCCTACGACCTAGTTAGTAGTTAGTGCCTATTTTCTACTCGTTGCCTATGATAACGGTTGGAAAGTGACAAGCAGATGATTTTACATATCTGCTGTCAGAAAATTAGTAAACACATAACCTTAAATTAATTTTAAGATAATTTTTGCGTTTTTTGGTTGTTTGGGTGTTAGGTCGTAGGAAAAATAGTATACGCAAACCATCGTAAAAAAGCACTCTCGTGCACTGAAAACTAGGTTCGAGTACTTTTTACTACTACTTGGTGCGTAATATGCTATTATTGGTGTATTTTCAACCCATGTGGCTTCTTCTTCTTGTTAATTTTTTTTATAAATGTCTAACTATTAAATTTTGCAAACCATAATTTCTATCTAAAATATTTTTGAATTTTGATAGCATTTTTTCCTTTTTCAGTTGTACAAAATAATAAAAAACCAGCTGTAATAAAAAAAAACTGCTGCCGAGAAAAGAATTTGCGAGAGCGCGCTCGGACGTTGCAAAAGGAGTAGATTATCAGTTCGGGTGCGATTCGCGAAATTTCGGTCTAATTCTAATTCGTATCTGCAGCATAGTAAGAGTTAAGGCCTATCCAGAAGCTTGCATAAGAACATAAAACACAAGAATGCTATGCCGAGATTGGCTTACAAGATACATGGCTGCCCATCAAGCCAATCACGGCATCACATTGTTATGTTTTATGTTCTTATGCGAGCTTGTGAATAGGCACTTAGTCGCCATCCTCAGGCTCTATGCGAACCTCATAACGTTAAAAGCCTGCGTACAAGACACATGACGGCACATCAAGCCACTCACGACATCGCATGTTATGTTTTACGCTAGTTATCCGAGTCTCTGGGTGGCGGTTTAGGTATCAGTCACTGCATGTCTTATAGGTTCATTAAAACAAAAAATATTGTTTTTCCAGATTTTTGTCTTAAGAATTTATTTATTCAAAAAACGAAAAAATAAAAAAAAATAATTTTACACCATTTTACCCCCATCCCACTTTTTATCAAAAAAATCTTAGTCTAAAACTTTGGATAATGAACCTTTGGTCCAAATTAGAAGGCCTTAGCTCAAAGCGTTCTCGAGTTATCGTAGTCACAAATTTCCCTTTCAGAGAGATAGACAGACCGACAGATTGACAGACAGATTTTTTTAAAGGAAATCTTTTATTTTTCTATATAAAACGTTAAAAACAATAATTATTTATATATTTTTACAATCGCAAGGAAAGTAATACTGAAAAAATAAACAGTTGTTTTAGTGAAAAATTAGTTAAAGTTAAATTTATTTCATTTTAATAAGTGGATTAATTTCTATTTTATATTTAACAACCTAGGAACTACACCGAATATTGAAATCTGTTCACTTATCTTAAAAAAGAAAAAAACATATTTATGTAAACACTGTTTTTTGTTTTACTTTTTATTGTATTTGACTGTAGGTATTTAAATTAGTTTGATTTCACAGGAATATTTAAAATAATACAAATAGAAAAAAGAGCAACGTTAAATGAAATTAAAATAAAACAAAACAAGAATTACATAACAATAATAATGTATTTTTGTTACTTTAAATACAATTTAAATGATCTTGCGTTTTATGAAATTATTCTGTTTTCCTTAATGGGCACCTGTTAAAAAATCCAAAGTCATGTCACTGCTTAATACACTAAAAATGGTTTGTGATTTTTGTGAACCACGTTAAAGGATCTTATTTTATGTAATTTTTATTTGATAATTTTAACCAGGGGCGTACCTATTGTATTTTTTTTGCCCCAAACTTTTTTATCTGTAGATTTTTTGATATTTTCTCAATAATATAATAATCTTTAGTTAAAAATATATAAAAAGTTATTTTTCATGTAACAACGTAGGGCCAACCATTTTCTAGAAAACTGCAATTAAAGAAGCAATTTCACGTTCTGAGCATCAAAAATAGGAACTAAAAAATGCACCAATAAAAATTTTAATATGGCAGGGCGATTCTGCATCAAAAACTATAAAAAAAAGTTCCCATACACAAATATTCATAAATCGCTTTTAAGGGAGCTACGGTGTTATTCTTTAAGAGGCCGCAGTACTCTTAAAACTGATTTTCTAACCTAGATGTATAGGAGCTTTTTATAGTTTTAATTGTAGAATCACCTTGCAGTATTGAAATTTTTATTGGTGCATTTTTTAGTTCCTATTTTAGATGCTCAAAACATGAAATTGCCTCTTTAATTGCAATAGGGTTCTCCACTAAGTCTTGTTTTTAATATTTGAACACTGATTTACAAAGTACTTTATAATAGTAAGGTAAATGTAAAGTAATTTTCCTTTTTGATAACGCTAACTATTTTAAAAATCGATTTAAAGTTTAAATTTTTTCGTGGCGCCTTATTTTCTTCTTATTCACAGATAGAGACTGCGCAGAAACGACATTTTATTTCTTAGTGTGGCTAAACTGCTAGCGTAGACATAACCTCACTTTTTATCTGTCAGTGGAGAGTTCCGTGTTAAATTTCGGAATCGCTTTGTTTTTAAAGTTATTTTATTTGTTTTTGCTTTAATTATGGCTTCAGTGGATTTTTTTTGTGAAAGCAAGTAGCGAAAATTTACTACACGTTAATTACGTGATGGTTAAATAATTTTTTCAAAAAACTTTTTTAGTGTGGAGTTCCGAAGGTTTAAAAATGTATGGTCAGTATACACTCTTTATTTTAATTTTAGTTTTTACTGAGTTTTTTGTTCTATTCATGTGGATAAACTATTTTTTTGAGTAATTTGTGAAAAATGTGGAGGATATTTTAAAACATATTGTATATTTGCAGGTTATGGAGAAAGATGTTATTGGTTATGTGCAACTCAATTAGGACAAGAGCACTAGTATTTGCACAGTAAAAGGACGTGTTGTCCTTGAGCACAAAGTTCATGATCGCAGCAGAAATTGATGAAAATAATAGTCATTCTTAGTTGCAAAGTTGTACAGCTTCTGAAGGTAAATTATTTTAGTTATTTTGGTCTGTGGAATTCGGGGGTTCTATTTTAAATACCTTATAAAAAGTCAGCTGTTGTGGGGCAATCCCCTAAGCAACAGGAGCCTCAGCCGAGTATATATCTGTGGCTTGGTTCTAAAAGGGCCAATGTCAAAAATTTTAAACAGATACACTAAGTCAAACAAAACATTGGCTGTTTTAGCAGTTTAACAGACATGTTTATTAAAAACACCCTTGTCACTTAAAATCTACATTTATCTCACAAGCACTGACGTTGGCTTTTTTAGGTTATATAGATCTAAGAAAAAGTTAGTTCTGCAGTATAACTTATAATAAGGATATAGTGACATTGGCCCTTTTAGAACCAAGCCATGATATACAACCAGATTTTTTCCTGCTAACTCCCCCCCCCCCGCTCAGAATAAGATTTAACACTTTCTGGATATTGAGGGCTTTATAACGTAGAGGTGTACCTTCAGTTTTTGGTTTCCGTTCCATGTTATGAAGCCTTCGATATAATCATAGCAAAAGTAAAAAGCATTTTTAATTGTTCTAGGTGGATATAAGCATGCAATTGCAGAGGTTAAATGCTTACTAGCCAGAACCAGCATTAGCACAAGTGGACCACAAAATCAAATACATCAAGCCCTCTGAATTGAAAATTGGGGGACCCTCTATGTTCTTTGAAGGAAATTACTTTAGGATCAGAATTTTAGATGAGGCCAGAACACAACATACTTTCCCTCAAATCCACAAAAAAATAAGTTAGGGTGGGGTAATAAAATTCAAAAAAAGTATTCAAAAACAAATATTTATTTAAATATAAAATTTATATTTAATGTATATTATGTATATGAAAATATGTATATGTATGTATATTATATTATGTATATGAAAATTACTTATCTTGGGATTTAATGTAGACATAATTTATTATACAGTGCGGTCCAAAAGTCACACCCCCCCCCCTTTTAACTTTTGAACGAGTTGAGATATCGACTTCAAATTTAGAACTCTTAAATAAGACAACTTAAACTATCTTTTAGCATATATTTGATATTTTCAGCTCTTAAAATGTGGGCAGGGGGACATGGAGGGACATTTTTTTAAATGGAAAGGTGGGTCGTGTGATACATCATTTTAAAGCTTATAAAATTCTCTATTTAAACTAACATTTTTAAATTTTTTAAAAATGTTTTTTAAGGTTTTGATTTTTCAATTTTTTGTACTAAAACATTCGATTTTTTAAGTTTTTTTTTATATTTTTTTATTTATGTTAACTAAAATTAGTTTAAAAGTATAATTAACATTTTTTTATGATGAAATTAGGCATTTTTAAAAAATTATTTGTTTTTTTTAGAGCATTTTGACATTAATACCCATTTTCAACCCCATTTTAAACCCATTTTTTTTTAATTTAAAAATATGGAGTTAAATGGAGAATTTTATAAGCTTTAAAATGATGTATTACAGGACCCCCCTTTCCATTTAAAAAAATGTGCCCCCATGCCCCCTGCCCACATTTTAAGAGCTGAAAGTATTAAATATATGCTAAAAGATAGTTTAAGTTATCTTATTTAAAAGTTCCAAATTTGAAGTTGATATCTCAACTGGTTCAAAAGTTAAGGGGGGGGGGTGACTTTTGGACCGCTCTGTATAATACAATGATTGTACAAATAAATAAACCTAACACAAGATACAAGTGCCTTACTCATTTTTAATTATAACTTTAAATATTAGTGCTAGTACATGTTCCCTGCAGGTTGGCACCGAAATTTAAAATCCAAATTCGCTGACTTTTCCCTGACCAAATTTGTTAATTTCAGTAAGTATTTTACAAAATTTCCTGACTTTTCCTGATCATCTGCAACAAAATAAGTACTGTTAGTATTAATTTACATACAAAAATATTTATTAGTGATAGATAACACCCTCCAAATTTCAAGGTTTTATCTTAATGTATTCTTAAGTTTGTTACTCAGTTTATTGTATTTCTGGAATAAAGAATATTGTAAAATATAACTTTATTCCTCCCGTTTCTGCCCTGCAAAGTTGGCAGGGCAGAAACATAAAAAAACTTAAACATAATTAGAACAAGAGAAAATACAAAACTGCCCAAATATCTGTCTCAGGTAGGGCACACAAATACCGGGACCGGTCAGTTTTGCTGGTCCCGAGGAAAAAAAAATGTGTACACTTTTTTGTTTTTATTGGCTTTATTATAACAAAAAATACTGCTGCCAATAATTAATATTTTTCCCTATATGCCTAGTTTCATTAAAATCAAAATCGAAAAAAATTAAAAATTCAAAAAAAGTTTCTTGTTTCGTAAAACGAAAAATAAATTGAAAAAAAAAATGTTTTAGAAATAAATTGTTTTTACCCCATTTTAACCCTTTATCCCAATCCAATTTTTACCAAAAACAATCCCAGCCTAGAACTTTAGATAATCAACCAACAGACAGATTTTTTTTTACGGAAATTAAATTTTTTTGGATATAAAAGTCCAGAAACGTAAAAAAAGCAATAAAAATTTTCCGATGTTTTTTTAACTAATGCAAGACTTTCCTTGGGGAAGGTAAAATGAGCACATATAATTTATTTGTGATGATTTTTTTTAACAAAGAATTATATATTTTTTATATGAAATTATATAAAAATGTAGTATGCTGTACTGATAAGTTAAAATACCTTACTCCTACGATGGTTTTTTTACCCCTCTTTTCTCTAATCTGAAATCGTGCTTATTGTTTGCTTTTTAATTTATAAAATATAATTTATTTGTTGATTAATACGTTATAATTAAGAGGTATGTGTATTAAATATAAATTATATTCTCTCCCTAAATATCAATTCATGATACTAGGTTAGGTACCGGTGCTTTTTTTTCAAATTTTACTCATATTAATCCCAATTTTTTGGAAAATTCAACTCCATTTTCATCATTGGGATTAATATTCGTAAAATTTATCTAAAAACCACCAAGGGAATGTTCAAGTATTACGTAACGCAAATTTTGATCATTTTGGTTTGGACTCATCTATCACCCCTTAAAATTTTTCTATCAATGTACCATACACCCTGTATATAATTTTAAATTTACTTCAAAATGGTCCTCACAGCAGAACTATCCACCTATAGATTTCTTTGGTGCCACTGGTTGTTGAAAAACAGATAACTATGATTTCCTTACAGCCTCTGGTTTTTGGTACAGTAAAAAAAACTTCTTTGCAGTTTTTTGATGAATTTTTGCAATTTGGAAAATAACAGTTATTGAAATCCATGCCTAAAATTTAAACACGAGTATATAATTTGGTTTTATAAATAAAAACTAAACATTATTCTTGAAATATATTATGTAATACTTAAAAAAGACGTCTTTAACGACTTAAATGATTACTTTATAAACGTAGCATCAAAGCTTCAAAAAGGTAAGCCCAACTTTGAAAAATTAAAAAGACAAAAAAACTCGTTTTTTCTTGAGCCCACCTGTAAAGAAAAGGTGTTCAAAACCATTATGTCGCTTAAAAATACTCAGTCGGTCGGTCAAGATGATATAACCGTTCGTCTTCTAAAAGAAACAGCTCCTCTCATCTCTGAGCATTTAGCAAGCATCATAAACTTATGTTTTGAAAGCGGTACATTCCCTGATCAACTAAAAATTGCACAAATAATACCTATTTATAAAAAAGGAGACAAATCATGTTTCGAAAATTATAGGCCGATCGCGTTATTGTCAAACGTTTCAAAAATCCTTGAAAAAATAATACATGAAAGTTCCTCATAAGAAACAAAATACTGTCTATGTTTCAAAATGGGTTTATAAAGCAAAGATCTACAAACAGAGCCATCTACCAGGTCCTGATGGAGATACTGGAAGGTATAAACGACGGCGACAGGTTGGCTGCTCTGTTTGTGGACCTTTCTAAAGCATTTGATTGTATAAATATTGGAATTCTATTAAAAAAATTGGAAGCATATGGTGTACGAGGAGTAGCTCTAGAACTCTTTAAATCCTATCTTACAGATAGAAAACAGTGCATTAGGGTGAGAAGTGAAGATGGCCGAGAATACTGCTCTGATTATGAGATTGCAAAATCTGGTGTCCCCCAGGGTAGCATCCTCGGTCCTTTACTTTTCATTCTATACACAAATGACCTTCCGGATATAACAAATAACAAAACCGTGCTATTTGCCGACGATACGTCATCTGTTATAAAAAAAGCAACACTACCTGAACTCACCTCTGAAATAAAAAATGAACTAATCACTATGGAAAAATGGTTTGTGGAAAACAACATGACACTGAATATGAAAAAAACTAATATTTTAAGATTTTCTTGTAAATCTGAAAATGCTATTCAAATAAGCATTAATAACACCGAACTTTCTTCTTCAACAGAAACAAAGTTTCTAGGGGTTATTTTAGATACGACCTTAAGTTGGAAACCCCACGTTGAAGATCTAAGCCGAAAAATAAGTAGTTTTATGTTCGCTTTAAGAATTTTATCAAACTCCACAGACCATCAATCATGCATGGTTTCGTACTACGCTTATGTGTTCTCAAGAATAAGGTACGGTATAATCTTCTGGGGTAACTCAACTAATGCAAATAAAATTTTTATTCTGCAAAAAAAGTGCCTCAGAATTATTCATAAACTAAAATTTAGAGATTCATGTAAAGACATATTCGATAAACAAAAAATACTAACAGTTCCTGCCATATATATATTAGAATCTTCCCTATTTATAAAAAACAACTATGAAGATTTTAAATACCTTCAAACAGAGCATAAGTACGAAACCAGAAATAAAGAAAACCTAACAAATATAAAGACAAACCTTTCTTTAGTCCAAAAAAATTTTTATTTTCAAATGATAAAAATATACAACAAAATACCTCTTAAAATTAGGAACTTAAGAACCGATGTTTTTAAAAAAACATTAAAAAATATATTGTTAAAAAATCCTATATATTCAAATGAAGAGTTTTTTGCGTTAAATTTGTGACAGTTTTTCCTTAAATTAAAATTATCTTATAAATTTATGTAAATGTAATGTTTTAAATTATTACTTTCTGTTATATTATTATTTATATTATTTATTCTTATTTGACTTGTCCTACACATTTTTGTATATTATGGATGAATAAATTACTATACTATACTATAAGTATGTCCCCGGATGCAGAAATTTTCTGCACATAGAGAAACTTACATTATAGTCTGTAAAGCTGCAAGTCCTTTGAAAATAAACTATATTTTAAGAATGCTTTGACATAGATATGAAATTTAAATCAAAAATTTTCTATATGGTAAAAAAATCTTAGGTCCAAATATTAAGGCCTCAAACCTTTTAGTGTTTCGCAAAAGACTGCAGCTATGCTAACGCTTTGCCTACCTTTTTAAAATGCACTATACACTGTCTTGAAATATAAAAAGTCCAGTAAATACACACCAAATAAAACTTAAACTGAATAAAACCGAAAAATAGGAAAATATAACCTCACATCAACGCTTCATGACAGTTACATCTATTTAATAACAATCAGAGTAGCCAACATACAAAATCAAAACTGATTTGAACTGCGCAAACTCTGTCTGTTACGTTTTCAGTGGAGCGGGAAAAAATAATTCAAATTTTATAATTTTTTTTCTCCTGTTTAAGTAGACTAAAAAATAAATAAATAGCATATATATTATAATTAGAACCTCTAGTTTTTAAAAATAATTAAAACCAAAAATCGAAAAAGACCCTATTTTCTCGATAACGGTTGGCCCTACGGTGTTACATAAAGAGTACCTTTTTTATGTATTTTTAATCAAAGATTATTATTTTTTTAAGAAAATATCAAAAAATCTACAGATAAAAAAGTTGACATCGCCCCCGCATTTTGCACGTCGCTGGTTAAAGTTACCAAATAAAATTAAATAAAATGATAACCTTAATCAATAAGGCATGTGCAAAAATTCGTTGCTATTCATAGGGTTCCAGAGATATAAAATAAAAACTACTTTTCAGATGTATCCTTAGGAAGGTATTAGCTCGCTTGGAGCTCATTTTCGGAACAACCTTTACAATATGCTCCAGAAGACCTACGTTTTTGGTAAAAAGTCGACAAAATTGACTTTTGAATTTCCAAAAAGTAAATAGGGCAACCGAATAAGGAATAGTTAGGCCAATTATTCTCAAAATTTTATTACATTATATTAAAGCGTTTGTTTACTACAAGGGTTTAAACTAGAAAAAACCATATAATTTTTTTTTATTGTTAAAATAAATACTATACTTTTGAATAAGCAATCATTTAAGTTCTGTTTTAAATTAAAAGGATTAAAAAAGGTATAAACTAATTAAATATCATATTTAATTAATAATTTCTTTTAATTCTTACAATTTGTGTACTTTTAAATTAGCAGAAACATAATGAAACAATGAATTAAATTAAATATATATTATATATATATATAATTATAATTACCTATGAAAAAGTTCAACTATTACGTAACGCTCCTAGGGGGGGTGGGGGTCATTTTGGAGTGTTACGCCCATGTTAATGGTATAGGAAAATAGCGTGACAGGGGGGGGGTCTAAAATTATCAAAATCTGCGTTACGTAATACTTCCCTATGAAATTATATCCACATTCTTAAAGAATAACCCTCTGTATTAAAAACGAGAGAATATTCATTAAAACTTAATGATGATCTACTTGACATAAAAATCCTTGTAATATTATATTCTTATTATGTCTTTAGTCAAAACTTCTGCTACAGCAGAACGTTTTGTCTCAATTTTTAATTGGCTACCCTGAGGGATAAATAACTCTTTGTAATTGGGGATGGAGCCTTTTCAATGGCCCTTTTAAAGGATGTAATGTTGTGTTAATTTAATCTGACGTAGGTACAATTAATTTAGGATGTAAGTAAATTTTGAAAAACTTGTTGGTCCCTTTTTCGTATTAAAATATCTTTTTACCCAAGTATGGCTACGTCAAGGAGGGTTGTGTGTTTATAGTACCTATAATACATTATGTACATACATCGGTATATACAGTAGGGTGGGTAAAAAAAAACGACTTTTTTTTACTCTATACTCTGAAAAATCGGTTGCTAGACACCTCTAGAAAATTCTCACCAAATATGAGCTCTTAATTTTGATAAAAAGGTTCTCCGCTTTACAATTTTCCATTTTTTCCTCAGTATTAGAAACAAAAATTCATATCTCTTTGACAACTGTTCGTTAAAAAGTATCTCTCCATATTCTTGTAGGAAATCGAACGCTCTACAAAAAAGGTTTCTTACAATTTTTTCGTAAACCTCACCGTTTAAAAGATATCAAAGGTTAAAGTTTGATTATTTTAGGAGACTTTTCTGTTTTGCTTTTGAATTTTATAACTCGCTTACAAAAAATTGTTATGAATTGCGCAATAGTCATAGTTTTGTAGGAAATTAAATGCTCTACAAAAATGGTCTCTTATGATTTGTCGATTAAATTAAGCGTTTAAAAGATATTCATCGTCAAACTTCAATGCATACTAATTTTAATAGTTTTTAATGAATATTTCGAACAATTTCAATTTAATTTATGAGTTTTACGAAAATTTACAAATTTGAGTTACTATGAAAAGAGAAATGTTTTAAACTATTTGTCTCGTTTTTTTTTAGTCCTACGTATGTTTGGTTATATTGACAAAAAAATGAGTGCATTATTAACTCAGAGTCAATGATTTAAATTTTGCAAAAAATAATAATAGAATAATAAGTTATTATAAAGATAAATTTTATGAAAATATTAAAATAAAAAGGTTTCAAATAAATTTTCGAAAGGGAAACTTCTATAAGAGTTACTCTTACGATAGAAACTCAAATTTGTATAAATTTTCGTGAAACTCATAAATTAAGTTGAAATTTTTCGAATTATTCATCAAAAACTATTAAAATTAGTATGCATTGAAGTGTGAATATGAATATCTTTTAAACGCTTAATTTAATCGACAAATCATAAGACCATTTTTGTAGACCAGTTAATTTCCTACAAAACTATGAATTGCGCAATTCATAACAATTTTTTGTAAGCGAGTTATAAAATTCAAAAGCAAAACAGAAAAGTCTCAAAAGTTAACCTTTGATATCTTTTAAACAGTGAGGTTTACGAAAAAATTGTAAGATACCTTTTTTGTAGAGCGTTCGATTTCCTACAAGAATATGGGGAGAGATACTTTTTAAAGAACAGTTGTCAAAGAGATATGAATTTTTGTTTCTAATACTGAGGAAAAAATGGAAAATTGTAAAGCGGAGAACCTTTTTATCAAAATTAAGAGCTCATATTTGGTGAGAATTTTCTAGAGGTGTCTAACAAACGATTTTTTAGAGTATAAAGTAAAAAAATATAGTCGTTTTTTTTGACCCACCCTAATATACAGATCATCCATCCGTATTGTATACACTCCAAAGTGGAATTTTTATTCTCTTGTGGCCGTACTGGCCCAATGTCGGATGAAATCGTTTCGTTTTAGGACGCGACTGTGCGCCATTTGCGACTTATTATTTAGTTATATAAAATGTATACAAAGGTGTGCAGAGAATACGAATGTTACTTCCAAGTATATACAAAATCTATGGATTACCTATTCATATTTGTAAGTTGCTGTTAATTAGTTAGGCTAGCTAATGTAGGAATGGAATTTGAACTTTGATATTTAATGTCATATAATTGCCGTCTATCAAGAAATTTATACAGTGCGGTCCAAAAGTCACCCCCCCCCCCTTTTAACTTTTGAACGAGTTGAGATATCGACTTCAAATTTAGAAATCTTCAATAAGACAAATTAAACTATCTTTTAGCATATATTTGATATTTTCAGCTCTTAAAATGTGGGCAGGGGGGTATGGGGGACATTTTTATAAATGGAAAGGGGGATCGTGTGATACATCATTTTAAAGCTTATAAAATTCTCTATTTAAACTAATATTTTTAAATTTTTTAAAAATGTTTTTTAAGGTTTTGATTTTTCAATTTTTTGTGCTAAAACATTCGATTTTTTAAGTTTTTTTTATAATTTTTTATTTATGTCAACTAAAATTAGTTTAAAAGTATAATTAACATTTTTTTATGATGAAATTAGGCATTTTTAAAAAATTATTTGTTTTTTTTTAGAGGAATTTTGACATTAATACCCATTTTCAACCCCATTTTAAACCCATTTTTTTTTTTATTTAAAAATATGGAGTTAAATGGAGAATTTTATAAGCTTTAAAATGATGTATTACACGACCCCCTTTCCATTAAAAAAAATATGCCCCCATGCCCCCCTGCCCACATTTTAAGATCTGAAAGTATTAAATTTATGCTAAAAGATAGCTTTAGTTTTCTTATTTAAAAGTTCCAAATTTGAAGTCGATATCTCAACTGGTTCAAAAGTTAAGAGGGGGGGGTGACTTTTGGACCGCTCTGTATATTTTTATTATATTATAGTATAATTGTAACACTCTTAATGTTAAAATACCTTTAAATAAAGGTCCATGTATGAGTATAGACAAATAAATAAATAAATAAATAAATAAACCGAACATCAAGTACAAAATCACACTTGAAGTACACTGATATTAGTTCGCGTCGAGGTGCGTATACTATTTTTTCTACGACCTGAACTCCTAAATACCAAAAAGCGAACAAACTGACTTAAAATTAGATTGTCAATTTACATTTTGTGTTTAAATTTCAGTCGTTTCCATCCACTGCTAGTCAAAGAAGTGAGCCACTTTTTTGTGGCACCCGGTATGTATTTTGGACACCGTTGATAACACCGGCACACAAAAAAAAATTGTCTGTACACCGAGCGCCACCTATCTACGGGCATGTTTTTCGACCCGCTGAATACGAATTTCAAGTCAGTTTAGGCCGTCCACCCTTCGATTTCGAGTAAATTGCAAAAAAACCCAAAAAATGTTTTGGCAAGAAAAAAAATTTTTTACTCGAAATTGAAGGCTGGACGGCCTAAACTGACTTGAAATTCGTATTCAGCGGGTCGAAAAACATGCCCGTAGATAGGTGGTGCCCGGTGTACAGACAATTTTTTTTTTTTGTGTGCCGGTGTAATTATTCGTTTTATAAATAATTTTATGAAATTATGTATTTATCACTTTTTTATGCATTCGTAGTCCAGTCAAATAACGAAAAATTCCTATGTTAAATTGCGATAAATGTACACGGGCTGATATTTTAAAGGATAGTAGTGGTTGGTAGCAGAACACTCATGCTCGGTTATTTCGCTAAATATGCATTTCGTTTGGACGATAAAAAGGCATATAACTAATTTTGTTAAGGTGAAAATTTCCAATAATTTTAGTTTGGATCATTTTTTTATTATATTAATACAATCAAAAATGGCCATGTTGGGGGTGAAATTGTTTTTTTTTATTTTTCAGCCAAATTATTCTATTATAAACAATTAATAATTAAATAAAAAAATTTGGAGAAAAAGGACAATCTACTTATTTTTATTAATATTTTTTTAGCTTTTTTGAAAAATAAAGTCTTTTATAGGCAATTCAATATTATTTTTATAATTTTTTTGTCTTTAAACAAAGTCCGATATACTGGGTATTTTAGGCACTTTCGCCAAAAATAAAAAGGGCACAGCTCGGCCATTTTGAAAGAAAAAAATACTCATACCCCAGTAAAAAATTTTTGGAGGTGAGACCTGGTGTTAAAATTTCCGTCACGACGCCCTTAAAATTGATGTAGCTCCACTTCTTGAAGCTCCTAGTTTAAAATTTAAAAAACAAAATACAGCCAGATAAATAAAGAATGCTTTAATCCCCATTACGTTAAAAAAATACATCTTTTGACAGTAAAACAAAAAATGGCGATCGATATTAAAAAAATAAAATATTTTAACATCTAAAAGTCACCCAAATTTAAGCAAGATCTACAAACATTTAAAAAAAGTGTTTTTTTTTTCTTAAACACTGTATATAAAAACTGTGCTGTCATAGCCCAAATCTCAAAAAAGATTTGGAATCAGGAGAAAAAATGCTTCAAGGTCATATCAGAAAAAAAGTATATTTTCGTTGTGCACAACACATTTGTTATTATTGCCTTACGTAAAAAAATTCTCAATATTTAAACTAGCTGAACAATAGGGTGCAGCGAAAAACAATTTTTTTCGAAATCGGTATCGGACTAGGTGTCAAAAGTTGTGGTTATGGATGCTTATTAACGGGTTAAAATTTTATTTGAAAATTTTGATATCTTGAGTCTTGCGCATTTAGCTCAAAGTTTCAAATTTTCACTAAAAAGTCCACTGTACGTCGTAAATTCTTTTACAAATCAAAAACAAGATTGTGCCAAATACTGATGCCTGAGAACTCCCTTACATAAGGGTGTATTTCAAATAGGCCCGAAATTTAGGAAGTGATTCTATATCATAAAATATGACAAAAAGTTCCTATAAACATATGTCTAAAAATGCGTGGTAGGGGAGCTAAGCCCCTTTGAAAGTGGCTAAGAAATTCGGTTTTTAATTTTTTTTTAAACTCAGGAACCCTTTGAGATAGAGTAACGAGGTTTTTTTTAGGTAAACTAATCTTAATAAGGACCATCTTTACATGTTATTTTCATGTACTTATTTTAACCAGGACCCTGCAGGAGGGTGCGAAACAGGTCAAAATACATAAACAAGGTACTCTTGTTGTAATACTGTAGGATTAACCGTTTTCGAGAAAAGTTCATTTGAAAGTGAAATTAAATACTAAAATATTAAAAACGAAAATTTTAATGATGCAGAGTTAATTTATAAAAAAAAAAACTAAGAAAAAAGTTTCTATACTAAATTTATTGTGTAAATATGTTTTTCGGTCAATAGAATTAAAATTTATGTAATTTATTTATCACAGACAATAAAAATATCAGTGGACACGAAAAAAGCTTAATTTTAGTGAAAATTCGAAACTTCGAGCTAAAGGCGCAGACTCAAGATATCAAAATTTTCAAATAAAATTGTAACCTGTTAATAAGAATCCATAACCACGACTTTTAACACCTAGCTCCATATCAATTTCGAAAAAAGTGTTTTGTAACAATGGTCTCGAAAAAAGGTTATTTTAATGAAAATTCGAAACTTTGAACTAAATTCTCATCATCCACAACCACAACTTTTGACACCTAGCCCCATACCGATTTTAAAAAAAAGTGTTTTTCGCTGCACCCTACTGAAAAATTGAACAATCTAAAGCTAGTAAAGTAAAAAACGTATTTATTATTTTGTTAATGGAAAAGTTTAATTTTGAACTTAAGAATTTCCTAATATGAAAGGTTGTAACAATGTTTATTTTTTAGAAAGAGTAAACATAAAATAATAGAAGTTTCAGAAACAATATTATTGAAATAATTAACTGGATATTTGACAAAGTATTCTTAAGAGAGAAAAAACAAACATTTATTATTAAAGTCTATGTTTTTAGCATTTTCACAAAACAGTCAAAACAAGAAATGTTTTCTTTTCTCCTGAATATAGGTTAAATAGCTTTTCCAACTTATAATTTGGTTGTGTTTATATTATTTCTAATCCTTTAAATTTAAGAAAGAGTTATTTAGCAGTTTAAATTCTATACAAAAATGAATTATATTATACAGTGTAAATATTTACTTAAATAACAACTGAAGCCTTAAAAGCTCACTGTGCCAAAATTGTTAGAACATTTAATAGTATATTAAAGTACTAGTTTCATAACATACGTTTTTAGAGCACGAGTACAAGTTTAGAAAACGAGTAGCTTGCGGCGAGTTTTCTTAAGTACTAGTGTCTAAAAATATGTTATGAAACGAGTGCTTTATACAATTTTTTCTATTTTGCTCTAAAATTTTAAAGAACTTACATTTAAATTAATGACTGATTTAGGAATTTTTGTTTCGAGTTGGCATTACAGTTTTCGCCATGTTTAAAATTCTAAGAACAAACGATATTTTAATATATTTTATAGTCATGTCTTCACTTTTTCACTGCAAGTAACCAACCCACAATTTTAACACGGTAAAAAATAACCTAAACACAAAATTTTTTAGAAACTTAAACTTTAAAGCGACGGTGTCATTTGCACGGAAAACGCCAAGCGATCGGCTTTTGTCTGTTGCCAACCCAAAAGAAAAAAAAGTAAAGACCTCTTATAGGCCTATAAGAACACGCAAAATACATGTGATTATGAGCTTATATGAGTCGAAAAATAGAAAAAAATTATTGGCCCACCGCTTGAAGAGATGGATTATTAAAACCCCTAGAT
The DNA here is from genome assembly GCA_958510825.1 of Brachypterus glaber. NCBI lineage: Eukaryota > Metazoa > Arthropoda > Insecta > Coleoptera > Kateretidae > Brachypterus > Brachypterus glaber. The sequence continues at coordinate 47,165,220 of OY294046.1, forward strand.
GCCAAGGTTCACAAAAATATTTGAAACCAAAAACATAAACAAAAAAGTTAAATTAAAATTATTATTATTAATATTGCATTATTAAAGTTTTTCTTTCTCATGTTTCTGAAAAGAATAAATTCTTTAAAACTTCAATTTCGCTAAATCGATCATGATTTAATAAAACAATCCGTGGAGATATGTAATGCTACGCATTCCATTATATACTATTCACAGTAAATGCCATATTTCATTTTCCCAAATATTAAAAAAAATTGAAAAAGAAAATTAAAAAAAAACTTAAAAAAAAAAACATTTTTCAACAAATTTATTTTAATTTTTTTTTGCAAAAAATAACGAAAAAATTTTCAAAAAAAAACATTTCCCATAATAATTTTTTTTTTAAACTTTTTGAGATATAAAAAATTAAAAAATATCTTTTTATTTTTTTTTTGCGAAAAAAAAAACATATATTATTTTTTTTTTAAATTATAGTTTTTTCATTTTCTTTTTTATGTTTAACCCCCCATAACTTTTTTTGTTTTAGGGGGATTACTTTCAAAAACAACAGGGATCTTCCCCTCATAGAATTTGATTTTTCCTGATAATTTTTTAAAAATAAATAAATAAATATCAAGTTTATTTCGAGAAAACGTCTTTAGATACAGGGTAAATAAATACATTTAATGAAATTTTGTCATAAAAACATAAATAATTTAAAATTAAAACCTAGAGGTAGGTACATCTGACAAACATTTAAGTAAATTAAATAAATTAACACAAAATAAGGAATATATAGAGTCAGCATGTCAATGAGTTGAACACGCTGTATAAAACTCCTCCAGTGAATACGGTTCTATATTACAAATATATTGAAATAACTGGTTTTTGAAGCCAATCTTATTCTTATTTTGTTTTAAACTTGTAGGCAATTTGTTATGAAATTGCACACATGTGTAGTATGTTCCTTTTTCAAATGTAGATAGTCTGTGTTTAGGTACATTGTAATCTATTATTCGATCTGAGTTTGGTTCTAGATCTTTAAATAGATGTTTGTTTTTTAATAAAAAGAAAATGGCTTCATATATATACAAACCTATAACCGTTAGGATGTTATTTGATTTAAAAATATTTCTGCACGAAGCTCTATAAGGTAGTCCTAGAATTGTTCGTAAGACTCTTTTCTGACATTTTAAAACAGATTCAATCTCTTTAGATTTCCCCCAAAATATAATGCCGTATCTTAGTAGACTTTGAAAGTTTGAAAAATAGACCACCTTAAGAGTGTTGAAATCTAAATATCTCCTTAACACAAGCAACGAATAATTTACTGCATTAAGTTTACTTCGTAAATGACCTATATGTGAGCTCCAGTTTAAATTCTCATCTATATAGATGCCTAAAAATTTAACATTTTGCTGAAGTTCTTTAGAATCATTTTCAATTTTTATACATTTTTGTTGTTGATTCGTTAATTTAAACTTTATAAAATTTGTTTTACTTTCATTAAGTATTAGTTTATTTTTTATTAACCAGTTTTTTATGGATAAAAATAATGTTTCTGCCTCTAATACAAGAGAATCTTCCGAGCCTGATTTTACCAAAAAATTTGAGTCGTCAGCAAAACTTACTAACGTCTGATCTTTTTTCTGTAAGGTCACATATAGGTCATTCACGAATATGATGAAGAGCAGAGGCCCAAGGATGCTACCTTGAGGTATCCCAACCTCAATATTTTTCGTATCAGATAGATATTTAATAAAGTTTTCAAGGATCTGTACACATTGTGTTCTATCTGTCAAGTAGGACCGTATCCACTGCAGTGCAAGGCCCCTGACACCATACCTATACAGTTTTTCATAAAGTAAATCATAATTTAAGCAATCAAATGCTTTTGTTAAATCTAAAAGAATACCTAAAATAAGCTGTTTGTTTTCAAAACCATTTAAAATACTGTGTAGAAAACCATGCACCGCAGTCTCCACGGACCTACCACGCAGGTAGCCATGCTGTGAATCCCTGAAAAGTTTATGTTTATTAAAGAAATTTAGAATCCTTTTGCTCATCGCCATTTCGAATAACTTTGAGAAAGAAGGCAGTAAACTGATTGGCCGATAGTTCTCTACTGAAGCTGGGTCACCTTTTTTATAAATGGGTATCACGATAGCATCCTTAAGACCGTCGGGGAACGTTCCTTGTGTTAAAGAGCTATTTATAATGTGGGTTATAGGTTTGTATAGCTCGTTTTTGCAGTACTTCAACATACCTGTAGATATTTCATCGTTTCCTGCACTTGATTTTTTTTTTTAATCCTGAAAGAGATTTAAACATTCCATTTCAGTCACAGGCTCAATAAACATAGTAAATTTATTAAAAGGTATGGTACTGTCAAAGATTATATTTTCTGTATTTTTTTGTAATGTTTTTACTGAACCTATAATGAAATTATTAAAGTCATTAACTGCCTTTTCTGGTTTACCTAGCAATGTTATATTATTTCTTGAGTTATCATTTTTAATTTCGAGTCGATCGAATAATTCGTTCTCTGTTATCGTTTAAACAAAACACGTTACATCAGACGGAAGGACTGACAGACGGAAATATTCTTATTTTTTCATGAAACACATTTGTATGCAAGAATTTTTTGTCTAGGACGCTTTTGGCGATTTTCGGAAATTTTGTATAATACTATTCTAACGCAGGAGCTGTGAATAGTGTAATAACGGCCAATACTTTATTGTAGCAGTTTACGTGTATGTGTCATAAATAAAACATATTGAACCGATCGATTGACAAATAAATATTGAATGAAACCAACTGGTTTTGATAAGAAATTTCGACGGAAAAGTGAAATTGCTGTAATTTACTTTAAGTATCGCTCTAAACAAACACTATTTCTATTTTATGTACAGGATGTACAAATTGGGGGCACCTAAATCATAACGTACAGAGACGGAGATACAGGTCAGACAACTAGGTCGATGTAACCACTTTTTACAAGCTCCTGCCAAAGTCACATCAGACCAAGTACTAAATACTAAAACTAAAAAATAAATTGAGCCCAGATAAAGTACCTAACCCTAAAACCGATTACATTTTCCTAAGGAACGGACAATGGTAATTCTTCTTCCCTTCTGCATAACTTGTTGCTCAGATCGTATCCTATTATTGAGCGGATGCTTCTCTAGCTCAGAGTGGCTCATGAGGATTTTTTTAAGTTGACTTAGCTTGTTTCTGTTAGTCATAGGGTTTATTGTTTTTGCTTGCGCTGAAGAGGAAACCCTTGGCTTATCTGCAAATCTTCACATTGACCAATGTTGTTTTGGCTTATTCTCAGCTTATCTGTTTTAGGGATGTTGTCATTTGCTTTTTTGTAAAGCTTAGCATGCGTTTAGGTCCTGTGCAAGGAGTCCTGTTTCTAAACCTGGCAACTTTTTTTCATTTGGACTGGAACCCTGATTTTTTGCATAAAATGTTAACGTATGCTTCTAGCTAGCTCCTACTTTGATGAACTTCTGCGGTCACCTCAATATTGTTTCTGTAGAAGCAAAATTTGTTAATATATTAATAATTAATTAATTAATTAATTAATATTATATTAAGAGTACATTCTTTATTTATTTTATGTTTAATGCGACTCCAATAACTAGAGTCTAGTGACTCCAGGATTTTAACGTTAAATGAAAAATATTTTTTCTAATCATATACAGTATAACATAATATACCAAAATTGTGGAGGCAATTTTTAACTTTGTAAGAAAGCAATTTTAGGATACAGCATCCTGTACATTTTATAAATTTTGTAAGGATATTGCAATAAGCAAGAAAAATAAGAACAATAAAAGTTTGACAGTATATTTGTATAAAATTGAGCACGTAGTATATGCATAGGAAATGCTTATTGAAAACCATATATCACATTTTATAGATTTAGGGTTGATATAGACGCTAACATAATCCGCCAATTCGTCATAAAAATGATGTTATATGCAGAATCAACGTTCTTTATTTATAGCTATATTTTTCTTGTATTGGTTAATATACTAAAAAAAATGTTTAACTTATGAAATACTGCAGCTAATAGTAGTGAATTTCCAATTGAATAATAGCTATTATTCAATTGGAAATATTATTACTATAGTTATTTTATTAAAAAAATATGTATTATAATAAGTAACTTTCGTAAATAAATCTTCTAGGATCCTATGAAAATTATTTTTTTGAGCTCTTCATGACTCTGTATTTTAACAATTTAAAAGTTTGAAGAGATAAAATAAATAAATAACATAAATATATATTTTTTAATTAACTCAAAAACGGTTTAAGTTATATTAAAAAGTTGATTGGTCTATTGGAAAAAAATCAAGTAACTCGTTTGACATGCTGATTTAAATCAGTAATTTGGATAAATCTGTTAAACTCTATTGTCAGTTTTTACTAAAATAGAAAGAATTCTGTAATGACGTAAATAAAATAAATATATATTTTTTCGACAATAAATAATTGTTATTTATGGTACTAGTGGGTAAAGTAAGATATTGCCCATGAAAATAAATAGCTTAGGAATTCATATTTTTATTAAAAATTTTAATGACATTTACAAGAAAATAATTTGACAAGTGACAGTTGAGTGGGTAAAATAAATATTTATCCACTCAATAAAATAAAAGCCACGCGGGGGTTATTATTAAGTTTATCTATTTAAAATAAAGCTGGTAATTGTCTTATTATCTGTATGTATTGGATAAATAATATTTTTTGGAACAAGTTCTCTTGGTCATTGGAGACGTACATTAAAGGTGTGTGTAGTAAAATCATTCAGTTAAATAAAGTTTAGTGCCTTATAGACTGCAAACTATATAAATCTATAAAGGAATTTTGCACTGCTCTACTACAGAATTTTTCATAACCAATGAAAAAATCCATACCAAAATAACATAAAGCTTCTTTTGAACCACTATTTGCGATCAAGCAATGTAGTATTTTGTGCAACATTAGATGGCGGCACCAATTGTACGCTCTCAATACAGAAATGTTTTGATTTATTAAGAATCAAGACATTTTAACGATCGATGCGAAAGCCACCAATACTATATTACGCACAAAGTACGCAAACCTAGTTTTTAGTGCACGAGAGTGCTTTTTTTACGAGGCACAACAAACAGACTAACACCGAAACATTCAAAAAACGCAAAAATTATCTTAGGAAAACTGATGATCGCAAATAAGCATGAAATAGCAGCTATGCTATTTTCGTAGAGATTTCTCATTGATTATCAAAAATTATGTAGTAAAGCAGTGCAAAATTTCGTTATAAAAACCATTCAATACGCTTAAAGGCTAACGTCGACTAAATAACAACATACCATCTCTAGCTATACTTTAGTATTGTAAAATAAATCAACAAATCAAGTTAATTCCGCGAAAAATAAAATCTCTAACCCGAGGAATAAAAGCGGATATCCTTTCGAATGAGCTTTAGAAAAAAATAAGCTTGTTTAAAATATGTCGAGATATTTTTAAATTACTTACATTCGAGTCGTTACATCGACAGACAGCGCAAGTAGGGGAGAGTAGTCACTCGAGATTCGAGTGAAGTATTAACAGAGGTTAGCATTATTAGCCATTTTTAAATATAAACAAGGCGAAGATATGTAATACTACGTATTCCATTATATACTATTCACAGTAAATGGTATATTGCATTTTCACCAATACTTAAAAAAAAGTTTTTTCAGAAAAAAAATTTAAAACAAGCTTGAATAATTTTTTCAATTTTTTTTTCTTTGATTTGGGAACGTTCAAGTTATACGTAACGCTCCTGGGGGGGTAGGGGTCCAAAATAATCAAAATTTGCGTTACGTAATACTTTTACGTCCTCTTTTCTTTTTTTTTAATATAAAATTTTATTTTTTTTTTAATTTTTGTAAAAACAAACAAAAATATATTTTTTTTTTAATAAAAACTTTTATTGAAAAACAACAAATTAAAAAAAGAAATAAAAACAAAATAAAAAATATATATAAATAAATAAAGTTACTTGGGGTTCCAAATATACAAAATCGTTCATTTACTAGGGTATAAAATTCTCAGTGTAGCACCATGTAAATAATAAAAGTATAACATGCGATAAAAAAAAACTTTTTGTTTTTTTCTAGATTCTATAGCTATTTTTTTTTTTTCAAAAAGTGTTAATTCCAGCACTACTCTCCCCTACCATCAGTCAGCATCTCTACGTTACAGTGGGCCATGGAAATTGTAAAGTAAAATCAGGACAAAATGGAGTGAAAATCACGAAGGTCTGTTGTATGAAGTACAGAACCGGATCCAGATTCGTTTTTCATTAAAAAAAAATGAGTACTACACTAGAGAAACTAAATTAAAGTAAAAAAGGAAAACATCTTAAAGTTTTTTTTTATATATTTGTAGTTGTTCCCTATTTTAATATTTGATATAATTTATTTATGTATATTACAGGGACCTTGTGGAACGTAGGTATTTTGTATTTCAGTCTAGAACTTCAGGTAAAAATCCATGGTACAAATCTGGACTCTTTATCTCTAAAATAGAACAGGCTTCTCAGTTAATAATTTTAGGCATTTGTAAAAAAACTCGGTTAACCGTACCAGGGGTGCTGGCGGGTTGTAGCCCTTCTCAAAGGCCTCTAATTGTATTTTATTTACGTTTATTTTAACAATTTTGTTTACAAAAATTAATAAAGTAACTAATTTTTTTTGTTTTTGTATGGATTAAAGATCCTGAACTGAACTGGGCTAGATTATCAACAGTAATATCACAAGAGGTAATGAAATTTTCGATCATTTTATTATGGTCCCATAAAAAAATTTTGCTCAGTAAATTTTTGAGTATATTTTTCGTTATTATAAGTTCGAGACCGAAGGTCGAGAGCGTTTAATCAAAAATAAACGAAAAAAAAAAACGAAAAAAAAAACGAAAAAAAAAATAGCAAAATTATTTTATGAGGCCATAATAAAATTTTCTGAAAATTTCACTGCCTCAAGAGACAGTGTAAACTAAGCCTTTATATTTTTAAAAATTGATCAAGAAATCCGTGATATTGATAAATTCACAGGTGAAATTATTTTTGTGGTAACGTTAGTCCAACTAACTTTATCGTCGTCCCCATAGTGGCACCTTCGCCATAATTTGAAATATTTGAATTAATATTAATTTTAAAATCAGAAATGTATTCTACTTGTTAAAATGAAGGGCTTTGCCCCTACCCCTCATTAGCACAAAAACACCAAACATGTGAAAAACCAACGTAACCAATGATTAAAAAAAAATAGGTTATGTTTAATGCATATACAATTTGCAATGGATATTATGCATACAATATACCTTGTTGTCCAAAAATCACCCCTCTTAACTTTTCAACGAGTTGAGATATCGACTTAAAATTTTAAACTTGTAAATAAGACAACTTAAAACTATCTTTTTGCATATTTTGATATTTTCAGCTCCTAAAATGTGGACAGGGGGGCATCGAGGACATATTTTTTAATGGAAAGGAGGTTTGTGTGATACGTCATTTTTAAGCTTATAAAATTCTCTATGCGACCACATATTTTTAATTTTTTTAGGCATTTTTTTGGGGTTTTAAAATAGGGTTGAAAATGAGTATTTTCCTCAAAATTTCTTTTTAAAAATATAATATAAAACAATTTTTGAAAAATTAATTATTTCAAGAAAACGTAAATTATTATAGTTTTAAACTAAGGTTGGTCCGGAAATGAGCCCTAAGGGAGTTACGACCCTCCTAAGGGTACATCTAAAAAGTAGTTTTTATTTAATATTTCTGGAACCCTATAAACCACAGTAACGAATTGTTGCACATGCCCTAGCATTGATAAAGGCTATAATTTCATATAATTTTTATTTAGTAATTTTAACCGGGACATGCAAAATGGGGGGGCGATATCACTTTTTTGCCCCAAACTTTTTTATCCTTAGATTTTTTGACATTTTCTCAAAAAAATATTAATCTTTAATTAAAAATACATAAAAAGGTACTTTATGTTACATCGTAGGGCCAACCGTCTTCGAGAAAATTTCAATTAAAGAGGCCATTTCACGTTCTGAGCATCAAAAATAGGAACTAAAAAATAAAAATTTCAATGCTGCAGCGTGATTCTATATTAAAAACCGTGAAAAAAAAGCTCTTATATGTCTAGGTTCGAAAATTAGTTTCAAGGCTCTTAAACAGTTACACTTTTTAAGGGATCGTAGCTCCCTTAAAAGGGAATTGTGGATATTTGTGTATGTGAAGTTTTTTTCGTAATTTTTAATGTAGAATCTCTCTGCAGTATTGAAATTTTTATTGGTGCATTTCATAGATCCTATTTTTGATGCTCAGAACGTGAAATTTCCTTTTTAATTGCAATTTTCTCGAAAACGGTTAGTCATGCAGTGTTACATAAATACTCTTTATTAAAGAGTACCTTTTTATGTATTTTTTTCTATTTTGCGACTCTTATAAGATCATAATCACACGCATTTTGCTTGTTCTTATAGGCCCATAAGAGGTCTCTACTTTTTTTTCTGTTGGGTTGGCAACATACAGACGTTTTGCGTGCAAATGTCAATGTCGATTTAAAGTTTAATTTTTTACAAAATTTTGTGTTTGGGTTATTTTTTACCGTGTTAAAATTGTGGACTGGTTAATTGTAGTGAAAAAAGAAGAGATGATTGTAAAATATATCAAAATATCATTTGTTCTTAGAATTTTAAACATAGTGTAAACTGTAATGCCAACCCAAAACAAAAATCCCTAAATCAGTCATCAATTTAAATGTAAGTTTTTTAAATTTTAGAGCAAAATAGAAAAAATTATATAAAGCACTCGTTTCATTACACGTTTTTAGAGCACGAGTACGATTTTAGAAAACGAGCTGCTTGAGGCGAGTAAAACGTATGTTATGAAACTAGTACTTTAATATACTATTATTAAAGTTTAATTTTAATTAAGAAAATGTCAAAAAATTAACGGATAAAAAAGTTTGGTGACGTACTTCGCTGATTAAAATTACCAAATAAAAATTACATGAAATGCTAGAAAAAAATCCTTACTGTGATTTATAGGGTTCCAAAAAACTTTTTAGATGTACCCTTATTAGGGTCGTAGGTCCCTTAGGGCTCATTTCTGGACCAACCTTTATAAGAACTTTTTTTCATATTTTTTAAGGTCTTAAATTTCTCAAACTTATTTCTTAATAACCCTGTATATGTGTACGTTTAGTCGCTCTGTTTTAGTATAATTAATTAATTTTATTTATTTTTTATATAAAAAGTTAAAAAAAAAATAAACTAAATCATTATTTTTCATGTCCCTTTACAGAGAAATAAATAAAAAGCAGAGTGCACAAGTCGAGGCACAAGTATATAAGCAGATTAAACACAAATCTTCAGAGAGAAAAAGCGTTGACAACAATTAAGTCGATTTAAAAAAAAGTAATTTAATTTAAAACAGATTAGTTACGGGATGACGAATGACAGATTTTTTTTAATTTTATCAAGCACAATCAAAATAAATTAAAAATTTAAATTTACCAACAGGGGCGTAATTGCCAAAATTAGTTTTTTTTTGTATTTTTTTTGTTAATTTCCGACAAAAATTGTGATATTTGCTTAGATATGCTTGGCAGTAATTTAGGGTGGTAACCCTGTTGATTGATATGTAGGTATTTATTTTGACAGAAGCTATAACCTAAAATACACATAAACTTTACTTTTCCTAAAGAAGAAGAAAAAACAAAAAGAGCGAGAACCTTTAGTGTCAGATTTGACATTTAAGTTCTAACCCGTGACTACATAAATTAAAAACCTTAAAAACGATTGTGTATAATTTCATTTATTTATGAAGAAGCAAGCCGTGAAGATATGTAATGCTACGTAAATAATCAAAATCATTTTAATTTTTTTATTCTCTTTTTGCGAAAAACGAAAAAAAATTAAAAAAAAATCAAAAAAAATTTTACAGTTTTTATTATGAAAAAGATATTTTTTTTTTTAAAAACGAAAAAATTTTTAAAAAACTAATTTTTTCAAAAAAAAAACTTCAAAATGAAGTTAAAATTTATAAATTTTTTTTTTTTGCTAAAAAAATTGAATTTTTTTTAAATGATAGTATTTTCATTTTTTAAAAAAGTTTAACCCCCCATAACTTTTTTGTTTCTGGGGGGATTACTTTTAAAATTGATCATGATAATAAAAGTAATTTTTCCTGAAAAAGCTACATTAATCTGAATTTTCTTTCAGCTTTTTTCGATTTTTTAAAAGATTAACCCCCTATAATTTTTTTGTTTTTGGGGGATAACTTTCAAAAACAATAAGGATATTCCCCTCATAGAACTTAATTTTTCCTGAAAATTTCAAGTGAATCGGATTATTCCTTCTTGAGTTATAGTGTCAGCAAAAAACGTGACATCAGACAGACAGACAGACAGACAGACAGACAGACAGACAGACAGACCGACAGACAGACAGACAGACAGACAGACAGACAGACAGACGGACATTTAAAAAAAATCTTATTTTTTCGTGAAACAAATGTGTATCTAAGAATTTTTTGTCCAGGACGATTTTTGATAATTTTGGAAAATTCTAAATTACCGTATAATACTATTCTAGCGCAGGCGCTGTGAATAGTATCTACAATAACAGCATTTGGAAATAAGAGTTGTTATTAGAATATGTTCAAACTTTGTGTACACCTATATTTCTGGTTAGATCTTAGATTTTTGTTGGAGTGAAATGACCCTATTAATTTTTCTTCAAAATCCACCCCTGATTTTATAAGGGTCATCGAAGAAGATGAAAAATTACAGGCAACAAATCACTTTTTTGAATAATTTACTATGAAAAACGCTCGTAATAACTACCGGTAATTAAAAAACTTTGTTCAATTGTTTGAGCAATCGAAAAACCCATTAATTTAAACTTTTTACTAAATTTCACAGTGAAATGTTCACCCCTTGCATTTCTTCAAGCTGTTAAGCAAGAAATCGCAATATCATCATTGTTTAGGTACAATCGAAAATCAGGTTTAATTTGCAGGAAAAAGCTTTTCATAAACTATGAAATCAAAAGAATATGCACAGTTGAAAATAATGTACACACTACTTAAGTAACATGGGCGGATTTAGGAGAGGGGCAATGGGGGCCATGCCCCCGCCCCCCCAGCGAGATATATTAGCATATAAATACCCTCAAAATAATATTTTTGGAAAAAGCGCAATTTTTTTTCTTATGGATGCCCCCCCTTAAAATGAAATAAATCCGCCCCTGTTAAGTAACCTGTTTTAAAAATTCTAACGAAAATTTTAGCATTCGCTTTTTTCTTATTTATTCAAAATAGTACTGAAAAAAGATCTGGTTGGAGCAACCAGATCAATACTTAAATACGGAACAACTATTTTTCTGGTTATTGCAACCAAAAATCTGGTAAGGGCAACAAGACACTTGAATGTGCTTACCAGATCCTTAAAATCTAAGTTTTGTTCCAGCAACCAGAAAAATAGTTGGTCCGTATTTAAGTACTGATCTGGTTACCCTAACCAGCTGATTTTTTTTAATGTAAACATACAATTACTGAAAAGAAAAATTTGGTTGGGGCAACCAGATCAATATTTAGTTACGGAACAACTATTTTTATGATTGCTGCGACCAGAAATCTGGAAAGGACGACAAGCAAATGAATATGCTTACCAGATCCTTAATCTAAGTTTTGTTTTTAGTAACCACAACAAGTTGTTGATACAAAATTTTTGGTTGCAGCAACCAGAAAAATAGTTGGTCCGTATTTAAGTACTGAAAACCAAAAATCTGGTAAGGGCAACAAGGTACATGAATGTGCCTAACAGATCCTTAAAATCTAAGTTTTGTTTTTGGCAACCACAACAAGTTGTTGATATCAAATTTCTGGTTGCAGCAACCAGAAAAATAGTTTTATTTTATTTAAGTACTGATCTCGTTACCCTAACCAGCTGTTTTTTTGGGTTGGGGCAACCAGATCAATAATAACTACGGAACAACTGTTTTTATGATTGCTGCAACCAGAAAGGACAACAAGACAAATGAATATGCTTACCAGATTCTTAAAATCAAAGTTTTGTTTTTGGTAACCACAACAAGTTGTTGATATAAAATTTCTGGTTGCAGCAACCAGAAAAATAGTTGGTTCGTATTTAAGTACTGATCTGGTTACCCTAACCAACTGTTTTTTTTAATGTAAACATACAATTACTGAAAAAAAATTGGTTGGGGCAACTAGATCAATAAGTAATTACGGAACAACTATTTTTATGATTGCTGCAGAAATCTGGAAAGGACAACAAGACAAATTAATGTGCTTACCAGATTCTTAAAATCAAAGTTTTGTTTTTGGTAACCACAACAAGTTTTTGATATAAAATTTTTAGTTGCAGCAACCAGAAAAATAGTCCCTATTTAAGTACTGATCTGGTTACCCTAACCAGCTGGCTTTTTTAATGTTAACATACAATTACTGAAAAGAAAAATTGGTTGGGGCAAACAGATCAATAATTAAATACGGAACAACTATTTTTCTGGTTGCCATAAATCTGGAGAGGGTAACAAGATACATTGTTGTGCTTGCCAGACACCCTCGATATTCTGAAAGTTCTGTCACCATACACATAAAACTGTCAAAATATATCGAGGGACTCTAGTGCTTACCAGATCCTTAAAATCTATGTTTTGTTTCCGGTTACCACAACAAGTTGTGCCCTTTCCAGATTTCTGGTTGGAACAACCAAAAAAATTGTTGGTTCATATCTAGCTATTGATTTGGTTGCCCCAACTATTTTTTTTACAGTTACAATTTAGAAGATTGCAGATTGACAACTAATTTTTAATTGTATAATAAATTTTAAGTTATGCAACAGAATTATTCGAGTTTAATAATGGGTTTAGATACCAGCATTAACAAAATTAAATTTTTCTGGGTGTAGAACATTAAACTTGAACATTTACACTTTGTTAATTTCCTTAATATCTAATAAGCTAAGGGTTACCCCCTGAAAGGAGTCAAAAACAATGTTGGTGCAAGTTGAAGCGTGTACGACCCACATTTATGCAGGATTAAAGAAACTGTCCTTGACATCGGCATTTCCTAAGAACTTGAGAATTCACCACTACTGAGCTAACTATACTGCTGTGCCTAAAGAAACTGTCGTGGTTGAAAGGTCCTGAAAATAGATACTGTTTTGGTTCTCAAAAATTGCACGTGATACTGCAATGCCTAGTCATAAAATACATTTTTTTCTATTCGAAGAATAGCTTTTAATTCAAAGAAAAATTTGCCGTGCTCATCAAATATTTATTTAGAAAAAAACTCTTAAAAACCGTCATCTGAAATGGCAGATTGGAACGTTAAAGATAAAATAGTCAAATAAAGTTACAAACAAGGAGGTATTGGAGAGAATTGGAGAAAAGAGTATCTAATGGAAAGGTGGCTTACTTATTTCGGCAGCGAGCTAGGAGTTAAAAAGCAAGCAGGCCTAGGGTGGAATACTACTTGCATGTGCTCAAATAACAAAGAAACGGAAAATGGAAGAAGTGCTTAATGTATAAATTTATAAATTCTACATTTTAAGAGACATTATGAAGGAGAAACATATTTTGCTTAAATACAAATCTCTAGTGGAATCTATTATAAGGTATTGCATTTCTATTTGGGAAGGGCTATACAAAAATTCGGTTGACTCATTACAAAAAATGCAGAACACTATCCTCAAGGTTATCCTTCATAAAAACAAACTCTTTGACACAGACTTGTTATACAAGGAAGCCAGAGTTTTCAATATTCAAAACCATTACGTTTACTCGTGTCTCTTAAAAATAGGACCCCCTGTAACCTAGCATCCAATACTAGATTTGCCTCTTTTAACATACCAGTTTCACTATTTAAAAAAAGTTTAACAAAGAGGTTTATATTATACGCGGCCCTAAAATTTTATAACCAACTGCATAACGAAATAAAATCATTAACCAAATTTTCTTAATTTAAAAATAAAATTAATATTGCCTTATTAAATAATACATTCTCATTTTCACTCCCATTTTAACACCCACCACACACTCATCTCCATACACACTCGCATTTGGTCTTGCCACATACAGATATAAAGGGAAAAGGAAAGACAAAAAAAAGAAGAAAGAAAAAAGATATTTATATCAAATTTTTTTTATTTTACTTATTATTGTATATATATTTACCATGTCAAAATTTTCCCTCTTGCATAGCACACAAGCTCAGCTTAGGCTATGTAAGAGGTAAGTGATATATTGTAATATGATAGTTATCTGCAAATAAATTATATTCTATTCTATACTATTCTATTCTATTCTATTCTATTCTATATATAGTTTTTTTTTATTAAAGACTGTTATCAAATTTGAAAATGGCTGCTATATCTTTTACACACTGTAACTGTTTAGGCAATTAGTTAACTAGTAATTAGCTTGCCAACTAATTTTATTTTTATCTGTACCTGCTTTAAACTTGTTTTTATAATAATAATGTTATTATAAAAAAAAAACTTTTGTTATATATAAACCATTTTTTATCTGCATATTTTTTTACATTTTGATCTAAATCAAATACGTTAATTTTTCTTTGCTTGGCCTTGAATCTCTTTAAAATCCAGGTGTTCCTGTTATATTATTATTATTTATGGGCCAACATATGTGTGAATGCTTCCAAAACCCATGAGGGTATCTGCGTTTTAAACTCTTTTTTGTTTTGTTTGTGTTTGATGGTATTAATTAACAAAGATGGTGCCTTTGTGTTAGCTGTTTGCCCTTGAATAAGAAACTCGATATTTAAAGAAAACATATGGCTTAAAGTGTACTGAGAAAATTTTGGGATGGTTATGTATACGTAACTAGTGAGTTAAATAAGGGGCTGTCCATATATTACGTAACGCGCCTAGGGGGGGTCAGAGAAATTGTTACAGTTTGTGACAGGGAGGAGGGGGGGTGTAGGTAAACGTTGTGTAACGGAATTTAATAAATTTAATGTTGATTTAGCTTGGCAGATGTATTTTTATTTCAACATAAATTACTATTTAGTGGCCCATAATTCCCTTTTTCACACAAAAATTGACGAAACTATGTATATTTAAATAATATTGTAATCAGTAAAAAAACTGTTGACATCGATATTAAAAAAAAAATCTTATGGCCCTGTTCTTGCGTGATCTTGCCGATGAATCATCGGCGATGATACATTTTCGCGCGGAATGTGTACTCACAGAACACCAATGTGTGTACTATTTTGTGTACCTGTGAATAAACAATATACTTGTTATAAGTGACACTCAGTGTAAAAAGAGGTACCTGTGTGATATGGATTATGAATATTTTTTTAAAGTTTGAGTGATTTTTTCGTGTAAATTTTTTTCAAGGTTAAAAAGTCCAAACGAAACTATGTATATTTAAATAATATTGTAATCAGTAAAAAAAGTGTTGACATCGATATTAAAAAAAAAATCTTATGGCCCTGTTCTTGCGTGATCTTGCCGATGAATCATCGGCGATGATACATTTTCGCGCGGAATGTGTACTCACAGAACACCAATGTGTGTACTATTTTGTGTACCTGTGAATAAACAATATACTTGTTATAAGTGACACTCAGTGTAAAAAGAGGTACCTGTGTGATATGGATTATGAATATTTTTTTAAAGTTTGAGTGATTTTTTCGTGTAAATTTTTTTCAAGGTTATGTTATACTATATTTTAGGCTCATGTTTGTTTTGTCGAGAAAAACGAATCAATCAAATTTTTATATTGTTACGCGTTACACAGGGGGGGTGTTGGTAAATGTGACAGTTTGTTTTTTGAAAAATTGCATTACGCAATATATGGACAGCCCGTAAGATAGCCACAAGGAAAAGTTTATCCACGAAGCCTTTGTGTACGATTGGATAATATCACGTTTTTCCTCTCTATTTTATATTTTACAATTAAATAAGCGCGGTTTTTCTAAATAATAATTAGCATCATAGAATGTTATGCATCTTTAAAAAGCAATACATTTTTTTTTGTTTGACCGATGTAAGTATTTAAATCAGTATTCCACCCAGAGATATTTTTTGGCTGGAGTCAAAAAAACTATTTTTTTTGCGGTTTTTAGAATTTTAGAAATGCTTTAGATGTTTGTATTTGAATAAAAATAATCAAAAGAGTTATTAATTATAATTAATAATAACACAGGCCCACAAAAAAAAGTTGTCTGTACTGGGGTTGAGACCCACCTATTCTTATGTATTTTGGGATACTGAACACGAATCCGCCATAAAAAAGGCAACTCATGGGGTTATTTTTTGCTACACTAAAAAAACTGTCTAAAATGTTGAAAATCTCATGTTATTAGTCTGCAATGTCAGAGTAGCAAAAAAATAGCTCAAGTGCCTTTTTATGACAGATTCGTGTTCACCAAAATATATAAGAATAGAAGATTTTGTGGGGGGGGGGGAGAAGGTCAAAAATTACAACTTTTTTTTAGCCTAAAAATAAAACTTTTTTCCCCGACAAAAAAGTAAATAACTCAAATAAAAAAGGGTCCTCAGCTTTTCGTGAAATATACAACTTTTGGTTTTTGAATCCCTCAATATACGACTGTTGTCTGAGAAATAGAGAAATATATAACTTTTGTTTTTGATCAATGAAATATACAACTTTTTAAGATGGCACACTTGACTAGAAAGTCTTTAGTAATAGTGATAAAGATTGCTCAAATTTTTTATTTTATTACGGTTCCTGACTTTTTTGTCTCTGAAAACAAAAACCACCAAAGTTTACAGACAACGGGCAACCCTATATATCTTAAAGAATTAAATTAAGAAAATACTCACGATTTTTAGCTTGACCTTGGCCTTGACTAAATTTAGACGGCAGATGTTTTTTGTTGTTTAGGTTTTGCAGGAAAATAAACCAAAAAAAGTCTGCAATCATCTTGGATTTTTTGTTTTTATTTTAGAAGCCCTAAGGCGCCACCTGGCTTTTGGGTATTATATAATTTAGGTAGTAGAATTTGATACAAAGGAAATACAAAATACTGCTGCAAAGCTAAGGTAGCGCTTTCTTCTATAACTAAATAAAATATAGTTCTCCGCATGAAAGAAAGTCTCCGACGCAAGGGGAAGGAATCATTTGCGCTCTCTTCTTTCCGTCAAGTACGTTATAAGGCGTGCGTGCCTACAACGGGCCTCCCACTTGCACACACATTCCAAACATATTTTCCGTAGCCACAGATCCGTGCGTCAAAATATACTGCTGCCAATAAAATAATACTTTCCCCTATATACATGGGCTCATTAAAAAAAAAAAACATTAAAATCAAATTCTAATTGTTTTGTTATGTGGCTTATCTAATAACTAATTAAATTTTTGTTTAAAAACTATTTAAACTTACTATTATTAATTTCTTGTTGTTCTTGTTCTATAAATGTATGTTATATTTTTTTCTTGTTTTATTAGAACAGAAAATAATTAAGAATAAAGTTTTTTTTTTTTTTTTGCCAACGTTTCGGTCTTTATTGTAAGGCCATCTTCAGGGCTTGTAGCGGGATTTATGTGGGACAAACATTTCAATTATTAAAAACACGTGTATCCCAACATAAGTCGAGCTGCAAAAATATAACATACATTGATAAAACTGCACTTTCACGACACCACTTTAATAACGGACACTTTTTCGACTTTGAAAATATTAAAATTCTAGATAGTGAAATCAATCCCCAAAAACGCAACCTCTTAGAAATGATACACATAAAAACTTCAAAAAATACAATTAACTTTAGAACTGACACTCAAAATCTCAATCATGTATATAATAACATTATCTAACACTTCACACAACCATACACTTCCAAACGCACCCAACCTTACATCAATTAAAATCCAATACATACATCCACTAATAGTGAGTCACTATGATACACTATACCATACACTACATTACTAACTTTAACTATATCTTAATGTCATTTGTAATTATCATTGACATTGGCAGTGACAATACGTCTATGCCAGTGTGGATGCTAAATGTTAAGACTATTTTTTACCTGTTACCTTTTTTTTTTTTTTTTCTTTGACATCTTTCAATTTCAAATTATTTTTTCCTTCAATGTCATCAATTTATATTTTTTACTCAATATTTTTTATATAACTTTACAATATTTATTTAACAAGCCCTGAAGATGGCCTTACAATAAAAACCGAAACGTTGGAAAAAAAAATACTTTATTCTTAATTATTTTCTGTTCTAATAAAACAAAAAAAAAATATAACTTACTATTATTGTTTTTTACCTTCTCCATTAGCAAATAAACTTGGAAATATAGTTTAAGCCCGTTTTCATCATATCTTATCCAAAGGAAATATATAAAAAGATATACCTTACCGGTTTCTTGGGAGAAGTTAGGTTAGGTACTTGTCAAAACCACAAGAAATTAACCAATGGGTTTTTGTGAGAACTGTCGGTTATGAAAATTTAGTGGTGGGGGATAATAACCGTACGGTTAACCGGTATTTTTACAAAAAAATGGCTATTGAGTAACCTTATAGTGTATTTTTAATTGACCTTAATAAAGATTAAAATTTGTAATTATTTTAAAGAAAAGGCACATTATTCGCTCATAAGACAAAATGCAAATTAGCATATAAATAAAACAAGCCGTGAAGATATGTAATGCTAGGCATTCCATTATATATTATTCATAGTAAATTGTATTTTCCCAAATATAAAAAAAAAATATTTAAAAAATTTAAAAAAAGATCTTTTTTTAAACACGAAACAAAAAAAAAACCAAAAAAAACTTTTTTTCATTATTTTTTTTCCGAAATTTTTCATTCGTTTTTTTCATTTTCTTTTTTTTTAATTACAGTTTTTTATTTTTTAAATTTAATCCTCCATAACTTTTTTGTTTTTGGGAGGATTACTTTGAAAAACAATAGAGATAGAACTTGATTTTTCCTGAAAATTTCGAGTCGATCGGATAATTCGTTCTGGAGTTATCGTGTCTAATAAAATCGTGACATCGGACTGTTGGACGGACGGACGGACAGACGGACATTTTCAAAGTTTCTTATTTTTTCATGAAACACATTTGTATCCCAAGAATTTTTTGCCTAGGGAACGTTCAAGTATTACTTAACGTCATTTTGGAGTGTTACGCCCATGTTAATGGTATAGGAAAATAGCGGGGGTGGGGGTCCAAAGTTATCAAAATTTGCGTTACGTAATACTTGAACCTTCCCCTAGGACGGTTTTTGACGATTTTGGGAAATTCGAAACTACCGTATAATATTCTAGCGCAGGTGCTGTGAATAATATAAAAATATGTAACTATTAAAATTAAGTATACTAATAATAATGATTATTTATATGTCTCATTAATGTCTTATTTCTCTAGTACACATTACAAAGAAGTTCGTAAAGTTATAGATACTAATAATAATTTTAAAGCAAATAAGCATTGGTTATTGCAATTTTGCTTGAATTCCGTGAATATTATGCACCAAGATGGTATGCTGCTCACTGTAAAAAGTATTTTTTATTGGTAGATACTTTTTGCAGTTTAAGTTAATTAGATCACAAAAAGACCAGGACAGAATCAAAATACTTTTCAATTTTCAAAATAAGGTATGTTACCAAATCATTGCAAAGACATTTTTTTCCTAGAAAGGCGAAGAGTATTAAGCACAAATGCCAATAAAATTTAATGTTCAAAAATACCTAGTATACTACATAGTATACACTAAAGTGTCATTTTAATTTGCAGTATTTGACTTTATATTTGTCCTGAATATTTGATAAATAACCGCCTAGATAAAACAGTGGCTCACAAACAATAAATGATACCAGACTTAAATGCACAAAACTTGATGTAGTGGGTTGGTGTTCATTTGTTTCTTGCTTTATGGTTGGCAGAATAAATTTAATTTTCCAATTAAGGTTGACTATGTTGTTTTTCAAACTCGTTGTCAATCAAAACATTATATTGACCTTTTAAAACAATACAATTAATTTTTGAATTTTCAATTGTCTTGCGTTTAACCCTTCCGCTCCAGCCGGTTTTTCGAGGTATATACCAGAATTAATTTAATATGGAAAATCCCGTATACGAATATCCAACTATGGATATTGTGGTATATTTTGCTATACCTAAAAATATCATAGACAAGGAAAGAACTCCAAAGCCGTTGCGGAATACTGTGATAAATGTGCCTAGCGCATCTGAGATAAACTTGCACATGCGCACAACTATTGTTGTTTTTGACGAGTATTTTTTAACCTTAGTTTTGTGTGTCAAATAAAAATTGTAAAAAATTCAACAAAAAACAATAAATATCTACGAAGTAACGTCGAAATAGTTTTTTTAAATTATTTTATAAGAATTTTTCGAGGTGTGTTTGAGTTTCGGGATTTTGTACACCTACTTTGAGTACACCAGGGATTGACCCTTTGCTCTTCATAAAGTAACAATAACAATAGTTAGGTTTAAAGTTAATATAAGATAAATGAATACTGGGGTGATGAATTGTTTTACGACCGACAGCATTTCACAGCTGATAGAGATGCGTACTGCGCAAGGTCAGATATATTGCCTTAGGTCATTTCGCTGCCCCGTTCTGTCACAAAATAATCTTGCGCAGGCTGGACTAATGGTTGTCTTTCCTTCTCTATGAAAAATATCCATACGTGGATACAATGGAGTGGAAGGGGTCCAGCAAGAAGGAAATAGTAGAAAGGACAAAAAAATGTCCTAGGAAAGTAAAGCATTTATCTATAAATCTTTTTAGTTTTAAATAAAGCAATTTAAGGTGATCAATAAAAGTTTTATAGTAAACGATGTGGCAGAAATGTTTTCGGCAAGTTCTAATAATTTTATTTAAAAATATAATTTATAACCAGCTCAAGTAATGTAAAATTTTATCCTAATATCACAATATGAATAAAAAAAAACTTCAATTATAATTTTTTAAAAACATGTTCTTATTAATAGCCGATTTTTTGTGAAGTAGCGGTTACTAACCAAGTTAAGGGAATATGTATATCTATCTTTTTTTAACTCATCAATTAAACAGAGAGAGATACATACAGGTGAACAGGCGTTACCACAAAAAATTGACTATAGCCGATTTTTTGTGAAAACACCGGTTAACCGTACGGTTTTTATCCCCAACAGTGAATTCGTATAACCGACAGTTCTCACAAAAACGCATTGGTTATTTTTCTTGTGGTTTTGACAAGTACCTAACCTAACTTCTCCCAAAAACCGATATGGTATATATTTTTAAATATTTCCTTTGGTTAAGATATGATGAAAAAGAACTTAAACTACATTTCCAAGTTTATTTGCTCACGGGAAAGGTAACAAACAAAAATGATAAGTTTATATGCTTATTTATACAAGAATTTAATTAATTATAATTAATTAATAATTATTAGTCTAATAATATTAGATAAACCACCTAAGCAAACACTTAGAAGTTAGTACTACTACTAAATAAAAGTTGAAATACTTTACATACTCTATTTTGTACACTTTACATACAAATCGAAAAAAATACCCACAGGCCTGTGAATTATGATGTAAATAAACAATTTATAGGTTAAGTTTTTACGGTTAACCGTATCTAACTCACCTCCGAACCTGTGTTAGACGCGGTTACTGCCGGTTAGTGACGTCATTGCTTCCCCTCACTTACCGTATGTAACCTATTCTCATAAAAACGAGTTTCAGTAACCTGGTTAGTTCCGGTGACCCGACAAAAAATTGGCTTATTATTTACAATAGTAAAATGACAGTCATATTAACCTTAATGTCAAAAATTATCGAAATCACAGTGGGTAATAAAAATAACACTTAGTCAATTTCCAACCACTAACTATAGATGCCTTGGTCCAATTTTTTACTCAGAGAGATTCTGCGGCGAGTTTAGCCTTTGGGTAGATAATAAAGCTTATGAAAAATAAATAGACCCGTCATTTATGTCAAACTGTCAAAAGTATTTTGATCCCTGTTGAGTAAACACTTTTTTATTACTCGTTAATTAACAACATTGGGGCATTCTTCTTCCTTTATTCCCTACAACTCATTATAAAAATAATGACTACCATATCAAATTAGGCCATTTTCCATAGTTAATCTTTCAGAAAACCAAATTTCGTAATTGTATATCTGTTGAATGGGTTATTTTCCCATTGTGGTCCAAATTTTATGGTCTTTGTTGGAGCAGAAGGACAATTACCGTGTATGAAATATTCACCCTAATTTATAATAGGAAATAAGAAAGGGGGAAGGTGTACCCTTTTGTTGTCATGTATAAAGAATAGTACATGAGGACCTGTTGTTCTAGTGTAAACGATGTCATATTATGTTAAGTAAAGAAATCTTTTTTTAACATGTTTTTTTTTTAGACAGTAATACTCTAGGAAGAAAGAGTTTTTTTTAACATAATTTGGTTTCAACTAGAAGGTAACGAACTGGTAGTATCAGTGGCGCACCCAGGATTTTTCTTGGGGGGGGGGGCTAGCCAGGGACGGCCACAGTATTTTTTCATTGGTCTATTTATGGCCTATTATGGCCTATTTAGTTTTTTAACAGTAAAGGATGCAGGGTGTAGCAAGTAAGCAAGTTTAGCGCCGCAGTCAATTTTTATTAGAACTTTCACGTCGAAATTTGAAAAACAATTTATTTACAAAAACTTCTATTCGAGGAAATTAAAAAATCCTAGACACATCAGAATTTGCAGACATGTAAATAATTTTACAAAATCTATTAATTAAAATTGTAATATCACATTATTGCTTATCAAGAAAATTTTAAGATTTTATGGTTTTTCCGGATAAGCAAATTATTTTATAAAACTTCAAATGGGTAGGTAAAAACCTCTTGAAATACAACTGATCATGTTTAACACCGCAGGCAAAAATCTTTAGAAATATTGATGCTTCACATTTTCCAGTTTGATGGTTCATGTTATTTTATAAAATCTATTAACAAAAATCGAGATATTAGCGCCGCATGTGAAATTTTTTGGAAAGCTAACAAACAAAGTAGTTAAAAAGTCATTTTAAAAACATTAAAGTTGAGAGCTTGGGGTTTGGACTCGAAATTTTCAGGAAAAATCAAGCTCTATGAGGGGAAGATGCCTATTGTTTTTGAAAATATTCCCCCCAAAAAAAAAGTTATTGGAGGTTAAACTTAAAAAAAATTAAAACAACTATAATTTTCAAAAAAAAAAGTATTTTTTTTTTGTTTTTAGTAAAAGATTAAAAAAAATATTTTTTTAAAATTTTTTTTTGTTTTTCCAAAAAAGATTTTTAAATTGGTAAATATTTTTTTTATTTTTTTTTATATTTTTTTATTTTTTTTAAGTATTTGGGTAAGTTAAGTGCAGTATAACAGTATACAGTATAATGAAATGCGTAGCATTACATATCTTCACTGCTTATTTTTTGTCATCAATTTGTTTGTAGTTGTCGAGTTCATGTGAGTTTTTTTTAGTCATAAACTTTTTCGGCCCCTGATAAATATCTAAAATTACTCCCCTGATGTAATTGAAGTAATATACAAAAGGGTTCAAAATAAACCAAAAAACTAGTTTGTCCTCTTCTCACTACTTGTTTTTTAAATTTTATCATGTGGTATTACAAATCTAAACATATGCAAACTATGTAGGCTTTAAATAACCCCAAATAGAGCTAGTTACCCTAGTAGATTGTTGCTCTATAACGATTAGCTATGTACCTATACTGCCGTGCTATGAAAGACCCGCGTATCTCCATTTGATGCATAGCAACGTTTTCACGTCAACTCGGTGCATAGACAAAGAACATAGATGAGCTGTCATCTCAAGGTTATATACAAATTTACGAGTCCTCCATTTTGATCGGAAGTTACGTCAGAAATCAGCCGGGAAATTTAAATTAGTGGGTAAAATGTAAATAAATAAACGACATAACCTTACTTTTTAATTTTTTCTTATGTTATATTAAAAAAAATCAAACTTAACTAAAAAATATGATACTGCTGTCTGCAGGTAGCAGTCGTTTTATGTTTCTACCACTTTTTATAAAACACGTCATTGCAAAGACTTTACTTTAACTAGTTCTTTGAAAAAGCACTATAAAATATACAAAAAACACAGAAAGACTTTAAAAGTTCAAAAACGCTATTATATAGTCTATAATAAAATAAAATGTTCACCCTTCTAGCACAAAACACCAAACGCGTAGAAAAAATAACAGAAAAACCTCGAAACAAACTCAAAACATACATAAATTAGGTTATGATGTTGCACGAATATGTTAGAGGTGTGTGCGAAGAATTATATTTTTATATTTAAATTACTGGTAAAAATAAATAAATATCTGTGTAGTATAACATATTGATTTAGTTTTTACATATATAACAAACTGTTGCAACAAAACAACGACAAAAAGAAACTTTTACTGACTACTGAAGTGAAATGAAAAGACACATCTCTAACAAAGAAAATATTCCTATCTAACGCAACACAATGTTACCAACATAAAATATATATTTTTTTACTTTATGTTGGACAATTGGAATTGTAACAGAGTGGTCACCCTGTATATATTGAGTATTTATATTTTTATTTTAATGGTTATTGAACGTGACATAGCATTGTTCTTGCTGTTTGTTTTTACAGATGCTAATATTATTAGTATTTGGGAAGCTTGCATTTTGTGTAATTGAGGCGTTTACATAAAAAGGGTGTACATTTTTATTAGACTAATTAATTGGTTTATTCGGTTTTCTTAATTAATAAATATGGGAATATCTTTAATGATGTTGTTTTAGATACTGGCAATAGTTAGGGATTGTTTGTAAAAATGGTTTTTTCTACTTCGAAGCAATGTCATGAAAATCAATATCAATCAATATGTAGAAGTAGTTTTTTTAATCATTTCGCTTAATTAAATTTAAATTAATTTTCAGTAATTTAAAGTAATTCAGTTTATTTTGATCGAAAACTCCTCAGATATTTTCGTTAATAGTTTTATGACTGGTATATCGGCATCTCTGGGAAGGGAAATCTTTGCCTGTGTTTAGTTATGGTCAAAAATGGGATTCGGAAATATGTAGTCGTCTAGTAAAGTTGGGTCCTAGGGAAGTTGTAGAATTAACGTAATATGTGAAAATTTAAAGTAAAATTTAGAGTCGCGCGTATAGATATCTGAAGGGTAAAGATGCTATTTATTCATAATTTTTTTCATTTCAAACTAAAATATTTTGTTGTTTTTTATTTGTTTTTAACTTTTCATTTTTCTTTGAATTAAATTCTTTTCATTGTTGTTTAATCCTTTTGTTTTATTGGCAAGATATATTTTAATTAATTTAAAATATATTTGAAGTTTTTTACCTTTCACATTTCTATATAAAGTTAGTGATATTGAAAGACATCGAAGAAACATCTAAGAAAGTCAGATAAGTATTAAATAGTAATTAGATTCTTATATTAACATTTGTTATCATATAATATATGATATTGTGATAATATTATGTAATATTATTACTGGTGGCACGCTACCCAAATAGCAACTATACAGCTATTTGCATTTGATACGCCTCCAAATAATAGTGTGTGGTTCTAAATTAATGTCTTAGATAATTAATATTTTTGGCTATAATTGGGACCAGCACCCTATTACAAATTGGTGGACAGCGGAAACGCGTTAAATAACGCTGGGTTTATTTTTTTTTACGTTTTTATAGTTTTTTTTGCGTTTTTATGAAGAATTTTCAGTTTTCACATATTTCTGTTTTTTTTGGTAACCGATTCATTAGTTTTACGTAAAAGTACGAAAAGGTATAAGTTTTTATTTTTTTTCGGATTTAAAAATCGAGTTTTTTAGCGATTTCCTTTGCGGTCGTTTTTTTTTTAATTTTTTTTTGTAGACTAAAAATATTTGTTTTTCCTCAAGGTGTATTTATTTAATTTTATAACAAAATGTGTTGCGAATGTTGCAAAAAGATCACTCAAGTGAAAAAGAGCAATTTTTCCTTTGACTTAGTAGAAAATTTTTCAGGTGGTCCCGATTTTTCATTATTTTTTACTGCCGTAGATATTGTTGCTAAAAATAATAGTTTGACAGAGCAAGAAACAATACATTTAATTATTTTGAAATTAAGAGGTCAGGCATTGGTTTATTTTCACGCTTTACGAGAAAATGAACGCCCCACTAATTTGGTAGATTTAAAACAGTTTTTTAGTAGAATTTATACGAAAAAGGTTAATTTTTTTGATATTAAAAATGAACTGTCCACTTGTATACGTTTAAATGATGAACCATTAGCAAATTTTGTAATTCGTTTAAAAATATTGGCAAATAAAATGTTTTCTGGTAAATCGTGTCCCAATGATGAAGTAGTTTATAATCGTCTTATCTTAGATCAGTTTTTTGAAGGTATAGACACAGTTTTAGCTAATGAAATACTTAGTAGCGGTAAATTTTTTAGCGTCGATGAAGCATTGCAAGCTGGGGAGAATATACTAGAAATTAGAACTAGATTAATTAAACAAACTTTTCACGATCAATTTATAGAATTTCAGGATAATCTCAAAATATCTGTTTTACAAAATGAAATAAATTATAATAATAATAATGAATTTTGCGGTAATAATAGTAATAATGATAGAAACGGTTTTAATATTAATAGTAATTATAATTTTAAACCTAGGTATAATCAAACACGCAATAGGTACAATAATTTTTATGATAGGCGGAAATTTCAAAGGCACAATCCTGTAGAAAATTTGGGTTTTTACAATTTTAAATATGATAATACCATAAAGGGTACCGAAATTAGAGATCAGGATAATTACGAATATTTTAAATCAATTAATTACAAAGCGGACGATTACAAAATTAAGGAAAAGTACCAAGACATATTTTTGTGCCCGGAAAATGTTTCTCTCGCTCACTGTGTTTCAGAAGATTTAGCTATGAATAAAGGAATTGCAACTCAATTTAAGTCAAAATTTGGTAAATTAGATCAATTAAAAAATCAAAAAATTCGTACAGGCGGTTTGGCAGTTTTGAAGGATAATGATAGGTTTATTTATTATTTGGTAACGAAAAAGTATTCATACGAAAAGCCGACATATGAAATTTTGTGGAAGACACTTTTAGAGCTAAGAAATCACGTAATTAAAAATAATGTTAAATATTTGGGTTTACCAAGAATAGGATGTGGTTTGGATCAGCTTAATTGGGTTAAAGTAAAGGAAATGATTTGTTATATTTTTAAAGACGTTGATGTTAATGTTACGATTTTCTCATATCCGCTTAGAGCAAGATTATCAGTTTATAGTAATTTAAATAGCCAACAAGTACATTTTGAGTCGGATTATTATGGGACTAATACCGAAAAGGAATCACATATAATTACGCAAAATCCGGAAGTTAGCGGTACATTTTCAGGTAGAGATGAATATTATATTAGGTACTGACTGTTGTTTTAAAAGGTGAAATTTAATTATAATAACTAGACCGAAGTTTTTGTATATGAGTAGAAACGTAGTTTTGTATTATTACGATATTTTTCTAAGTAAAAAAGATCAGAAAATTTATGAAAATATGTTTTTTCCTTGTTATTTAAAAAATATTATTTGTTTGAATTTGTTGTCTTTATTTTAAAGTTTTGTTTATACAAACCAGTATTTACGTTTTTTTTTCACCCCAAAATCCTAAGCGTCACTAATTTTAGGCCCTAACTGACAACATGTAAAAACATGTGCTGTGAACCTTTTTGTGCAGGTCAAGAATTTGTACATTTAAACCCTTTAATTCAATATTTTGGGTAAAGTATTTTTAAAATTTATAATGAAAATTTAAGATAATAGACGTATTAATATTTTACAAATGAGAAAAGCATAATTTCATGTTAAAAATAGTTTTTATCGTCATTAAGCTTAAAAAAGCTTATTTTAACGTTTAGCGTAAATATTATTGAATAATTTTTGAAAGTTAATTTTCTGATCTATTTTTATGTATAATTGTCATGACAACTCGCTAAGATTTTTTTTAGATAAAAAGGCCATTTGTTTTTTTTTTTAAATATATTTTTTTTTGACACTGAAGTTTTCTTTAATTTTAATAAACATAATTATGTTGAATTTGTTTTTAAAAGTTTATGTGCAGAGAGTAGTTTTGAAATACAGTTTTAATATTTGCAGTTATGAAGAAATTTAGTTATAACAAGGCTTAAAATTGGCATATGTTACAGTTAAATATATTTTCCAAGAAATTATTAGTTTTTAACGTTTGTTTTATTTTTAAAATATAAATAAATGTTTTTTGAAGTTATTTTTGCAGTTATCGATAGTACTCAAATGTTAAGTAATAATTATTGCATATGTTATGTTTTATGTCTGTATGTTAAGGTGGCCACCGAGAATAAATGTGCGTATGATTGGTTGAATAAAAGTTTGTGAATGCTAATGCAAAATTTTATTGTTTTGCGCATTGAAATGCGTAATATCTTGTTTTTTTTTAAAAATTGTCGTTTTTTTTTGAAGATACTATCAATAACTGAATATTTTTTTTTAAAAGTTTTAAGTATTTTCAAGTTTTTGATTGATAAAGTACAATCAGTTTTTTAAGAAAAGTCTAAATGAATGTTATAGAAATTAAAATTTATCTTTTGCACATAATTTTGTTAATTTTTGATTTTTTACGAGTTTTTTTTTTATATAAAATTACATTTTTTCAGTATCGTAATAAGAATAAGAAGCGCAATAAGAAACGTTTACTTTGGTTATAATAAATTTTGAGTATATGAGTTCTTGGGTTAGCGAGTTATTTTTTTTTTTAAGTAATAATGAGTTAAGTAATTACGTTTTTTGAAAAGTTTGTAATCTACATAAATTTCAGTTAGAAAAATAGGAATTGATTTAATTTTTAAGGTTTGAAGCTGAAACCTCTGTTTAAAACAGACTAATTTATCAATGAAAGTATTTTGCAATAATATTTGAACCTAGAAGTCTAAATGAAAGATTGTAGCTATATTTTTTTAAACTGATTAACAACCATAAGATATGGACTAATCAAGTATAGCTTATATCACTTGTAGTGTTACAAACACGTTTTCTTTTGAAAAGTTTTGAGTGGAAAATATCGTAATATATATTTGTTAATTTGTCGGAATGATTAATTAGTGTAATAATTTGATTTAGTTTTATTGGAATATATTTGGAAGTATTTAAAGTTTTTAGAGATTTCGAAATGAATTATAATAGTTCTAGTTATAAAAGCGGTTTTATTGAGTTATAGGTATATTTTTATACATTTGCTTCAAAAGTTAAGCAAATTAGGAATTTTAAAATGAGATTTTTGTTTATATTATACAGTCGAAATGAAATTTTTAGCAGAAGCTAAAAGTGTTAGTATGGTATACCATAGAAGTATTTTTGTAATTAAAAAGTATATACCGGTATATTAAGTAAAAGAATGGGTACATAAAGCTATGAGTAGATAAATAAGAGAAGTAAGGTAAAATAAGGAAAATAAAATAAGTTAATAAATAAATTAGTAAATATTGAGTATAATAAATAAACTAATGAGTAAATAATTAGGAAATAAAAAATGAGTAAATAATGGAACTAGTATTTTTGGTTGTCGTTACGTGATCATTATACCAATTGAAACAAATTAAGACTAGTTACAGGAACGCTATAGCTACGTTGTAATTGCAATATGGAATAAAAATAAGGGTAATAATTACTATCTTGTTACATGTTTGTAACTTAGTGCAGAACGATCTCGTTACAAAACAGTTACTACGTATTCACGTAATTGTGTGGTAGTTATTTTTTACTGTTTCGTAATGTATAAAGTTTTAAAATCGTAGTTGTTACCTATATTATAACCAAATAGGAATGGTTACTTTAAAGTAGAATTTTGGTAATTTTTTTTTGTTTGCAGCAATGTTCATTTTAAATCATTTTAATAATATTACTCTGGTGGTCATTTTGTTGAGCAGTTTCAAGGCAACTTTGTTATTTCTATTTAGTAAAAAAAGTTAAAAGTAATGTTTTTGGTAGAATATATAATTCAGTTAATAATCAGAATATTTTTAATTGTTTTAAGACCGTAAAGTAATATAATTAGTGAGATCTACGTAATAACAACTCATGAATGGTAACGGTTACAATTATTTAGGTAAAATTCACAAAAAATACTAGTTGAGAGATATGTAAATAAATATGAGAATAAAGAATAGTTGTGTTAAAGATTAATTAGTTAATTAATTAATTAGATTACTAGTACATTAGTTATATTTAGTAAGAGGTACCTCGAGAACACAAACACGAACTTGAATTCGATATTTTGAAGTTTATTGAAGTTTTTTGAAGTTTTGTTTTAAGTTTTGTTTAGAATAGAGTTTTATAAGCAGTTAAAGTAAAGAAATAAAATGTTTGTAATTACGATTCAATTATTAATGAAACTTTAGGCAAAAATTACGAATAGTAACTTAGTATATGTGTTTTTTTTTATTATGAGAAAAGTTTTGCGTTTATTAATGAATTAATTAAATTTTAGGTATAAATAGTAATGCTTTGTTTCTAATGTTTTTTATGAGTTTTAGGTTTGGTTTGTCAATAATGATTCTGTGTTGAGAAAAGATATTTGAATAACGAGAAGTTTTTGTCAAGTTAAGGTTGTTGGTTGTATCCAAACTTCAGGAGTTTGTGGAACTGCTGACAATGTGATCAGAAGAAGTTAGTAGTTAAACTTTAAGCTTGCTGAAGTTACCTTAAAGGTTGGGTAAAGTTAAAAGTTTTATAGGATTTTGAAGTTATTATGGAGTTGTACTGAAGTTACACTGATACACCGATTCTTGACAGGCACTTGATATTTTCCCGTTTTCTCGTGAAAACTGGGGAAATAAAATTTAGTTTGAACGTATTAATTTTTTTTTGTTACAGTTCCGTTCCTTTTTCTCTTGTTTTGGTTGTTTTCCATATTCATTCCGTAGTTGATGGTAACGCTAATAGAGAAGAATAATATTAATCACTTTAGATTTTTGTGCTACTTGGGATTGAATTGAGTAGGTTCTAAAGTAGTTCATTAATTTGAATATGGGTTTTTATTATAAGAGACTGATTGAGTAGGTCTCAAGAAGAATTAGCATTGGATTGTCCGAGTATCGGAGTTAGGAGTGAAGATTATAGAAGAAAGAAGAAGATGATGTCCATTTCAGAAGATTTATATTGCCATTTTGTTTTGTATAAATAGTATCTAAATCAATTAATTTAAAGTTTTGTTCAAATTAATCTGATTTTTTAAAAGGGGGGAGTATTGTAACAGAGTGGTCACCCTGTATATATTGAGTATTTATATTTTTATTTTAATGGTTATTGAACGTGACATAGCATTGTTCTTGCTGTTTGTTTTTACAGATGCTAATATTATTAGTATTTGGGAAGCTTGCATTTTGTGTAATTGAGGCGTTTACATAAAAAGGGTGTACATTTTTATTAGACTAATTAATTGGTTTATTCGGTTTTCTTAATTAATAAATATGGGAATATCTTTAATGATGTTGTTTTAGATACTGGCAATAGTTAGGGATTGTTTGTAAAAATGGTTTTTTCTACTTCGAAGCAATGTCATGAAAATCAATATCAATCAATATGTAGAAGTAGTTTTTTTAATCATTTCGCTTAATTAAATTTAAATTAATTTTCAGTAATTTAAAGTAATTCAGTTTATTTTGATCGAAAACTCCTCAGATATTTTCGTTAATAGTTTTATGACTGGTATATCGGCATCTCTGGGAAGGGAAATCTTTGCCTGTGTTTAGTTATGGTCAAAAATGGGATTCGGAAATATGTAGTCGTCTAGTAAAGTTGGGTCCTAGGGAAGTTGTAGAATTAACGTAATATGTGAAAATTTAAAGTAAAATTTAGAGTCGCGCGTATAGATATCTGAAGGGTAAAGATGCTATTTATTCATAATTTTTTTCATTTCAAACTAAAATATTTTGTTGTTTTTTATTTGTTTTTAACTTTTCATTTTTCTTTGAATTAAATTCTTTTCATTGTTGTTTAATCCTTTTGTTTTATTGGCAAGATATATTTTAATTAATTTAAAATATATTTGAAGTTTTTTACCTTTCACATTTCTATATAAAGTTAGTGATATTGAAAGACATCGAAGAAACATCTAAGAAAGTCAGATAAGTATTAAATAGTAATTAGATTCTTATATTAACATTTGTTATCATATAATATATGATATTGTGATAATATTATGTAATATTATTACTGGTGGCACGCTACCCAAATAGCAACTATACAGCTATTTGCATTTGATACGCCTCCAAATAATAGTGTGTGGTTCTAAATTAATGTCTTAGATAATTAATATTTTTGGCTATAATTGGGACCAGCACCCTATTACAGAATCAAAATGGAGGAAGCATTTAGTCGGGACGCAGAAGTATGCGCAGACGGTCAAAAATGAATCTATTTGTTTATTTTGTCTATGACTCGGTGTAATATTTTGAAAACGCTGGTATTCTACAAATGGAGATACGCGGGTCTTTCATAGGACGGCAGTATATGCAATAGGGTGATTTGACGGAACCTTTTCCCTGCTGAATAAAATTAAAATATGAATATTGATAATATTTGCAGTAAGAATAGTAATTATATACCAAGGTAGAGAAGACAGTTTTTATAGCCGAGAGTATTAAATACCGAGCTGGGTAGCAGCGAGGGATTTAAGAGTGCGAGGCTATAACAGTCTTCTCTACGGTAGTTTATATATTAGTTTTTTCACTTCTAGCACTATTTAACTATTTTTATTCAAATAATAAAATAAATTATTGACAGAAATGATATTTCTTGAAATTTCATAAAAATCAAGTAGCCTTGATCAATGACATTTGCTCAAGTAAATACTTTGAACTGGCGTTTAAAAAATTTAGTTTTTTTTTTATTTTTTCATAATATTTAGCTAATTATCGATTGTATTAATTGGTAATAATTATAATCAGTTATATTTAATAAATAAAAGTTATTTATACCTATTTTATTGGAT
The DNA here is from genome assembly GCA_958510825.1 of Brachypterus glaber. Taxonomy (NCBI): domain Eukaryota; kingdom Metazoa; phylum Arthropoda; class Insecta; order Coleoptera; family Kateretidae; genus Brachypterus; species Brachypterus glaber. The sequence goes on from OY294046.1 coordinate 47,198,332, forward strand.
TTAATTAGTAAAAATTGCACAAAAAACTGAAACATCTAAATTGACAGAAATCAATTGTTTATAAAATTTAAAAAACTCCTACTAGGAGAGAAAAATTTATTATTGCTTTAGATGAAGAAAACTGATTTCACAGTGAAAACATGATAAATAATGGTATGTTCTAAAGTTAGTAGTGAAACATAGTATATTAAGATACAAGGACGAAAAATACGGTATTTGATCTCCCCAAAGAAGAATAGGGAAGTAAGCAAAATTTTGTTTTTAGGGCGATTATGGAGATTGCCATCCGAGCTTGGAGTGTGGTCCAGAGCCCCTTAAGTTTAAATCTGGGGGGTGGCGACCAATCCGGACTGGCTACCGGATCGGCTCGGGTTACCTTTAGGGGAGGCCGAGGATGGCGTATGCGCAGGAAGAAAAAAAACTGTCACTTACCTCGAAAGTTTGAACCGCAGTGTTGATACGAATCTCAAGTACTCGAAAAATGACACGAAAGAAAATATTTACTTTGTTTATTTATTTATATAGGCCAAAATCGGTACAAAGGTGCTCCCTAGAAAGTTAACCAAGCCCCCTAAGTTTGACACACCTTCTACCTACAGATTTCGAAAAAAATCGATTTTAGCCAGTCACATTTTTTTGGCCACCCTTTAAATATAATAAAAAAAATAAAATTTTAATATTTCACGTAAAGCTCAACAAAAAAAATCGGTTTTTAATTGGGTTATGATATCTTGCTTCTTAAATATTTTGGGCTGCTAAATCCAAATTTGATTTCAGAATTTCTGCACATGTTAAGTTTTCGACAAAAATAAGATCAAAAACGTCAAAAATTAGAATTTTTCGAGATTTTGACCAGTTTTTATCGAAAATCAGGCATGAGCTCAGTTCTGCTATCAGATTTGGATTCAGTGATCAAAAATCTCTAAACATAAATATTTGATAGATTTTTTTACCTAAACTTTCAGATATAGCTTTAAATCATTATTAATTAAGTAATAAGTAAGTGATAAAATATTAATGCGTCCTTGTTTCATCCGTAACTATGGATATCAACACAAAGGAATTTTTAAAATATATTATGTACTATTTAATAACTTACTTTCATAGTTGGCATATGAATACATTTTCTTGACAGCTCGATTGGTTTTTATGACAGGGAAATTATTACAATGGAAAACTAGATTGTTATTATGTTTAAGTGTTTACACTGATAATTATAATTAAAATGGACTAAATAAATACTTCAATGAAATTTGGAAGAAAAGAGGTTATGACTCAACAAATAAAAAATCATATAGAATTTAATTTATAGTTATAATTAAAAGAAACTCCGAGCAGAAATAATTAAAAAAAAAACAGAAGTTCTGTGCGAAAATTGTGTAGTCGCGAGTCTAAATAAAAACCAGCCATTTTGAATGGGTGAGAGTGACTTCTCATGAAAAAATTGTCATTGAATAATATGATTAATAATGTTTTTGATTTTATTTTCAATGGATAACGCTGTAAACATTTTTTTTCACTACCAGCCTAAAAGCACTTCTTTATTACTGTTCTTTTCATTGGTAGAAATATTATTTCTCTACCTATGACGTCAGGGGTTCTAAAAATAATGAAATTGCACCATGGTTAATAATGAATTTTTATTCAGCTGTTTTGGCATATGACGTTTCACTTAATTATTAAATCACATTGCTATTTACTAGCGTCTTTAGGCACCAAATTTATTTATTGCATGATAAATTAAAAAATATTAACTAAATTAGTACTTATAAAACATGTTTTACAAAAAACACTTCGAAAAGTGAAAATCATTGGTCCATCATATTCAATCTTAGATTATACAACCCATATATTACCATAAGGATCATAGAATACTAGAGGTACAACCCCCATATTAGAGGTGTGCGCCGCCGCGCCGCGCCGCCGCCGCCGACTGACTTTGGGACGCCGCCGCCGCCGATGAAACTTGGTCGGCGTGACTGATCACGCCGCCGCCGCCTAATATAGGGTCAGTCGGCGGCGCGCCGACCTTAAAATGAAGCAACAAAATTCAAAGTTAGCTATTACTATTTATCAAAAGTTTTTATTCAAGACATTTTTTGCCAGCCTATTCTAGACAACGTGCGCTAAGCGATGCGCAAGTCATTGGCTGTTTAAGTTGAGGCACCGGCCCTCCGAGTATAGTTCTCTCTCTCTTTCTAATTAAAGAGTTAGAAAGAGATAGAACTAAGCTCGGAGAATCAAACGGCCCTTGCATAACCTTGAAACGATTAGTCCAACCTGATGTAAGTAGCGAGTGCGTGTGTTTGTTTTCGTTCTAATTAAACTAGTTTAATTCTAGCTAAAATAGGTAATCAACAAAAGTAAGTAAATATTTAACATATATAAATAAACAACAAAACTGAATTATGCAGGTTTTTAACAATAATCCTTAGATACCGTTTATAAACAGTCAGTGTTTAGTAAATGCAATAAAACATAAAATAGGCCAGGGAGTCAGCTTTTATGTGAACTACTTATGCCCCCTGGTAATTAAAAACATTTTTAGTGCTTAACAATGTTAACTTAACATGCAAAAAAAAAACAAAAACAACGAACACTGGCATTAGGGTGGAAGAAATTCAACCAAACGTAACTAATATTTTTTTAATAGATTAGATGTAATATTACAATAAAAGTTTTTTTTTTATAGATTTATTAGTAACTGTACAAAATAACATCAAAACATTATATACACCAAATATAGATGCAAGTCGCTTGCAGAACAAAGTGGTAGAAAATATTTGTCTAAAATTTCAAGACTCTATGTTGCAGAAGAACCGTATTTTTATTGGGCGCCTTGGTTTTTCAGTTGGGGTCGTAGGTGTATGAAAATGCAGTGGTTATCATTCAACGTATATTGTTACAAGTGGTGGTCGACAGGACACCTTCAGCAAGGAAATTATCTAATTAAAACTAAACAGAAAACAATTAATATTCGGTAAAAATACTAATTAGTATTTACTCACCTAAACACCAGGATACTATTTATAGAATAATAAATAGATTATCCCAAAGGATGAGAGAAATAATTAAAGATGATTAAAAATGCGAAGTTTGTCGTATGTCAAAGAATAATGACAGATGTCAATCTTTATCAAATCAATATTATAGGTAAGTAACCTAAATTTGATTTGTAATGAAAATTCCCTAAATATAAATTGTTGGAGGTCACCTTGCTGGGGGTGTTCTGACAGACAATAACAAAAGCAGATTTAAAAGGAATACAAATTTAAATCAGGTAATATTGTGTTTTACCACAGCTACCCCCCCTTAGCTCGACAACATTTTGAAACTTAAAGGATGGTGAGATATAACTATTTCCCTTAAACTTGCGTAAATTATTTTAAAAAATTAGGGGTAGTTTAGGGTTCCGATTCCGAATTAAATCTTTTAAGGTGGGAGGCGTGAAACATCCCCCTTTCTGTGTCAGAGTTTACGTGAACTAGGATATATGTTGCGGTACTTACAATTTTTTTAATTTTATATGGCCCCTCGAAAAGTAACATCCATTTTTTAATACGCCCTTCCAGGGCGGAAGAAACCGGATTGGCCTTTAAAAGCACCATGTCTCCGACTTGAAAATCTGGAAGAGATTTTTTAGCTCGGTAAGCGTTCCTACGAACCGCACTGGCAAGAAGGCTTTCCCTTGCAAAATATAACTTGACGTGGTTATCAAGGTTTTCGATACCTGGAAAATCCGGAAAATCTATAAGATCTTTGAGGGGCAGATCAGGTAGTTCCCCTGTTTGGAGTTCTTTTGGGGAATAACCCGTGGATATATGGGTAATATTATTTAAAAGGTTGGTAAAATTTCCAATTTCTAATGCCCACCTTTTGTGCTTGTCTGCGCAGAAAGTCCTGAAAAGTCTAGACAGCTCTTTCATCACCCTTTCTGACGGATTACTGGCCGGATGTCGGATTGAGGACTTTATCACCTTTATTCCTAGAGGTTCTAGAGTCCCTGACCAGGCCTCGGCAGTAAATTGAGTTCCGTGGTCGGTCAAGATCCGTTTGGGAGTGGAGTGACGCACAAAGTAATCGTCTTGCAATCTTTTTAAGATTGCCTTGGTCGTTGCGTTTTTCAACGCATACAAAGTGACGAACTTTGTAAACACGTCGAGTACGACACAAATATATTCGACCCCACACAGTTGTCCCCGAGCTCGCTTGGGTTAAAAAAAATTCGAACCAAAAGTTAAGGTTGGATCCTTGTAGTAATCGGTTTGGAGATAATATATCCACCAACAGCCAAATCCAGAAAATTCGCTTTTGGCAGATAATGGTAACTCTTCTTTGAAGAGGTACATCTTTTACACCAATGATAATAAAAACCTGTTCAAGTGTATTTAGTTAGTATTTTTGACGCAGATTCCAAATATCTTTTCAAAAGTAAGCTATCTATTTTTGTTACGGAGAAAAACATAAATAAAAAAATGGAAAATTGAAATTTAGGGTACTTTTAAGCATTTACTTTTATTTAATTTTAGTAAATATATGACTCTAAAGTATAAATGAAGAAAATCTGTTTCTTTAACTTAATAAAAATGCTAATTAGAACTTAATTTATTAACCATTTTAAATTTGGGAACCTTTAGAAAAATCGATTGATTTTGATTATATTTTATTTTGTTGAGTAGTGTGAAAATTGCAATCCTTCAAAGTTTGACTTTTTAAATCATTTTATGGAATAAGTAAATCAGTGGTTATAAAACGGTTTAGAACATTGAATATAGTTCCTCCATCCGGCGGCGGTTCTAGGGAACCACGGCACTATGATACCAAATGTGTACTTGTTTGGGAATGATGCGAAACTCTCAACAAAATGAGGGTGCTAGGACACGAGGGTGTTGAAGGCAATGAGGCAGCAGACTCTCGTGCTAGAGAAGGGGCATGCACTCAATTTACTGGCCCTAAACCTTTAACAAAAGCCACCTGGTAAAGTCTACCAAAAAATGGGAAGCCAAAATCATAGTTCGATATTGTAAAGACCAAAACTTAAGACAGGCCAAAATATTTATAAAATATGAACCTGAAAAACAAGAAAAGTGAACTCAGCATTCCGGAAATAAAAACCAGTCATTGCCCTCTAAGATAACGCTTAAAAATTGACACCTGCTGTATATGCTCAGAAGCACCAGAAAAGGCCGAACACATTATCTGCTTTTGCAAAGTCATTGTTTGCAAAAAGCTGAAGGACTAAAAAGTCTTCTCCATCCTGCTTATTCAGAGAGTTACCTGATGTAAAATATAACTTACAAGTCTGGGTATATTGCTTGGATTTGTAATAATTATATTAAAAAAATAAAAAATACCGACAATAAAACGATTTTTTTTAAATAAAATTATTATGCTTTAATTTGCAAAAACTACTGTGCCAAACAAAATATATTATTATTTTATAAGATGTTAAAATATAAAACATAATAACTAACGTTAAATTATATTTAATAAAAAATGGAAAAAAATAAATTTAAATTAAAATAAAATATTTAATCTTATTGCAATACATGTATTAATAAATAAAAAAAACTTTAGACAATAGTCTATGCTGGCTACACATATTTTAAATCATTACTTAAAACAAAGATGGGGTTATCAGAGTTTTATATAAATAAAACTTAACTTATTGAGAACCACTGCTTTAAAAAAGGACACTACCCAACAGACCGTAATTTCATCAATGATACTGTAAAAATAGCAGTTACTTTTTCAGGTTCTTAAGTTCAGAAAAAAATAATATTTTTAACTGCAAGTAGCGTATATATTTAGTTAAAAACATGAAATTTATTCAGGTTTAGTCGAAAGTATTATATTTGCTAAAATGTAATAAATAAAAATGCTTAAAAGTGCCCTAAATTTCAATTTTACATTTTTTTAAGAACGTTTTTCTCTGTAAACAAAAATGATAGCTTAATTTTGAAAAGATATTTAAAATCTGCGTCAAAAATACTAACTAAATACACTTGAACAGTTTTCTATTATCATTGGTGTAAAAGATGTACCTCTTCAAAGAAGAGTTACCATTATCTGCCAAAAGCGAATTTTCTGGATTTGGCTGTTGGTGGATATATTATCTCCAAACCGATTACTACAAGGATCCAACCTTAACTTTTGGTTCGAATTTTTTTTAACCCAAGGGTTCTCGGGGACTACTGTGCCCACCCCGTGATTTTGGCAGGGGCCCGTAAAAATCCAGGGCCACAAGGTCATTGGGGCCCTCAGGTATTATAGCCTGGAGGGGCGGATCTGGCAGCGGACCGGACTTAGCAAGCTGACATATTTGACAGGTCTTAATTTGACGTTTGATGTCCCTTGACATGTTTTGCCACCAAACCTCTCTGCGTATGCCGGCATGAGTTTTAAAAACTCCGAAATGCCCCATTCCAGCATGGTAAGCGTTAACAAAATCGTTAACACGGTTTTTGGGAACGCACAACAGACAAGGTTCGTCGTGCGATTTCCGCATAAAAAGGACGTCGTTATGTATGACGAAACGAGCGTTTCCACCTGGGTCCTATTCAACGTTTTGACGTATAAGCGCCAGTTTTGGGTCAGATTTTTGATCCGCTGATATCGAACTCAGGCTACGACAGAAAACGCTGTCAAGTTGGATGTTCAGTATCTGAAAACATCTGTCTGATGGCACCGGCAGTCTGGTGTTCGGAAATCGACTTAGGGTGTCACAAACGATGTTGTCTTTCCCTGAAACATGCTTAATTGTAAAGTGGTATTCCTGTAGGGAGAGACACCATCGGGTTAGTCTAGGGGTCAGAAGGCGGCAAGTATTTAAATACGTAATGGCCCTGCTGTCGGTAAGACAATAAAAGTGTTTTCCGACCAGGAACATTCTCCACTTTTCTATAGCCCAAACCAAACCGAGTGCTTCTTTTTCCGCCGAGCAGTAATTCCGTTCACGGGGAAGTAAAACCCTGCTCGCATAAGCTACGACCCTCTTGTGCCCCTCTACCATCTGAAACAACTGGGCGCCTAAACCGACGTCGCTACTGTCCGTTTGGACCCAGAAAGATAGAGCATGGTTTGGATGGTACAGAAGTACCTCCTTCCGGATCATGTTCTTGAGACTACTGAACGCATGAGCTTCAGTTGGGCCCCAAGACCACCTATTTTTTTTTTGTAAAAGAGCAAAAAGGGGCTCAGCCACGGTAGCATACTGCTCGCAAAAACTGCGATCATAGTTTGTCAGGCCCAACCAGGCTTGCAGCTGTTTAACATTTTGTGGAATGGGGAAATCGACAATCGCGCTTACTCGTGAGCTGTCGCTTTGGATGCCCTTTTCCGACAAAATGTAGCCTAAAAAATTGATCTCTTTGCGGAAAAAGTGACACTTATTTAGGCGAAGTGTAAATCCAGCTTCAGAAAGCCGGGTTAACACTCGATCCAAGTGTTCTAAATGAGTATCGATGTCTGGTGACAGAATCAATACATCATCAATATAAATGCGTACGTATTCATCAAAGCTAGGGCCTAAAATAGTTGCCATAGCCCGGGAAAAAGAGGAAACAGCTGTTCGAAGGCCAAAAGGTAACCTTATAAATTGGTATGACTGGCCATTATAAAGAAAACCAGTGAATTTACGGTCTTGTGGGCGCAACTTAATTTGCCAATAACCGTTAGTCATGTCCAATGTAGACATAACTTGAACTTCGGGAGGTAAAGTTTTAAGAAGTTCTTGGATTTGTCTGGGAAGCTCAGTGTCAGGTTCCATACGGCTATTAAGTTTACGGGCATCAAGACAGACCCTCACTGCTCCATTCTTACGAAGAGCTGTTGTTAGCGGACTGCTGTATGCACAAGAGGATGTCCTCTCAATAATACCAAAGTTTAACATTCTTTGTATTTCCTTAGCTACAGCAGGCCTGTGGGCTACAGGTATAGGATATGATTTCTGACTGAAAGGACTGTTATCGTACAATGTTATACTATGTGTATATTCAGTCGTAAGGCCTGGCTTTTCAGAAAAAACCTTTCTATGTTTAAAAAGCAAATTTTTAAACTTAGTCCTATGCACATTAGAAAGTGGGGAATCCTTAACTATTAAGTTAATATCATCATCACTTACCATGTACGAGTCTGTTTGTTCACTGTGAAGTGGGGGTGACTTTGACATAGCTGACATTTTTGTGATAGGCGAAACCTCAGGTGCCGCATATTCGTGTAGCATTTCCGCTTCTGGAACTGTTATAATTTTCTTATTATGTTCCATGAAAACACAGTTATGCTGGAGACTTATGTTAGCATTTACAGCCCTTAAAAAATCACAACCAAGGATTATGGGGAACACTAAATCCGGAATGTAAAGCAATTCGTATTCAAATTGGTAACCTTCCAAAGTAAAAGGTACAAGAGCTTGATGTGTCACCTTACGGTTTTTGTTTTTGAAAGCCCCTGAAACTTTAATACCACAAACTGGAAACATGGGGATTTCTGTTTGCGAAATGTTACTTTCGACAATGGCTGCGAATGCACTACACTCTGAACCACTATCAATTAAACAGGGGTATTCCACCTTATTTATTTTAATTTTTACTACCGGTGTGCGACACGGATCTGTCAAAAATTTTGTGTGATCGAAATCGCACTCCTGAAGATCGATTTTAGGATTGTTAATAATAGGGTAGTTTTCAGCAACTTTTGAAATATTCCTCAGCGAGGTATTGCTGCTTTCCTGCTGAGGATTTAGTTTTCCGATAAATCGTTATCGTTTTCAATCTCTACATGAGACATATTTTTTTTGACAAACGAAACGCTGTTTTTTGACATTTGTTTATTTGCAAACGATCGGTCTTGAATCGATGTTTGTTCTCGCGGAACGTAAGAAGAAGAAGAAGAAGAGTTGTTTTTATTATAACTATCGAAATTATCGGCAAGTCTTAGACGTTCTAACACTTCAGGAATGTTCCTACTGCCAATAAGAGCACAACTAATAGTAGGAGGGTAATGCCTACTAATAATTAAAATTAATTCTTGCTCCGAATATGGAGGTGTCAAAAATCTGGCTTTCGATAGTTGGGAAAGGAAGTAGTTAATATACGTAGTAGTTCTACTGTACCGTCCAGAGGCCAATTCTAATTTGACAGCTGTTTGTTTGTTGAAATCCCAAAAATTCTGTAAAAAGGCCGTTTTAAAAGTGTGGAAGTCGTGAAAGCTGACTAACAAAGCCTCAGCCCAATATTTAGCCATTCCGACAAACAAATCGCCTAAATCTGGAGCTATTATGTGAAAAGGTATGTTATAGTTTTGCAAAGTTTTTTCTACTCTGTCAATAAACTCGCAAGGATGAATGCTACTATTCTCTTCAAAACTAGGCAGTAATTTTTTTATATTGGACAGAACTTCAATATTTGGTACTTGCAGACCCCTATTCTGCTGAATATTTGGTACTTGTGATGCAATATTTTGTGTAAAATTTTGTTGTAAACTTGTGAAATTATTCCGCATAGATGAGTTATCATGATTGCAATGATTTAATTGAATGTCTGAATAAGGTGGTGGTGGTGGCTGTGATAAATTTACATTGTACATTGTATTTGAATAATCAGGTAAATGCCAATTTTGTCTAAAATTACTTGTTGCTACTTGTTGCCTAGATTCTTGGAAATTTCTAGGTACTGCGCCTGTGTGTCCAAAATCCCTAGAGGGATGTGACACTGTTGTTGTAGCCGTAGTCACTGATTGAGAAGAAGGAACATAAATACCTTGACTTTGTATTGTCACCTGGGGAGACAATGTTGGTGGTAGCTCGTAAGAAGAAGTGTATGCTGCGTAGGATGTCAGAACTGGATTTAGTCGCACTACAGGGCTGTGAAGGTTGTTTGCAGCATCATTGGTAGTTGGTAAAGCTGTTGCAAGTGACTCTAAACCTCCTTCAAAGTCTGTATTGTCTTGTTCACTATGAGGTCCTCTGTAGCTCATACCGCTTCTCGTCCTACCCATATTTGGTGGTGAATGATCCACTGGCATTCTGGTATAAGGCCCACGCTTGGATGTTTATGAATAAACGTCACTATAGCCTCACTGTTGGGTTGCCACGTTGCAGAAGAACCGTATTTTTATTGGGCGCCTTGGTTTTTCAGTTGGGGTCGTAGGTGTATGAAAATGCAGTGGTTATCATTCAACGTATATTGTTACAAGTGGTGGTCGACAGGACACCTTCAGCAAGGAAATTATCTAATTAAAACTAAACAGAAAACAATTAATATTCGGTAAAAATACTAATTAGTATTTACTCACCTAAACACCAGGATACTATTTATAGAATAATAAATAGATTATCCCAAAGGATGAGAGAAATAATTAAAGATGATTAAAAATGCGAAGTTTGTCGTATGTCAAAGAATAATGACAGATGTCAATCTTTATCAAATCAATATTATAGGTAAGTAACCTAAATTTGATTTGTAATGAAAATTCCCTAAATATAAATTGTTGGAGGTCACCTTGCTGGGGGTGTTCTGACAGACAATAACAAAAGCAGATTTAAAAGGAATACAAATTTAAATCAGGTAATATTGTGTTTTACCACAATGTCAAAGCGTTCTTGAAATATCGTGGTGTAAAGTTGTTATGCAAGCGACTTGCATCTATATTTGGTGTATACTATTCACAGTGTTTGCGCTAGAATAGTATAATACGGTAGTTTCGAATTTCCCAAAATCGCCAAAAAACGTTCTAGACAAATAATTATTTTATATAATTTGTATCATACAAATATGTTTCATGAAAAAATAAGAAACTATGAAATTGTCCGTCCGTCTATCTGTCTGTCCGTTCGATGTCACGATTTTTGTAGACACGAATCGTGTCACACGATATCTCAAGAACGAATAATCCGATCGACTTGAAGTTTTCAGGAAAAATCAAGTTCCATGAGGTGAAAGTTATACGGTTAAACTTTTAAAAAGATCGAAAAAAGCTGAAAGAAAATTCCGATTAATGAAAGTTTCTCAGAAAAAATTACTTTTGTTATAAGTGTCAATTCTCCAATTTTAAAAGTAATCTTAATCCCCCCAAAAACAAAAAAGTTAAGGGGGGTTAAACTTAAAAAATACAAATATCATTTTTATTTTTTTTTTCGTTTTTCCTACAAAGATGAACAAAAAAATCTTTCTAGTTTTTTTTTTATTTTCTTTTTTTTTTGGAATTTTTTTTTTGTAATTTTTTTTTGTTCTTCAAAAAAGATCTTCAAAAAAATGTATTTTTAAATATTTTTTTCCTGAAAATTATTTTTTTTAGTTTTTTTTTTAATTTTTGTTTTACGCAAAAAGAAAATTAAAAAAAATATATATTTTTTTTTACCTATACTTTACTATACGTTCAAGTATTACGTAACCCAAAATTTGGTCATCTTTGACCAGTGGCGTAACTACAAATTGCCCCTCCCCCTCCACAGAATTTCAGACGGGGCCCCTCAGAAAAAAATGTACCACCGGCATGTGGTGTTGAACATTAATAGTGCTTTTTTATTCGACGGCGTAGGGCCGCCTAGAGACCGCCCCCCCCCGCACCGCACCCCCTGTAGTTACGCCACTGTTTTTGACTCCCACCCTCCATGTAACGAGGCGTAACATTATCAATGAGGGTGAACTATTATTATACGCGAGTAGAATACTATACTTTATCCATGTCCGTTTTATAATTTAAACGGTATATTTTTACAGACCCGTGATTAATAGACCTATTAATCACGGCCGTGGATAAAATATTATTTATATATTTTTTTAATAGAAAATGGATAATTCCCAAAACTACCACATTGCGCGAAAAGGGGAATCTGTCACACAAAATGGTCAAGCAAAGAGTAATGCGTGGAATTATTTCGGTGCGTTATATACGTATACACAAGAAGGTATTAAAAAAAACATAGACCCAGAAAAAGTGTATTGTAATCAATGCCTTGAAGATTTAAAAATGACTAAAAATCCATTTAATATTTTATTTATCAAAAAATTTTCAAAAAAGGTTAGTACTGGCAACTTAATAAAGCATTTGGAAGAAGTCCATAAAATTAAAAATGACATGCATATAGCAAAAAAAAAAAGGAATTTAATCCAGTTTTTTACTCCTCAAGCTAAGAGAAATAGTAATTTATTATTCCATCAATCTATTTTCTAATCATCGTACAGAGTGATATTGGTAGACTGACAGTTTCGGGCTGCTGGCCCTCTTCAGTACCAAGAGTCAACTCTGCACGCTGATTAAGAAAACGTTTTTAGACTTTACTCGCAAAAGGAATATAGCCATTAGATTGATGTAGACTTGTGCGCCATCTATTTCTAGATGTAGACAACTACTCATACCTCTCCTTATCTGGAGACTTTGAATGGTAGCAAGTTGAAGACTTGTGTGTCTCAAGCACATAGTACCACTAACGGGTGGTTAGACGTAAAATTAGTAAGGACAGAAATTTTTAATTTTAAACAAAATTATAAAAATATTAATTTATTATTCCATCAATCTATTTTCTAATCATCGTACAGAGTGATATTGGTAGACTGACAGTTTCGGGCTGCTGGCCCTCTTCAGTACCAAGAGTCAACTCTGCACGCTGATTAAGAAAACGTTTTTAGACTTTACTCGCAAAAGGAATATAGCCATTAGATTGATGTAGACTTGTGCGCCATCTATTTCTAGATGTAGACAACTACTCATACCTCTCCTTATCTGGAGACTTTGAATGGTAGCAAGTTGAAGACTTGTGTGTCTCAAGCACATAGTACCACTAACGGGTGGTTAGACGTAAAATTAGTAAGGACAGAAATTTTTAATTTTAAACAAAATTATAAAAATATTAATTTATTATTCCATCAATCTATTTTCTAATCATCGTACAGAGTGATATTGGCAGACTGACAGTTTCGGGCTGCTGGCCCTCTTCAGTACCAAGAGTCAACTCTGCACGCTGATTAAGAAAACGTTTTTAGACTTTACTCGCAAAAGGAATATAGCCATTAGATTGATGTAGACTTGTGCGCTATCTATTTCTAGATGTAGACAACTACTCATACCTCTCCTTATCTGGAGACTTTGAATGGTAGCAAATAGAAATAGTAATGAGAATACTACCATGAAAAAATGGGTCATGGCTAGAGACGTAACCCTTTGGTTTTGTAAAGACCTAGTCCCTTTTAAAGAAGTTGAAAATGATGGCATGAAAGATTTCTTTTTAAAATACTAAGTTTTTTAATTGTTTTGTTTTGTATTTAAATAATAGTGAATTGCATATTTTTCTATTTTGAAAATTACTTTTTTTTTAATAGGTCGGCGCGCCGGTCACGCCGCCGCCGATGAATGACGCGCCGCCGATGAAAGCGCCACGGCGCGGCGCGCCGCCCGCCGACCAAAATTTGGCATAACGCCGCCGCCGATCAAACACTGGTCGGCGCACACCTCTACCCCATATATTGATTTTTGAGGCAATCGATTCTCCCTCACAGTTTTCGCCTGTCCCCTATTTCTGGGGGAGTACCAGAATCATCATTTTGCATTTCACTTTCCATTTTTATATATTTTATTATACTTAACACGGAAACACTTTCTAACTTAATAATTTTAGCAGATCAACAGAAAATTTCTGCCAGAAATGTCAAGTTATTCATTTGTTTTTTTAATGGCCGCGAACGGCCAGCGTGATAATTTAAATTTATAAGCTTTTTCATTAAATTTTAGTAAAATAAATAAATAAATAGCTAATTATTGTACTGGTAGTGAAAAAAATACTATATTTTCCACGTGAGTGAAGATTTAACATTTTAGACCGCGTCTTGCGGGCTTCGCGCTAGCGCGCTCATCCCGCAATTTGACGCAGGTCAAAATTGTTAAACTTCTCTCACTTGGTAAATAATATACTATTTTACTTTTTGAGTTCCCCTCCCCCATCCAGTCATGTAAAAAAATTATAATATTTTTTTATGTGTTTTTTTGACCTTTAAGGTGGTTTTTAAACGTTTCTTCTGTTGTAAATATTAAAATTATATCCAAAAACAATATTTTACATTTTAGGGGACAGAGGGGGCTATAGAAAAAAAGGTAATTACATTTTTAGTGTAAATTTTACATACCTTTTAGTTGGTTTTTAAATTTTTGTCCTATTGTAAATAATAAAAAAGTTAAGGCTAAAACAAAAATTTAACCCCCCTTTTACCCCCTTCCTCCCAACAGATTTTACTCAAATACGAACTTGTCCAAGATAATATAAAAAACATCTGCATACCAAATTCGCTAGCTCAAAGCGTTCTTAAGTTAACGTGGATACAGCAGGCAAACAGAACGACAGACAGACAGACAAGCAGACAGTTATCATTTTTTTGTTGCTTGTTTTGTTTTTTTCTCTACGTTTTGGTAAAAAATGAGATAATTTAGGAAAAAAAATATTTTTTTTTACTTTTTTTATGAGAAAGTAAAAAACAATAAAAAGCTCATTGAAAAGATACATTGTCTGTCCCAAAATAACTAATAAATAAGCTTAATTTAAATGGCTGTAGGACCTTTAGGACCTTTTTTGTGAGGACGTGCATAGAAACTTTTTGATAGTTTTTGTGTCACCCTATACATTTAATAAGTGCAAAAGGATTTATTTAAGTTCCGGTTTTTAAAGTTGAGGGTTAAAACTACATATTATACAACGTATAATTATTATAGGTAACGTGTTATTACTATAATTTTGAGGTATGGAAACGTTCAAGTATTACTTAACGCAAATTTTGATCATTTTGGACCCCCATCCCCCCCCCCCCCCTGTAACGCTATTTTCCTATACCATTAACATGGGCGTAACACTACAAAATGACACCCCCCCCCTAGGAGCGTTACGTAATACTTGAACGTTCCCTATGTATATAGAAAACGGTTATAATAATTTTAAAAATATTTATAAAACAAAGAAGTAATTATAAATTATTCATAAATTATCTACAAAATGTAATTTTTATACATGCGGGTGTAATAAACACCTTGATATCTATTTCTGTCTTTAAAAAAGACCAGCTTGCATACTAACCTATATAAGTGATCGTAAAAAATATAAAGTATACCTGCCGGTATCCTGTTAATTTGAAGGCAATGAAAAAGTATAATACTCTTATGATAATACAATGGAGATTTCTCCCGTTAGATTAGACAGGGACAAAAGTTCTACCCAAAAAGGATAGAATACATACATACACTCTCACTTCCACCCAACCAAACAAATTCTATATTTTTTCTTTGTTGAACAAATACAATATTTACTTGGCCGGGCGAAAAGTGTAACTTTATTATTTTTATTAAAGAAATTACTGGCGCCATCTAAGTTTTAGTAGAATTATCTTATTCTACAGATTCACATTAGCTATGTTCGTACGTGCCGCTCACTGCTACACTTTCCGACCAACCAAAAAAATACTGTATTTGTTGTATGAAAAACAAATACAGTATTTATTTGGTTGGCTGGAAAGTGTAGCACAAATGAGATAGAGATAGGGTAGATGTCTTTTGTTTCATAATTCTAGTTGTATGAGCTCCATTGAATAGCGTTGGTTAAGTTATAAAATATAACTTATAAATTATAAGTTAAATTAGATCGTATCTGAACAGTACAAAATAATAAGTTTTTTTTTTGTTGTACCAAATAGAGGGGCGTCTTAGTACCACGGGAAAGTCTGTGCACTGCAGTGGTGGAATTTTTGAAAAAGCTGGGGGCTATTCTTATTTCGGTGAGTTTTATTTACGCGTGAAAGCCAACTTCACAGTAGTTCTTCTGATGAATTGATTGGCCTAGGCCGTGTAGCTCCGCCCAAATTCATCAAAATACCGAGCGGAAAAAATCCGCTGGAAACAAGAATAAAGGTGCTGGCCATCAATTTAGCCCTATATGGGGATGTTTTAGGTCACTGATTACGAAAATAATATATATTTTAAGAAAATGGCGGATCAGATATGGCGCACATAAAAAGTTTGCAAGTTTTTATTTAAACTTATGAATGTGGGATTTTTGAGATCGCTGGTTACGAAAATTATATATATTTTTCTAAAAAAATGGTGAATCCAATATGTGGAACATACATTTTAAAAGTTAAAAAAAATGTTTAAAATTATGAATATAGTATTTTTGAGGTCGCAGGTTACGAAAATATTATTAATTTTTTTAATAAAATGGCGGATCCGGTATGGCGGAAATAAATGTGAAAATTTTGCAAATTTTAAAATTATGAATAAGGGATTTTTGAGGTCGCTGATTCCAAAATAATTATTAATTTTTTGTAAACAAAATGACGGATCACATATGGCTGTCGTATACGTTAGTTATTAAAATTTCAGCCAGGGTTAAAGCTTTTTCAGAGTCGACTTTTTTTGTGGTCATCCAAATTCAAAAATTTTGCCAGGGTTGATTGTTTTTCCAGCGGTGATGCCTTTTTTTAGTTATCAAAATGTTTGCCAGGGTTAAAGTTTTTTTTCAGAGGTGGGTGTTTTTTAAGTTTGGCAGGGGCCGCCAAAAGTCAAATATTCAACGAATATTCAATATGTCAAACGCTCTATTAATATCAATATATTTTTTTTTGTAAATCTGTAGGGGTGACCGGGGCTAGTTCAAAGTCAGTTTTTTCCTTTATTTTTGTTGTCTTTTTTATTTGACCACATAGAAATTTTAGCTGCATGTTTCAGTAATATTATTTAAAGAAAAGAAAAAACATGGACAAATTTATAGGGTATTAGAATTATGATTTTTTTTGTTAATTCTCGACAAATGCGAAAACGTGCCCCGTCACGGGGCACGTTGTCGCGACACTTAAAGTATATTTTTTTGAAGAAATATAAAGAAATTTATAAAAATTATAAATAACTAATAAGACATGTGCCATCCAAAAAGCCGATTGTTATCTATCATAACTTTTCACTCTTGTACCAAAATTGTCAACTTTATAATTAAATAATATTTTTTCGATTTTCTTTTAACTTAATTTAATTTAACCCCTTGACGCGCCACTTTTTTATGGAAAATTGGTTAATTTTTTACCAATTCGGCAAAATATAAGTCGCCGAGTGCGTTAAAGAGTTAAAGTTAACGCGGGTAAGCGGAAAGGAGCCCAACCTACTGTCAACGAGTTAACCCGGGTGAGTGCGTTAAAGAGTTAAAGTTAACGCGGGTAAGCGGAAAAGAGCCAACCTACTGTAAATGAGCTAACTCGGGTGAGTGCGTTAAGGGGTTAACAAACGATTTTATTTGCTATCCTACAAAGTTTCACTTTTTAACAAAGTTTTGAATAAAAAAATGCGAAAAAGGAAATATCTCAAGATCATGCGACAACTAGCCCCAAACCAAATGCGACAACTAGCTCCAGTGGTCAATTTTACGTTATGTATCAAGTATTTTCTGAATAACGAATAAACACTCCTAAATGACAATATCAACAAATAATATACACCTTAAACTATTAACATATAATTTTCTTATCTTAATATTTTAAATCACTGAAAATAAGAAGAAATATTTACCACAAAAAAAATTACTGGACGCTTTAATTTTGACATTTTTTGGATTATCTTGCTGCTCTTTTAACTTATTGATTTTAAGTTTGCAATCGATAAATAGCACTTTTGTAACGCAGAGGTTAATCTGGGTTAGGTGCAGAAAACTGTTTTACTTTTTGAGATATAAACACTTCGACAACTTACCCCTGCGACAACTAGCCCCAGTCACCCCTACGCCTAAATAGGTACACCTACACCACTGCTCTGAAATTGCATATCTTTCTCAATGCAGATATTTCGAGGATTAGAGAATTCAGAAATAACCGTACATTCTAGGATTTAGTATACTGTAACTAAAACATCGTAAAATCAAGTTAAACGTAATTTACTAAATACATAAACATCCCCGTTAATTAACTAGAATTAATATATAAATTCTATGTCTGCACACAGAGAAAGAGTTTATTAAAACAAGTACGTAATATTCAAATCAAGTCGCTCAAAATTTTGTATATCCGCAAGTATGTTAAGTACTTATATCAAACGTTTTGCTTGTTTCTTACTCATATCAATAGGTTAAAACTTAAGTTAAGTAAATGTGCTTGGTTTAAATAACAACATTTATTATATTGGGTTTGGATGTTAAAATGCAAGACGGCAAGTAGATATTTATAGTGAGTATTGTAAATAGTAAGAATAATTTAAAATGTTACATATTTAACAATTTTTTTAAAAATTTAATAATTTGTTTCAATTTCGGTCAGTACCTACTTATTGCTAGGAAATTATTGATTAGTACTATTTTTAATTTAATATAATTTTAAAATACTTGTATGTTTATGCGTTAATATCAAGTAACCAAGGAAACCGCAGTTGAAATTGGGTTTATTTTTCATAAATCATTCAGAATAAAAATTAAGTTTTTTAAATCTTAAAAGTACTACTTCTTTCCTTAAAATTATGGTCAGGGGGTAACAGGGGTAATTACCCCCATTGAACCGACCTTAATCTGCCACTGCTTTATTAGTAACACAAGTATCACAAATGGGCGCCGGACATTAAAGCGAAAAAATTGCCGCGAAGACCATTACCGCTCAGTCCCTTACCGCGATGATTTTTATTGATAAAGTGGAATGTTTACTAAATGTAACCATATATCTGTGTTTGAGTTTTTTCTGTGTGTTTTTTTTATTTATATGGATTGATTTGTATAAATCGCTGATTAATAATCAGTTTAGTACAAATCGTCATGTCAATCGAAATAATGAAAAGTACTAGAGACAAAGACCTGGCTGTATACAAAGATTTCATATATAGAAAAGAAAAGACTGTTAAAAATAAAAAAATTGTGTGTAAATAACGACATGCTTTGTTGCAAGGGGCGTTTGAATACTTCGTACGGAAATGTTTTAAAGGAAACTATAGTCATGCCCACAACCCGAACCCAGCAGTTATATCATGTAGAAGTGTTTGATTTTTTTTGCAAAATATTTTATTTTGATTTTTTAAATAATCTTTTTTTCTGCAAAAAAAAACATAAATAATTATGCACGGTAATGTTCTTCGTGGTAATGGCTTTCGCGGTAAAGTCTATGCGCGGTAAAGTCCATGCCCGGTAACGGTGGTTCGGTAACGGACTGCCATGTAAAGACTAACCCATCACGTATATTCTTATTATTATTATTATAATGGATAGAATTTAATTTTTCCGAGAAAATCCTGGCGTTAGTAAAAAAAAAGAAAACG
The DNA here is from genome assembly GCA_958510825.1 of Brachypterus glaber. Lineage (NCBI taxonomy): Eukaryota > Metazoa > Arthropoda > Insecta > Coleoptera > Kateretidae > Brachypterus > Brachypterus glaber. The sequence continues at coordinate 47,217,586 of OY294046.1, forward strand.
TGTTATTGTTTTTATTGCCTTTCCCGGCGTTTTATATCCAAAAGAGATAATTTTCGTCAAAAAAATTCTGTCTGTTAACCACAATAACTCAAGAAATTTTTTTATTGAAAATCTTTTTTTTTCAATTTTTTTTTGTTTTCCAAAAAAAAAATTTCTTACAGGGAAAATTAATATTTTGTCGGCAGTTATATTTTTCTCTGTGTGTGCTTGCTAGATAATGTTGTGTACCATTGTTACAACATAAGTATGTTATATACGATATAGATGGGCATGTTTAAGCATGTTTGCTCTCGTTCTGAGCGCTTTTGTCCCTTCGGTGTTTATTAGAGCTGGGCAATCGTAAATAGCGGCTAATGTGCAGCATTATGCAGCTTTTTGTTCCTGCTTTGAGATTAAGAGGAAGGCACGTAAGACTAGAAACATAATTTCTGAACAAACATTTTTATAATTAAGCACCAAGGCAGGGGCGTAGTAGCTACCACTGTCCCAATACGGGGCCCCCATGCTACAACGGCCCCACATGTGTAAGCGGAAGGTCCTGAATTAGCACAAAGTTTGAATAAGAGTCTTAAAACTTAAACGTAGAAGTAGAAGTAAAAATTTTAATGAAACTTTAAATTGTAATACTATTTTGAAATTAAAATAGACTACCAAATTTGTAAACAAGTTTCAACTGCGGCGCTTGGCTTTTTACTTTTTTTTTTAATTACAGTTTGTAAAATTCAAGCGTGAAATTTATAAAAAATTTCGCCTGCGGTGATAGAACTTTCTTGCAGTTTTATGAAATATAAAATTGTAACACTTTTAAAAATTAAAACCGTCAAAATTGTAAACATTTTCGCCTGCGGTGCTAGGCTTTTAACTTTTTTTTATTTTATTTGAGTTTGTAAAACTTGAGGGTAAAATGTGTAAAAAAATGGCCTGCGGAGATAGAGCTTTCTTGCATTTTTATGAAATTTAAAATTGTAAAAATATTTTACAACTAAAATAGACCATCAAAACTGTTGTATTTTGTCACTTCCAAATATATTTTGTTATATTTTTCATAAAAGGCCCCCAAGAAATTTTTATACGGTTAATCCTACAGTATTACAAAAAGAATACCTTCTTTATGTATTTTGACGTGAGGAATCATATTCCAAAAATAAATTACAAAAAAGTTACACAGAAAAAAGTTTAGGACAAAAACTAATAAGGCTCCCTCCTTTTCACACACCCCTTTTTAAAATAAGTACATGAAAATAACATTTAAAGATGGGCCTTACGATTAGTTCAGATACAAAACCTCGATGCTATATATCAAAGGGTTCCCAAGTTATTAAATACAAATCGATTTTTTAGCCACTTTTAAAGGGGCTTAGATCCCTTACGACCCATTTTTAGACATATGTTTATAGGAACTTTTTGTCATATTTTATGATGTAGAATCACCCATTAAAATTTCGGACTCTATTTCATATACACCTTGTATAATGGAATTCGTAGCATTACATATCTTTACGGCTTGTCTGATTTAGTCTTTTTCCTACGTGCGGCACCGAGATTAAGACGAGGTATAGTGTTATCTTGTAATTATTCGCCTAACTATCAACACCCTCTCGCGTCGCTTTTGGCAAAATCCAGACGCCGTCCGGGATTTTCTTAGACATTCCATTGTTTTAGCGGCAATCTTGATTACTGGGACTTTATTAGTCGACTTACGCGTTACAGAGATTTTTTCGGCCTTATCTTCTCTTATTTATTAGAAGCTAATTAACCCTGTAGGTATGTATTAGTAAGGTATTAAAAAAAACTGGAAACTGGAAACTGCAAAAATATTTAAAAATATCTATACAGGGTGGTCCATTTATCATGACAATCCTTAATATTTTAGTAACCGCCAGGTATTAAAAAAAAAGTGAAACAAAATTTATAAGAGCCTAATGGGATAACAAAATGGCGTATATTTGATTGGTTTAGAGGCACAATGGTGGCAGAGGAGTCGTATGTTGCATAATTTTAAAGCTGTTAAAGCTCTCTATTTGACCATATATTTGTTATTTTTTTCAATTTTTTTGAGGGGATTAGAAAAGGGTTAAACATGGGAATTTTCGTCAAAATTTCTTAAAATATTATCCAATTCTTTTTGTTTAAAAAGTAAATTTTAAGATACAAAAACGTAAATTATACTTTTAGAGTAATTTTAAATGATATTTATGGAAATTTCAAAAGAAAATCTAAGAAGAAAATCGAATTTTTTAATAAAATAATTAATTATTCGACATGTCCAGTTTTTTTTTAATAAAAATTATATAGTCAAATAGTCAATTTAATTAGCTTTAAAATGATATATCAGCCAACCTCTCATTTGAAAATTTCCTAACTTTTTACATGACAGCTAGAACTAAATGACCAAAAAAAAGGTCACCAACTCCATAATTTTTTACAATTTAATATAGCTTGGGAGGTGACGTCCCCTTACACCCCACAGAGGTAAAATTCAGCTGTTTTTTGTACAAAATTCTGCCGACGCGTCGGTAGAGCTTTTGATCAATTTTAATGTTAAAAAATGGAAAGTACTCTTAAGGCTTTATGTTTTAGAGTAATGCTGCGGAAAGTAGCTTTACGTTAACCTAACCTAAAAACATCTTAAAATTTTTGACCATCGTTTTTTTTGCTAATTTTGCATTTCCTGCAAGCTAGATCATCAAAAAACGCACACTTACCGTGGAATTCCTAATATGGGTATAGGAAATTTTGTCAGCTATTATCGCAGATAAAATATTTGGACCAATTTATTTAACAAAATTGAGACCCAAAATTGGTTTAGAGGCACAATGGTGGCAGGGGAGCAAGGGGGATTGTTTTTGGAAAGGAGTCGTGTGTTGCATCATTTTAAAGCTGTTAAAGCTCTCTATTTGACCATATATTTGTTATTTTTTTCAATTTTTTTGGAGGAAATTAGAAAAGCGTTAAAAATGGAAATTTTCGTCAAAATTTCTTAAAATATTATTCAATTCGTTTTGTTTAAAAAGTAAATTTTAAGATACAAAAACGTAAATTATACTTTTAGAGTAATTTTAAATGATATTTATGATAATTTCAAAAGAAAATCTAAGAAGAAAATCGAATTTTTTAATAAAATAATTAATTATTCAATATGTTCAATTTTTTTTTTTATAAAAAATTATATAGTCCAATAGTCAATTTAATTAGCTTTAAAATGATATATCACCCATTTGAAAATTTCCTTACTTTTTACACGACAGCTAGAACTTAATGACCAAAAAAAAGGTCATCAACTGCATAATTTTTACAATTTAATATAGCTTGGGGGGTGACGCCCCCTTTCGCCCTACAGAGGTAAAATTCAGCTGTTTTTTGCACAAAATTCTGCCGACGGTAGAGAATTTGATCAATTTAATTTAAAAAAATGCATTTCCTGCAAGCTAGATCATCGAAAAAGGCATACTGACCGTGGAATTCCTAATATGGGTATAGGAAATTTTGTCAGCTATTGAATGAGAGCTATTAGATTCTTCTACTTCCAGTAGTAACCGAAATATGAGTGTTTTTACGCAATTGCAGCTTTTTGTAATTTTTAATATTTTTAAAACCGTTCGACAAAATAAACTTTTTCTTGAAGTATTGAATAGCTAGGGAAAGAATAGTCAACGTTAAAAAAAACTCATCGTTTTACGATGAAAATTGACTATCGCAGATTAAATATTTGGACCAATTTATTTAACCAAATTGGGACCCAAAATCGGTCTAAATTTTTTAGATTAGGTTAACGCAAAGCTACTTTGCCGCACATTACTCTAAAACATAAAGCCTTACGAATACTTTCTATTTTTTTTATTAAAATTGATCAAATTCTGTACCGTAGGTAGAATTTTGTACAAAAAAAGCTGAATTTTTCCACTTACGCCCCCATCCCTTCATCTCTGTGTGCAACCTAGAAACAATTCTAAGAAGTGTCCCAGGAAAGCCCCTGAAATCCAAAATTTAAAATATGAATAGCTTAATCAAGACGACAACCTAAAAAAACGAAAACAAAATTAAATTCTCTGTAACAAACTTTAACGATTAACAAAAAAAGTTGTTCTTGTAAACCGTTATTCAGGTAAAAATCTAAGCAGAAAAACGACAAATTAAGTTTTTGTCTTATAATAGTCGATATTTTATGCAAAGTTATTTTATTAATTAAATTCTGAAGAAACGTCGCTCAAGTCTAACAGTACCTACACTACATTGCTCTAGGTACAATAAAGGCCTTAATATAAATTTTTCTACGACCCCCTATGAAAATGACATTTAGAACACTCTTTTGTTCTTTAGTAAACGCCTTATATCACACTTGTTTGATATTTTCATATCACCCTAGTTTGATATTTATGTATGTAGGTTTTCCTAATTTCACATATTTAGGTTAGCCTTAATTTACACTGTAGATTCTACGAATTTAGCTCCACTCGTTTTATATGCCATTTACCACCTTTCATCACAGAATTTTATATATTTTAATTCAAATATTTCTGTTTTTCATGTCAAAAATAGAAACTTTAGTTATATCCTTGACCAAGATATAACTTGGGATGTTTTATTTGTCTAGATTTTATAAAAATTACCTAATTTTTGATTTAGTTACTTTACATTTTATAAAAAAAAAAATCAAAAGACACGGTCTTTTTCATATGAAATCGTAAAACATTACAATTTTACTGTTTTATATGGGAAACCTAATTTAATTAGCAAACTGTCTTGACTTGATTTACACAAGAGGCTTGCGTTATAGGCAACCTATTAAACAGCTAGGTATTGTATTGTATAATATTGTATTAAATTTAAAAACCAAGAAAACTAAAAGTAAAAGAAAATCATATTTCCTGTTTAACATACATAAATTTGTATGCTATTTTTTGCTTAATATGCTTTGCTTTTCTCAAAAGATCTTTGAATAAGTAATAAAAATTAGAAAATATATAATTAAGAAACTTTATATTTTTTCATGATCGTAGGAAAAATAGTGTACATAACTCGTTGGAAAGTGTATTTCGTACATTAGTGGGGTTTCCTCATTCGCCTTCCCACTCGCTTGAAATATGTCACTTTCCACACTAGTTATATAATGTACTATTTCTACGAGCGTGCGGAAAGATATCTCTTTCTGCACGCATATGCGTGTGGAAAGAAGGTCTTTTCCGCACGCATAATTATTTCATAAAAACAAGTAGGTTGATTATAAAAAGTGTAACATTTTTGGCTAAGACACTTGTTTTCATGGCTACCGATCAACATGATAGCGTCCTAAGCTAGTTTGTTCGTGTCAGTTGTGCTGTCAGGTTTAATTGCAAAGTTTTTATAAAAGAAAATGATGAAATTTAAAGAAGAAGATGAAAGTTACCTGAAGGAATAATAGAAATGGCAAATTCAAATGAAAACTGCAACAAATTTATCATTAATGTTCAACAAAAATAGAATTGGTAATAACTAATGTTAGATTCTTTTCAATAATTGTTAAAACTATTAATATCTTAATTCTGCCGTGTTATTCTTGTTATATTTCTTCACAAAATAATAAAAATGTTTAAATTTCTTAATTGTTAATTGTGTTTCTGTTGAAAACAGATAAAAAAATAAAATTTATTCAATTAAATATACAGTGCGGTCCAAAAGTCACCCCCCCCCTCTTAACTTTTGAACGAGTTGAGATATCGATTTCAAATTTAGAACTCTTAAATATGACAACTTAAACTATCTTTAAGCATATATTTGATACCTTTACCTCTTAAAATGTGGGCAGGGGGGCATGGGGGGGAATTTTTTTAAATGGAAGGGGGGTCGTGTGATACATCATTTTAAAGCCTTTAAAATTCTCTATATAACCATACATTTTAAAAAATTTTAAACATGTTATTTAAGGTTTCGATTTTTCAGTTTTTTGTGCTAAAAAAATAAATTTTTAAGTTTTTTTTTGTTAATTTTTATTTATGTCAACTAAAATTAGTTAAAAAGTACAATTTACTTTTTTTCATTATGAAATTAGGCATTTTTAAAAAATTGTTTGGATTTTTTAGAGAAATTTTGACAAAAATACCCATTTTCAACCCTATATTAAACCCAAAAAAAATGTTTAAAAAAAATAAGAAATATACAGTTAAATGGAGAATTTTATAAACTTTAAAATGATGTATCACACGACCAACCTTTCTATTTAAAAAAATGTCACCCCATGCCCCCCTGCCCACATTTTAAGAGCTAAAAGTATCAAATATACGCTTAAAGATAGTTTAAGTTGTCTTATGTAAGAGTTCTAAATTTGAAGTCGATATCTAAACTCGTTCAAAAGTTAAGAGGGGGGGGGTGACTTTTGGACCGCTCTGTACTTACCTATATATAAAAACATTTTATTTTTAACTTGCTCGTAGAAAAAATATTGTTCCCAACGCATCCGTAAAGAGGATTTTCCGCAGTCGATTGCTCGCCTGAACTCCGCTACGCGTCGTTCATGCATATGCAATCTAGTGCGGAAAAGAGTCTCTTTCCACACTTGTTAGGAAAATAGCTATTTCAGACTTTTCTTATTTTTCAGGCAAATTCACACTTCATAGCATGTGAAGAGGGAGGACGGGCAGAACTCATCACATATGTACAATGTACATATGTACATTCACATCACTCTGGGACCCCTGTACAATTTCGTAACGAAAATTAAAATTAAATCGCCATACCCCCAAACATGTTGGGAAAATCCACTGTTTTGTTTGTAAATTAAGTGAATTTAGTGGTAGATTTCGGAAATTGTTAAAATAGTTGGGAAAATTGAGGGGTATAGTAGGGAAAATTGGAGGACAATTGGGAAAATTGTAGTAGTACAGCTGGGTTAGTTTTCAGAGGTAAGCACCTTTTATTTATTCATCAAAATTTCTGCAGAGGTAAAATAAAACAAATCATTTTTTGGGGTGAGATGAGGTGCTTTTTTTTAGTCATCAAAATCTTTGCAAGGGTAAAGCAAATTTTTGCTGGTTTGGACTTTTTTTTCATCAAACTTTTTGCAGGAGTAAAATAAATTTTTTCACACGGCTTGAGTTTTTAGGACCTTTTTTTATTTGGTCTGCAGTGGTAAAATAAAACAAATACATTTTTAGGGGTGAGATGAGGTGCTTTTTTAGTCATCAAAATCTTTGCACGTTTAAAGTAAATTTTTGGGGGCGAGTTTCTTTTTCATCAAAATTTTTGCAGGTGTAAAATAAATTTTTTCACACGGCTTAAGTTGGGAAATTTTTCAATTTTAAATTGGGAAATATATGGTCCACCCCCTCCTCACAATAAAGTCGCTTTGGAGGACCCCTGGATGCAGTAAATAAAAAAGAAACGACGCGGCGTTATAGTGGCATTATACATTTTTCAAGCACGTGGAGCATATTTTATGTCACTACACTCTAAAAAAAGACTTAATTGCCGTACGGTACCGAAATTCTTATTTTACCTAAACTGGTAGGTCCTGAAATTTAATCAGTATCGATGCTGGGACTTTACTTAAATTTGTAAAAATAAATGGAAATTTTGTCTGTTTTTTTTTTGACAATTTATAGTTGAATAAATTAAATTTTCAAATCTCCCTTTGTTTTTTTACACTCTGGCACTTTATTAAGCGAGATATTTCTTAGAAACAAAATATTAGCTTATATTTGTATGGTCTTTAGTCTACGAAAGGCAAGTTTATTAGTGATTAATTAGTTAATTAATAATAATAATTGATCTATAATATTAATCACTGTGTATGCGAATAATTAATTTTTAGAAATTATTAATTAGGTTTTTTAAATGGAACACCTACTTATATTTCTGCATAAAATGTATCGTAATATCAAAAAATTCTTATAAATAAATTTTGAAGTACCCATATAAAATTCAGAAAATATTGTTAAGAGAAAAATAAATAAATAAATAAAAAACTTTTATTTCATAGATAACGATACATCATATGATTTTGAAAAACCTATACGACTATCTTGAACATGAAACTGGTCAACGCAAAAGACATATATAAATAAATATACATAAAAGAAAATATACTATGTTAACACATATTCCTGCATACAATATGGTTCAATATTTATTAGTAAGTCTTTTACCTTAGATTTGAAGGATTTAAGATTATTCAAGGCTCTTATGTCTTCTGGTAACTTATTGAAGACAGATATACAGGCATACAGACAACCGCTATTGTTGAAATAACGATTTATTTTTAAACATAAAAATGAGGAACTCATATACATACCCGTTAGAGTTAGAATTTCATTATCTCGAAAGAGGCATCGACAAGAATCCCTGTATCCCAAGCCCAGAATCGTGCGTATTGCTCGCTTCTGCACTTTAAACAACTCCTGCACACGTGCATTCTGTCCCCAAAAAATAATACCGTATCTTAAAACGGACTCAAAGTTTGAAAAATAGACAATTTTCAATGTATCAAAATTCACGTAGGGTTTTATTACTCGTAAGGAATAATGAGTTGAATTAAGCTTTTTATTTAGGTGAACTAGATGCTGATCCCAATTTAAATTTTCATCCACGACCAAGCCCAAAAACTTTGTACTCTTAGATGTGTTAAGAAAGGTATTTTCGAATGGAATTATTTTCGGTGTCACAAGATGGACCGGGAAGTTTTGAAAAAAAATATATTTGTTTTTTCTTTATTTAACAATAGTCTATTTTTTAATAACAATTTAAAAATATTTTCCACACAAAACTGTTGTAAGAAAGTTCCTGGTAGCACTTGGCCTTTAATACAACGTTAGTATCGTCAGCGAAGTTAACCAAGCCACAATCTTGATTAGTATGAAAAATTGAGAGAAAAGAGAAAAGATACCAAAAGAAACTAAAAAAAAGAACTACTCTTAATTAAATATATTTACCCAAAGATTAATTTAGTAATCACTTTGTATTAGAAAAAAAAAGCTGTAACAATCAGAAAACTTAGCGGGTGGTAAAACTAACTAAACGCACAAACAGTGAAACTTCTTACCACCCTTCATCTAACTCTTACAAACAAAAGAGTCATTGTTTGTTGTTCCATTCAACGTCAAGTTAATACATTCTTTGTATGTAAATCAAGTAATTACAGAAGGGGACAAAACATTTTATAGGAATTTACCTATAAATTCACAAGTACATCATGATGCATCACTGTATAACGTAAAGCTATGTATTACTAGGTCATGTTACATTTATATAAATTAAAATTACATATAACTAAATGTGTTATTACAGTTTTATGTGCAACATTTTATAAAAAATTACATTTTTGATGTAATTTTTTGTAAAAATACATACTTTTTATAATATATAATAAAGTTTTGACATCTAAATTACATACATATTAGGTAATTAAACATTTGGTAGAACGATTAGATAGTATTACAAGAACACTGTTTATATTTTTGGACTTCGTTACGGTCAGTCAGAATAAGCTTAAGGAGATTCTTAAAAACATTAGGATGCCTAAAAAAATCTTAAAACTAATTGCAAATTACTTGCTTGAAAATTAAATGGCATCAAAGTTAAACCTCTCCTCTCCTAATGTGGTGCTACAAGGTATTATATTGGGTCCACTAATGTTTATAATTTAGATAAATAATTTATCTGATGTCAATACTATAGAAGCAACCTTGTTTTTGTTTGTTTTTTTTTTCGCACAAATCACCGTACAGTGGGTTAGGCTAAATGTGACACCCAGGGTAATTGTGACATGTCCTGTTATAATTCTTCTAAACTAGTTTATATCCAATCCAACCCTGGCATTAGGTTTTTGACAGTATTAAATATTTCGCGTAAAATTTCCATTTGATTTAAACTTGTTTAGAAGAATTATAACAGGACATGTCACAATTACCCTGGGTGTCACATTTAGCCTAACCCACTGTACTTTAGTATTGATACTTCCATTTGTCCGACTTTGGAATTTAGCGATCCATTTAAGAAGCATTATATAGTATAATAAATACAACACACCCGTTTAACTCTTGCAAATTAATAGATAAGAAGGGATAATGCCCCAAAACGCCACTACCGTTGATGTTTATTAATGCCTGGAGCTTTACGCCACACGGTAGGTTGTAATAACAATTTATTTTTCACCGGGTTTACGTACATGAAGCGATTTTTGCATAAACCAGGTTGTTGCACTCGTTTGCTTACAAGAAAAAACTTTAAATAATAATAATTTAAGTTAATTTTCAATATTAATAAATAATAATATTAATAAATTTTATTAATCTTTTTTTGCATTTACGGCTTTATGTCATATCGCCTTGTAAATTCCGAAACATCGTATATGAAAAATGACCACTTGACAGGTATAAAAAATTATCCTTTTTTAAACAATTAATAAGGTATTTATTTAGAACTTTATTAGTTACATATAAAAAAGAATAAGTTCTTATTCATATAAACAAGTCAATTATTAAATTACTACCCTACTAATTCCATAAAAATGAATAATTTCTAGTCTCTGGCAAGTTCCCATTTTTCAGATACGAAGTTTCGAAATTTACAAGGCGATATGTAAATACAGAGCACCAGAACACGATAAGGTCGGTCTGTCTACCCGTCTGTCTTTTTATAAATGTAAAGCTTTTAACTTTTGAACGAAATATCGGATTTAAGAAATTCTTTCATCAAACTATTCAGGATCATTGTAGAATGCGTCAAGTAAAATATGTCTAAGGCTGTGGTACAAAAAGGAGGCAAAGCGACAAAAACTAATATTTTTGCCGATTACTCGCTTATTATTGATCGTGGGATAACGATTCGTCGTATCAGAACAACAAGGTTTCAACTGACATTGTGAGATTGCAGTAATTGTCAGTATATTTTCTAAGATAAATTTTATACGCTTTTACTTATAAATTTAAAATTTTGTACAAATAACAAAAATAATGCAATCCATCTATTAAAGGTTTTAACTCTTCAAGGTAAAGGATTTTAAATTTATCATAGAAAACATACCGACAATTAATCAGTTAAAACCTTGTTGTTCTGATACCTCGAATTTCTAAAATTGTCGTGTGGGGTAAAAAAATAATTGATTAAAAAATATACGCTTTGGAAAAATAAATCGTTGACTTTTTAAAGGGGTTATATCCATAAAAGTTGTTTTCGAGAAAAACGCAAAAAACAATTATTCAAATAGTGCAGTAATATTATCTACGACACCTAATGATAAACTGCTTGTATAAAACTTTATTTACTACCAAATGCAGCTTATGATTAAATATTTACTTACTTAAAAAAAGTTTTTCACGACGCCCTGTGCAATAAAGCCAGTCGCAAACAAATTTCATATACTATTTTATCTTCGTTCTACAGCCCAAAGCTTCAAATACCAAAAAAATTAAAAATGATTATATTGACGTTTACTATACATATATATATATATATATATATATATATATATATATATATATATATATATATATATACAGAGCGGTCCAAAAGTCACCCCCCCCCCCTCTTAACTTTTGAACAAGTTGAGATATCGACTTCAACTTTGGAACTTTTAAATAAGACGACTAAAACCATCTTTTAGCATATATTTAATACTTTCAGCTCTTAAAATGTAGGCAGGGGGGCATGGGGGCACATTTTAAATGGAAAGGGGGGTCTGTAATACATCATTTTAAAGCTTATAAAATTCTCCATTTAACTCCATATTTTTAAATTAAAAAAAAAAAAAATTGGTTTAAAATGGGGTTGAAAATAGGTATTAATGTCAAAATTCCTCTAAAAAAAACAAATAATTTTTTAAAAATGCCTAATTTCATCATAAAAAAATGTTAATTATACTTTTAAACTAATTTTAGTTGACATAAATAAAAATTTATTAAAAAAAACTTAAAAAATCGAATGTTTTAGCACAAAAAATTGAAAAATCATAACCATAAAAAATATTTTTAAAAAATTTAAAAATGTTAGTTTAAATAGAGAATTTTATAAGCTTTAAAATGATGTATCACACGACCCCCCTTTCCATTTAAAAAAATGTCCCCCCATGCCCCCCTGTCCACATTTTAAGAGCTGAAAATATTAAATATATGCTAAAAGATAGTTTAAGTTGGCTTATTTAAGAGTTCTAAATTTGAAGGATATCTCAACTCGTTCAAAAGTTAAAAGGGGGGGGGTGACTTTTGGACCGCACTGTATATTAGAAAAAAGTTAAAATGGAAAAACAAAAGCATTATCTTCAAACAGCACTAGTGTTTCAATGTGAACATTAATAAACCCAAGTGTATAAAGTAGAACATAGATAAATTTATTTAGGTTATAAATTCGGGGAACACAATAGTTCAAGTTACACTTTTGTAGGAAATCCTTCATATCATGTTTTAGAGGTTTTTATATTTACGATACGACATAGCGTGTTGTCTTGGCGCTTGTTGATTTCATCTTTTTTTTTAATTTTATGTTCATTTATTCTTTTTTTCGCAGAGATGTGTAATTTATTAAATAATCAATCTTCATTTTTATGTTTAGTTTTATGTAATTTTGTGGTAATATGCTAATATGCATATAATAATGTAGACGTAGTAATTTAATATCTGATAATAATTTTGGGGTCCATAAAATATTAAATTTTAGACAATAAATGCTTTATTATAATAATTTTTATATATTTTTTTAAAGGAGGCGTGCACAAACTTCGTAAGGTGTTATTTTTTTCAGGGTTTTTGACCCCCTTCTATACCAAAATAAAATTTTGTACAATTTTTATATACATAATAAGACTTTTGAGAACCCCCCCCCTCCTAAAAATCTTGTGCACGATCCCTTAAATAACCCAAAAATACAAAATCAAAATTGAAGAAAACTAATTTTTTGACCTATTAAAATAAAATGGGACATTTCAGGGCCCGCAAGTTTGCCTTGTTAAAGTTCTCAGTTCTTTTTCCGTATACAGTGCATGTCCAAAGTCAGCCTCCCTTTAACATTTGAACGGTTTAAGATATTAACTTAAAATTTTTAACACGTAAATAACAACCCAAATATTTTTTGGGTATATATTTAATATGTTTAGGGCTCCCAATGCTGGCAGGAGGGCAAGGGTAGACATTTTTTTTTTAAATTAAAAGGGGGATCGTGTAATACATCATTTTGAAGCTTATAAAATTTGTCCGCATATTTTTTTTATTTTTTCAGAGTAAATTTTGAGGGCTTAAAATAGGTTTAAAAATGGAATTTTTTGTTAAAATTTCTTTAAAAAAAAAATAAAACAGTTTTTGAAAAATATTTTTTTTCATAACGTAAGTACTTCAAAAATACATATTTACATACATACATACATACATACATAGTTTATAAACTAATTTTGAATAATATAAAGAAAAAATGCCTTTTCAGCGCAACCACTATGCAACTACATTGTGATTTCTCAACGCAACTACCATGAAACTTTTAACTTTTTTAAAAGGTTTATCTTAGATAATATCGTAGATAAATTATTTACGATATCGCGTATGCATATATTACAAATCCCTATAGTAAAACTTAAAAAAAAAACGTGTAATTTGCGAAGTGTAAAAGAAGTATTATAAATAAAGTTTTGGAGAATTCCTGGCGTGGCGGACATTCCTAATTCTCCAACACGTTTTGAAGAATGAAACAAGAAGTTGAACTTCTTGATGCACCTTTGTGAGAACTTCTTGTAGAAGTTTTGTGTTTAGTGGGATGTTACCCATAGATATCTATTTTCTGAAAAAAAAACTTTTATATGAATGATAGTTTTCTTTTGTTGGAAGAATTATTTTTGCCTGTTTCGAGATATTTGCTGTACGTCCTCTAGGTCAATCCACTCTACACCATTCTCTCTACTACGCCTTGGCTAGGCACTTATTTTATTATATTCCTCGCAGCTTTACAGCTGTACAGGAGTAGTATTATACGTTTACTTTTAACCCCAAAAAAAGAAAAAAATACTGCTGCCAACAAAATAATACTTCTCCCTATAGGCTTAGGTTCAAATTAAAAACAAAAAGAAATAAAAAGCCTAGAACTTTGGATAATCAACCTGTGGTCCAAATTTTTCTTTAGCCCCAAGCGTTCTTGAGTTATTGTGGTCACAAATTTCAAGGACACAGACCGACTGATAGACAGAATTTTTTTTTACGAAAATCACATTTTTTGGATATAAAACGTCCAGAAACGTAAAAAATAGTATATTAAAGTACTAGTTTCATAACATAAGTTTTTAGCTGGCCGCAAGCTGCTCGTTTTCTAAACTTGTACTCGTGCGCTAAAAACATGTTATGAAACAAGTGCTTTATACAATTTTTTCTATTTTGCTCTAAAATTAAAAAAAACTTACATTTAAATTGATGACTGATTTGGAGATTTTTAATTTGGGTTGACATTACAGTTTACACCATGTTTAAAATTCTAAGAACATTTGATATGATATATTTTACAGTCATCTCTCATCTTTTTCACTGCAATTAAGTGCCTATTCACAGGCTCACATAAGAACATAATACATAACAATGCGATGCCGTGATTGGCTTGATGTGCCGCCATGTAAGTCAATCGTGGCATCGCATCTTATGTTTTATGTTCTTATGCAAGCTTCTGGATAGGCCTTAACCAAGCCACAATTTTAACATGGGGATAGTAAAAATATTGAAATATATATATATTTTTTTTTGAAAAAAACATTAGTAAGATCTATTTATTAGTTAGATCTATTTATTAGTATTATTTTTTTCAAAAATAGCCATTTTGAGATAAGATAGCCAATGTTCGCAAAATTTGTAGCTTTATTCATTCTGCTTAAGAAATTATAATTTATGCGACGCTACGGCTGCGCGATCTATATATTTACAGCAGTCAGTTGAAAAACATTACTTGTTCTTAAATTAAATTAAAAACCTTAAAAAAAAATAAAAAATATATAGTTAAATAGATAGATTTATAAGCTTTAAAATGATGTGTATTGCGAATTCAATAAAACCTGCAGTGACTCATACCTCTGCTGCTTTCCTATAAGGGGCCTTTGCGAAGCTTCGACAAAGTTACGCGAGTCCCACCCGAACTGGTATGATCTTCGCCTTTTACCACACATTCGAGACTGAGTCACTGCAGGTTTTATTAATTTCCCAGTATAGCACACGACCCCCTCCCCATTAAAAAATTTTCCCCTAAAATATTAAATATATGCGAAAAGATAAATTGGGGGTTGGCTAATTATCTCACTGAGAAAAGGCCATAAAGAAGGAAGAAGAAGATAGATTGGGTTGTCTTACTAAAGTATTCCAAATTTGAAGTTAATATCTCAACTTGTTAAAAAGTTAAGAAGGGGGGTGACTTTTGGACTTTTGGACTTTTTACGAGTATGTAATAAAAAGTGTTATTTGCAATGCTTGTTATTATTTACTATCGTATAAATTAATCTAAAACAAATTTATTAAAAACGAAAAAAAAATCAGTCGAAAAACAGTAGGTACTAGTCCAGGCAATTTTTGACTAGTCCTGTTTTGTTTGGCAACTGCGAGGAGTATACTATAGAATGCGAAGCATTACATATGTTCACAGCTTGTTAATATACCTATAGGATAATAATTCTCCAAGTTTATGCCCCAACTGTCCGAAGCAGGAGTTCTGGACAAGCAGGATTAATATTTGATATTACAGATTCTCCTCTGAAGAGGTACACACATAGGCAGTGTCGGACTGGACAGCCCAAGTCTAGTGAGATTTTTAACCTGAGGGGCCCCCAAGTCTTTAATTATTGATTAATTGAATAACTATTATTCCCTTCCAAAAATGAATAACTAAAAAAAAAAGTCCTCAAAAAAAAAAAGAAAAAAAAAAGCTTTGTCCCTAGTCCCTAACGGGTTTTACCAAAAACAAGAAAACCACCTCTCACAAATTTTTGATGACTAAAAAAAAAGGTCCTCACCCCAAAAAAAAAAGCGTTGTCCCTGACGGTTTTTACGAAAAACAACAACAAAAAAAACACCCCTCCCAAATTTTTGATAACTAAAAAAAAAAGATCCTCAGGCCAAAAAAAAAGCTTTGTCCCGTTTTTACCAAAAACAAGACAACCACCACTTCCAAATTTTTGACTAAAAAAAGACTCACCCAAAAAAAAAAAGCTTTGTCCTCATCCAAAAAAAAAACATCACCCGGGGGGCCCCCAAAAGTGAGGGGCGCCGTGAGATTTTTCTCACTATCTCACTTGTCCAGTCAGTCACTGCACATAGGTGTCGAATTTTAAAAATTATATGGGGGGTACTCAATCATTTTTAATTTTTAAAAACAAAATAAAAATAAGAACTAGAATAAATAAATAAAAAATTAGAAAAATGCTTTATAAATTTTAATTTAATAAAATGCAATAAAAATATTTTAATTTCTTTTTACTACCGCATTACTCTCCATTTTATCGGAAGCGGTGGGGTGATGCGACAAGGCGGCAGACTCAAAGAGCAATGTTTATAGAGCGTTTTTATCTAGTTTTTGACTTTTTTTAGTTAACTTCTAAATAAGCGTAATTAATGAGGGTTACAAGGGCGTAAAATTTTGATCCTGCCTCACCTAAAAAACCATCACGGACACGGACCTGTTTATCTGTTTTGGTAGGGAAAAGTAATATTGCTGCCAACAAAATATCCGATAACATATAGGTAGGTAGTTTATTTAAGAAACATGGTCCAAGTTTGAAGTAGGTATAAACAGGGCCGTGCGCAGGATTTGCTCGTGGGGGGGGGGTTATCAGGCGATATTTTTTACAAATTTAATGGTCTATTTTAATTTTAAATGAGTTTTTTAAATTTAAATTAATTAAATTTAAAAATTTAAAAGTTTACAAAAATGCAGGAAACTTTAGCGCCGCAGGTGAAACCTTTTCTAATTTTAAGCATAAGTTCTACAATCCTAAATAGAGAAAAACTTAAGAGAGTCCTAGTGCCACAGGCAATTTTTTTTGAAAACTTTAATTTTTTATTATTCTAAATTTCACAAAAAAATAAAGAAAGTCCAGGCGAAAAATTTTCCTAATTTCAAGCTTAAATTCTAAAATCTTAGATAAAAAACGAAGGAAAGACCAGTGCCACAGGCGAAATTTTTTTCAAAATTGATGGTCTATTTTTTTAAAGTGTTTTATTATTCTAAATTTCACAAAAAGTGAAAAAGAGCTCTAGTACTGCAGGCGAAAGTTTTTACAAATTTCAAGCTTAAGTTCTACAATCTTAGACAAAAAAAATGTAAGAAAGCCCTAGTGCCACAGGCAATTTATTTTACAAACTTATTTTAAAACAGTTTTATAATTCCAATTTCACCAAAATGTAAGAGATATCTAGCGCCGCAGCACAAAATTGTTATGAATTTTCTCTGTTTTCACTATATTCCTTGATCTGTAGGAACCCTTTACAAAAAAAAAAACTATCCAAAAATAGATGTACATAATATACATACATGTATATATATATATTATATAATTATAAGATTACAGTCATATACATTTCGCTTGATTCAAGTTTTTCCTAATCAAGAAGTTCGAAAAATTAAAAAAAATGTAGTTTAAAACCCTCCTTCCTGCGGGGGGGGGGGGGGGTGTTGAACCCCCCCCCCCGTGCGCACGGTCCTGGGTATAAATAATTTACATCAAAGCGTCCTCCGAGAACGGTTCTCGAGTTATCGTAGTCACAAACTTTCTAGACAGATAGATTTTTTTCTTTTCTTGGAAATGCTTTTTTTGCATACCTATTTGGCGTCGAAAAACGCAAAAAGCCATACGATTTTTTTTTCCAAGCATGGGTTTTCTACCCAAAGCTTTAAATTTAAAGTATCTATCTCAAAAAATAGATCTCCAAGCTTTTCGTATAAATACCTAACATTTGAGTCAATGCGTTGTCGAGTTATCGTGGTCACATAATTTACAAGTTTTTTTTTATCTAAGTAGTTTTTTTTATTAGATTTCGTCAAAACAAGCAATTTTTTTTCGTATTTTCTCAACTATAATGCTAGACTTTCCTACTTTTTAACTTTTACGGTAATAGGGGAAAGTAAAAAACGTAATTTGTAGTAGAGTAAAACACAATTGAAGCAAGCTCGTGGATTGACGGGCGGCCGCCGCAGCAAGAGCCAGACATCCATTCACCGCTTCCAAAAGCGACGTGGTGGTGGCCGTCGCCGTCGTCGACGCTGACGGTCAGGGCTGATGGAGAGTGAAACTACAGGCGTCGCGACGCCACATGGGCGCGCGCACCACTAGGAAAACCGAAAGTGAAAAGCGAAAATGCACCACCACTCCCCACTCTCACCCACCCCTACCTTTCGCTTTCGCCAAAGGTCCCCACCAAGGCTACTTTCCCCGGCACACGCACCGCGCGCTCTGCACACTGGCAGGCCGCAGTAGGCTGTTAAATCCGACGCTTGCAGCACGTCTACTTCAAGGTCAACTCTGAGTATCAACGTGTCTCGTAGTTTTTCCCGCGCCGGTATCTTACTGAATTTTTCATACATAAACTTTTATATTTCCCTACAAACAAAACATAAACAATTTTAACTGTGGAGTTCTTGTACAAAATGGCCCCGCGCCGCCACCTAGGCCAAGTGCAAGGTCTCCTAGGCATGGATTCCATGGACGAGGCCGGTGTCACCCGTTGTTGTGTGCCAACAGGAGAGTGTTTACGTGCAGCTCAACAATTATCTCCAACAAACAACAACGATCACATGGTTATCTCCTTGGATGATCTACGCGATACTGTCCGCGTTACATGCAACAATGAGCTATGTACAGGTGGAAGATATATGCATCGAGAATGTTTCGACCAATGGGAACAAACGGTTCTCGCTTATCTGAAGACCTGTGGCCGGGCTCGTTCTTGGTCAGAACGGCAACGTCATCAAAATTTGTGGACAAAAAAAGGCTACGATTTAGCCTATAAGGCTTGCGGTTGTAAATGTGGACGTGGTCATCTAAAAAAGGACTTAGACTGGATGCCACCTCCGCCAACCAGCAACATCTTCGGGAGAATCGAAGAGATTGACACTGGCAAAAAGAAAAAACGCCGTAACCGAAATGGTAAACCGACTTTGGCCATTTCGGCTAATCATGCTGTGGTCGTTGGTGATGTTGCAACTAGGGGACGTGCAGGTAGTTTGTCCTCCAGCACTGGGTCCTCTTCCCCGCCTGCTTCGGGTAGTGAGACTAGTGTGTCGCCTGTACATGCTCATTCAAAGAAGAAGTCAAAGATTGAGCTTCCCGAGAGAATCCGGTAAGTCACTATTTTCTAAAAAAAAACGTAGCCTTGCAATCTTGATAACAAAAGAGTAGGATAGCCTATGCAGCAAATACCAACATTCTATTACTGGAATACACATTGCAAATTTTTGATTTATTTTATAAAATGTATAAAACTCTTAATGTCTGCTTCGAAAATCCAAATGTATTTTAACTTTGAAACATTTTTTTAAACAAAAAAACTCAAAAATATGGTGTTCCAAAATCGGTGTAACAAAAATCTAGGCATAATGTGATTTTTTTTTATTTTAAATTCAGGCTAATATTGTCCTTATTATAAGAAGCTGAAGTTTGCAACGTTTTTTTTTCAACGACAATTCAAACAATATATTAAAGTACTAGTTTCATAACATACGTTTTTAGTTTATTATTCCATCAATCTATTTTCTAATCATCGTAGAAATAGATGGCGCACAAGTCTACATCAATCTAATGGCTATATTCCTTTTGCGAGTAAAGTCTAAAAACGTTTTCTTAATCAGCGTGCAGAGTTGACTCTTGGTACTGAAGAGGGCCAGCAGCCCGAAACTGCAGTCTATCAATATCACTCTGTACGATGATTAGAAAATAGATTGATGGAATAATAAATTAATATTTTTATAATTTTGTTTAAAATTAAAAATTTCTGTCCTTAAGTTTAGAAAACAAGCCGTTTGCGGCGATTTTCCAAAGTACTATAGTGAGCTAAAAACGTGTTATGGAATAAGTGCTATAATATACTATTTGAATTTTCGATGCAAAAAAACGTTGCAAACTTCAGTTTCATCTTATTATCCCTGTTTACATATTTGTTTGAACGGGTCAAATCGATGATGCTGAAGTTTTCAACGTTTTTTTGCAACGAAAATTCAAATTGTATATTAAAGCACTTATTCCATAACACGTTTTTAGCGCACTAATACTTTAGAAAACTCGCCGCAAGCGGCTTGTTTTTTGAACTTGTACTCGTGCGCTAACAACGTGTTATGGAATAAGTGCTTTAATATACTATTTAAATTTTGGTTGCAAAAAAACGTTGCAAACTTCAGCTTCATTCAAATCTTATAATCCGTTTTTCAGTCAGTTCCCATACACCTAGAATCTTGAAGTTCGATAGAAAGATGTAATCCTAATGACATTTTAAACCCCCAAAATTGGGAATTTTCGTCAAAGTTTATTTAAAAAAATCAAACAATTTTTGAAAAATGGTTTATTTTATGATGCAAATACGTCAGCTATACTTTTAAACCAATTTTGAATAATATAAATAAAATTTTACAAAAAAATCTTAAAATATCGCATTTATTAGCAAAAAAAAATAAAAATGTAAACCTTAAAAATAATGTTTAAAAAATTAAAAAATATATGTTCGAATAGAGAATTTTATGAGCTTTAAAATGATGTCTCATACGACTCCCATTTCCATTTAAGAAAATATTCCCTCTACCCCCTGTCTCAATTTTGCCCCCTAAGCCTATTAAATCTATACCAAAAAATTACTTGGGTTATATTATTTAAGCGTTTTAAATTTCAAGTTTATAGCTTAAGCCGTTCAAAAGTTAAGGGGTGGGGGGCGGACTTTTGACACGCTGTGTATATTAAATTAAAATTAATTTTTATTATCTTATATTTACAATGTTGGCGAGGGGGCCTTATAAAATTTTTCTCTTAAGATTATTGATATTTAGAACGCAAGGGAACTTTTAACTAAACGTTTATTAGTCGTGGATCTACGATTTGGCGAATAAAGTTGTTGGACTTACAGTTAAGCTAAAAAACTCACTAAACAATTTAAAAATGCTTTGAATAATGACAAAACAATATGTTTTTATTAAAAATAATATTTTCAGCTAGGTATCGTATCACAGTATTTTCAGGCTGTTTACTAGTTATACAGTTTTGTTTATGTCTGGATAGAATTTAACAATAGTACGAACTTCCGCTCAAGAGATATCACGTTATAAAAGATATGCAGCAACAAATAAATTGTTAAAAAAATTAATTTAAAATTAAAAAATACGTTTCGGACTATCAGCAGTGACTATTATATTCCAGTCAAATGACGAGAAGATTCTAAGTTGAAATTGCAAAAAATTCACACATGCTGATATTTTTAAGGGTAGTAGTGGATGCTAACGGAACACTCCTGTTAGTTTTTTTATGAAGCTGAAGTTTGCAACGTTTTTTTTTGCAACAAAAATTCAAATAGTATATTAAAGTACTAGTTTAATAACAAACTTTTTTAGCGCACGAGTACAAGTTTAGAAAACAAGCCGCTTGCGGCGAGTTTTCTAAAATACTAGTGCGCTAAAAACGTGTTATGGAATAAGTGCTTTGATATGGTATTTGAATTTTCGATGCAAAAAAACGTTGCAAACTTCAGCTTCATAGTTTTTCTATTTTTGAATTTAACTCGATTATTATCAATATAACAAAAGAATGATTTTTACAAAAATTGTTGAAAATTTGCTCTTTAACAAAATTGGTGATACGAATTTTAATCGTAAGATGCATATTTACCTAGATAACCGCACTTGTCCCTAAAGTTCAAGTTGGCGGACACCCCTTACTCAAATCCCCGGTAAAAAACAGGAGTGTTCCGTCACTATCTACATCCACAACAATGCACACGGGCTGGTATTTTAAAATGTAGTAGTCCAGTCAAATGAATTTAAATATTCATTTGACTGGACTATGTAGTCTTTAGGTGTAAATTCTAAGATGGAGCTTTAAGGCATATCCAGAAGCTTGCATAAGAACATAAAACATAAGAAAGCGATGCCGTGATTGGCTTACAAGATACAGGGCGGCCCATCAAGCCAATCACGGCATCGCATTGTTATGTTCTATGTTCTTATGCGAGCTTGTGAATAGGCACTTAATCAAAGAAACACATGTAGTATGCCTACTTCAAATAAAAAGTTATATTAAATAACTTATATTGGGAGATTGTAATATAAAAACTTCCTATATAATATTTTATGAAATATTCAATATTTGCCATTATTAATTGAAAAATGAATAACAAATGTGGAATATTTTAATAAAGCATTTTCTGAAAACAACAATGTAATGTAATCCATAGAAAACAAATAATAAAATTAAATTTATTGCATCTCATTCGATATTTAAATTTTGTTATTTTTAAAATATTTTGTTATTTTTAAAATATCGAATAAAATTTTTATAAAAACAATATTTATAAAACATAAACAATGTATATAAATTTATTCTATTAGTCATATGATACTATATTTAGATGCTGGTTTGCACTTATAATATCGTCGGCTTACAAGTAAAGAGCACTAAGTCCAAAAACATGGTTTTGAGATATTGACAAATTTAACTTTCATTGTTGTTTTTTAATTTTTGTAATAATTGTTTTTGGAAAAAAATTACCGCAAATTGCAATGACATGTTTGGACATAATAATATCCCATTTGCAACTAAATAAAGAAAAATTGAAGTAGTTTAATTCAACTAAATTTGAAAAAATACATGGACTTAGTGCCTTTTACTTGTAGGCCCACGACGTCGACTTACATGTAAAGAGCACTAAGTCAATAAAATATTATAAAAAACAGCTATTTAAAATTAAAACCCTTCTATTAATTAAACGTAATCTATAAATATAAAAAGTAGAAAACAAGATATTTACATAAATTTTCAAAAACTAGATTTTTAAAAGAAGGGTTTGGACTTTTTGATTGTTTAAAGAACGTTTCCAAAATTAATAATAATAATTAATTAGTATCAATTATATGAAATTGCTTACTATGCACGAATTAAGACAGTTTTCAGAGGCCATCGGCTGTGCCGGCAAAGAAGCATCTCCTAAAGTCAATAATTATAATGAATCATTATTAATGATAAAACACTTCACGGCGCATTTTAAAGGGCTGTTTTCTGAACTTGCCGCGAACTTTAGTTTTTTTTTTATATTCTTGTTATTTCTGATCTGTCTCTATTCCATCAACTTTAACGTAGCAAAATTTAAATTCGTTTGTCAGTACAATAAATAATGCGATATTGTATCATATAAATGATTCAAGCAATCATATTTTTATAAATTAACTCTTTTTAGACAGTGGCTTAGTGCAGAAACATTTGAAATAATCTACAAGTAAAACGCACTAAGTGCACTAAGTGACTTAGTGCCTATTGCCAGATAAAATTTTATTCAAAATCAAACTGGTGCGTTTTGTATAGTGGGTAACTCTCTTGGCAGTCCACCTAGAAGTTAGTTCGGTTTACCTGTACATAGATCATCAAAAATTAATTACAGTACCCTAAAAATCCCATTTTTGCAAAAAAGTGACTTAGTGCCTTTTACTTGTAAGCCGACGATATTTAGATGCTGGTTTGCACTTATAATATTATGCATCAAACAATACGAAAAATGCTTTCCATTTTGTAATAAACTCTTCGCAGTATATTATATTCTCTGACTAGTATGGTATAGACAATATTCATGTTCCTTGAGCGCGGAATGACTATTCCATACGTGTATAGACTTTTTCTTCGACTGTAAATATGAAACATTGGATAGCTTTAAACTGCGGAGAAGGTTGAAGACAATGTTTCTTATCACTGGACATTGTAACTGCAACAAAACACATAATATTATGCATCAAACAATACGAAAAATGCTTTCCATTTTGTAATAAGCTCTTCGCAGTATATTATATTCTCTGACTAGTATGGTATAGACAATATTCTTGTTCTTTGAGCGCGGAATGACTATTCCATACGTATTATAGACTATATTTTTTCTTCGACTGTAAATATGAAACATTGGATGGCTTTAAACTGCGAAGAAGGTTGAAGACAATGTTTCTTATCACTGGACATTGTAACTGCAACAAAACACATATTATTTAACGATTTTATGAAATAAGTACTTAATTTCTTTTTTTTTAATTTCACCACCTACTTACAAATTATAATGAAAAAAATTAAAGTTATGTCAGATTGTTGTGACAGATTTCAATAGCCAAAAAAATAAATGGAAAAGTATAATTTTGAATTTTTGAATTTAAATCTAGTCGCCAAGTAGCTAAGAGTATGATAAAAGCAAGCTGTTTTTTTTTGGTATTAGCTAATTCGGAAAAATTTGCATATTTATTCAATTTTTATTGCTTCCAATTTTTGAGAATATCAGAAACAATCCTACGCTTTTTGTTAAAAATTGCATTTTATTGTCCTGCCAATATGGAGTCAATCGAAAACAATAGTTACTAAACGTCACTTACGTGCCTTAATTGTTTTTTTTAATTTGATTGCTGCCCAATAATTAAGCAATATCTGCATCTTTGTTATTTGTAAAAATGGACTTTTTATCAGGACTGCACGCAGGTACGTTCCGAGGGGGGGCGTCACACCCCCCACGAAATGACCCAGTCGGCAAATTCAGCAGATGAGTCGGAAATTTGAGAGGAGTCAACGTTTTTCTTTAGAATTTTTTTTTTTGGTTATTAGATTTTTTTGTCAGGGGTAAAGCTTTTTTAAGATTTTTTAAATTTTAGGCTAAATTTTTTGCGACAAAATTTTAAAGGTGAGCTTTAAAGCTATTTTTTGGTAGAGAAAAAAAAATGAGTCGGCAAATTATAGGCGAGTCGGCAAAATTTTGAAGGTGAGGACTTTTTTTTTAGTTATCAATTTTTTTGCTATGGGTAAATTTTTTTTTTGGAGGAAAAAATTCTGGTAATCGACAAATCTTACCCTCACACCCCTTAACGACAAAATACTCGGCGTGCTGACGGCACGCTTTCCAAGCTTAGGTGGCAATCTCCGTAATCGCCCTAAAAACAGTTTTTGACCGTGCATAATTCACTATTTTTTTTATTGGATTTTATAATTTTAATAAATAAATTTTATTTTTGACACTAATTTGAGGTTAGAATTTAACTGTCATCAGTTTCAATATCAGTCAACCAATCAGCGTCGACTATTTTACTTTGCGCACTAGTGCGAAAAGTAAAACTTTTCGTACGTATTTATTATACAGAAAGTGACGATTTTAGATACAGCCCAATAAAAATGAATATTAACACGTTTGCTACCAAGAATTTTTGACGAAAATTTCCATTTTTTAACCCCTTCCGCTCCAGCCGGGTTTTCAAGGTAGAGGTTCCTATACTAGATTAAATTTTTTTTTTTTGAAAATCCCATATACGAATATCCAACTGTGGATAATATTGTGGTATATTTTACTATTCTTTAAAATATCCATACGTGGATGAAATAGAACGGAAGCTTCCCCTCATAGCTACGGCTCTGGATGCATAACACATTAAATACAGCAAGATCGTCGACTCGTATGAGACATGGGTCTATTTGAAAAATTGTTGTGGTTTGGTAGCGAACGTA
This sequence comes from Brachypterus glaber, assembly GCA_958510825.1. Classification (NCBI taxonomy): domain Eukaryota; kingdom Metazoa; phylum Arthropoda; class Insecta; order Coleoptera; family Kateretidae; genus Brachypterus; species Brachypterus glaber. Next base: position 47,243,216 of record OY294046.1, read on the forward strand.
TTAATTAATTCAGGGCAGATGACTTTTTTAGCTGTTATTAATAAAAATATTTTTAAATGGCTTTTTCACGTTCATTTTACGTATAAGAAAGTTGCTGTCGCATGCAGGGGGTTAATGACCTTTTTTAATGTCACCTTTTTTGCAGGTGTAAAAAAATTGCACTTGCCTGATTTAAGGACGATATAGACCGCCCCATGAGTTTAATTTCATAGAAGAAAAAAAAAAGGGTAAAAAATCGAAAACATAGGTAAAAGTTATAAAACTTCTCTCATCTCTGATTTATAAATTACTTTATACATAAATCATGAAAATTTCTACGCAGAACTACGAAAATTTTCTTTCTTTCTGAATTTTTAAAACGGTTATTTTATGCGTTTGAAAAAATTCTTGCCACTTTAGAATTCTATTACACCCGAGGTAGTTACCAAACTCTTATAAGATACACACAGAAAAAAGTTACAATTTGTTATACTTGTGTTAGATACGTGTTCCAATTCCAATAATGGCATTTTCCATAGGACAGTTTGCCAGCTCAATCTAATATAATTGTCAGCCTACGCAAAACCGTCTCACTCTCTAGTGATGTTTGCGCAGACGCCAACTTATAAAAAAATTATCTTTAAAATTTATAAAAAAATTGACTTTACATGTTTAACAGTTCCACGTTAAAATTTAACATCATAAAATAAACAAAAACATAAATATTCACGGTTCACTTAAAACTTTACTATTAAATATGTTCACGAAACAACATAAAATAAAATAAATCAAGTCCTGTGCATGCATATCTACGATAGCAGGCTGATGCAGGAGTAAATCCGCCTAAGCGGCCACATCCGTCTGTTACACGCTGCGACTGGATACGTGTTCAAACTATAGATAATAATACTTGATATAAATACAATGTATATTTAACATATTTTCAAAAATTTAATATCTTATTATTAACTTTAATTAAGAGATACTTGTTTCAAAGAAATTAGTATTAAAGTAGTACTATAGCATTAATGGTGCAGGTCGCTTTTAAAACAACTTTACGATATTTCAAGCGCCTACATCGCAGTCGTTTGGGGTACGTTAGAACCAGAGAGAAAGGTAAAAAAGGCATATCTCACGGCTGATAAATGCCATCGTGTTTGGGAACAACGAGGCGTCGCACTCGGTAGGTCAAGGTGAAAAGTCGTGATAAATGCGCCTATCGATCTCAAGTGTAAAGACGCACTGTGGGATGAGTTTCTTTTTCGTGTCTATAGATACTTTCCATTCAAATAAGAACTACGTTTATAGTAAGCCAGCTTGCTAAGTTTGACGTTTGTTTTGAAATACTAACTTAACCTTACTTAACGTAACACAACTAAGCCGCTTATCACTCCCCTTACCCCTGGAGAATGTAGTCGCGACCACCATACTCATTTGATTTAGGGCCACTTGCACCAAATTTTGGTACGGGATTAACTCAGCTAAACCGAGTTTAAGTTAAAAATGCTGCGTTCTGATTGGTCAGCTGTCAATTTAATCCAAGTTTAAAGTTAAACCAGCATTGGTGCAAGTGGCCCTTAATTGAACAATTTTGACTGCCCAGCGCCACTTTAATCTAAAAATTTGACAGTTTTTACAGAAGTTCGTTTGTTACATGCAAAATCCATCTATTTTGTTTTCATGTAAAATTAGAAATGCTTGTAGTTTGCAAAGTAGGTATGGTAACAATCGTTAATACTAAATCTTAGGTAACATTATCATCAAAGAAAACTTGATTCAATCTCACCTTACTTTAAATGCTAAAACTCTTATATCTTAGAGAGTTTTAATTGAAGCTCAAAATGTATAGGAGATTTTTTGTATCTACATTCTCTAGAGAATTATTTGAACTTTCTTTTGGTTAATTTTTGTTTCATAATATAATAATCATATTATGATAATATTAACATTTTTTATCGATAATATCGATAAAATATATATTTTTTCCCTCTTATTTCCTCTTTAGTTACTTTAGTTTTCCTTAAGAATTTATTCCAATTTTGTTATCCATAACTTTTCAAGAAAATTATCTCCAGTAGTTTAAAAGGTATATGGGGCAACGTTATTGAAAATTTACAACATTAACCAGTGAAACTAATGATAGATTATAGTAATAATAAAAATTGTAGTAGTGTCATTATGCTAAATTTCAAGGTTTTAGGTATACAAAAATCAGTGAAGAAGCCTATTATAAAAGCTTACTAAGAGCTTATACAGTTTCAAGATCACTTTAAAATCATTTTAGTTACATTAATTCATTTTAGCCAGATTTAAGATCATCTGTGCGTTAACCGTAAAAATGCGTCGGGTCGCTTTTTAAAGGACGTAATCTTGGGCTATTCGGATTCCGAAACCATTGAGATTTTTTCCGTCGTCCTTCCTAAGTTTAAGCGAAGATACACTCGCATTTTATTAAAATAAAATAAAGCACGTCATTTTTTAAAACTGGACTACGTAGTACGTCAAATTACGGCGTAGTAAGTCCTTATAAAAGTGCTCTTAAAAAAAATCGATTCCTTGAAATGTTTCACAAGGTTTTTTGTATGTTTAAAAATTATACCTGTATATAAGAAAATATTAGTTTATGATATAAAGACAAAAAAGACTGTACTGAGCTCAGGGAGCGAGGGTGGCAAACTTAATCGCCCAAAAATTATATTATTTATTTGATTGTAATAATCTTAATAAGTTTGTATTTCTGACAGATTTATTATCCGAAAAGTGTCATTTTTAGATACAATCGAATAATAGTTATTTATGGTACTAGTGGGTAAAGTAAGATATTGCCCATGAGAAAATTAACCTGCGAGGCGTCAGCCAAGCAGGTTAATTTTCGAGAGGGCAACATCGGTTTACCCATGAGTGCCATACAAGGTTTTATCCAATAAATAGCTTAGGAATACATATTTATATTAAAAATTTTAATGACATTTACAAGAAAATAATTTGACAAGTGACAGTTGAGTGGGTAAAATAAATAATTATCCACTCAATAAAGTAAAAGCCACGCGGGGGTTATTATTGAGTTTATCTATTTACAATAAAGCTGGTAATTGTCTTATTATCTGTATGTATTGGATAAAAATAGTTTTTAAAACATTCATTCGAGAAAAAAATTTAGCTGTAATTTTTACTGTTGCTGTGAATAAACTAAGTCTAGCATTTTTCTCCTTTAAAAAACTCGGGAAAAAGGGTATTTTTGTAACCACGGCACGTGTAATTTTACTCTATGCCCTGTGAAAAATGCGTAAAATCTGGAAAGAAAAAAAGTCTCCTCTAAAAATTGATTAATATTGTATGATGTGTTTTAGATGAAAAAGAAAGAATAAATAAAATTGTAAGACTTATTTTACAAAGAAATATACAAGAGCAATGCTGCTAAAAATAATCTTGAATTAACAATATTAAAAATATATATGTGGCGTTTTCACGTCAACTCTGATGTAATATTTTGAAAACGCTGCTGTTGACAAACTTTGGACCTTTTAGAACCAAGCCACAGATATATTAATATATTTTATTTAAAAAATAATGATTTTTTCTAAAATATTCTTTACGAGATATATTTTATGGTGATGTTATAGACATACATGATTTAAAATATTTTTTGGCATGTGCTAGGGGGAAGTTATGTATGATTTAAACTTATAATATCAGTACTTAAATTAAGGATTTCATTAGTTTAATTCTTGGTTAAGTGCTGATTTGTTAGTTATTTTGTAGATATACATACAGTTTTTTTAGTTATTGGCTTTTGACATTTGATTTTGTAGAGTTACAAGTTTTTCTCAACTTAAAACAAGGAAAAGTAAAAAGTTATTGACTAGCTAGCATTAAAAAATTAAATTGAAATAATTCGGTTTATGTTTTTAACCAGAGTTATGATCATAACTAAATTAAAATTTAAAAAATTAACCATTATTTACTTTCAATTAAAGTGAAATAATATTTGCTTTTGAAAAATAATTGCATTTAAGATAAGTACTTTATGATTTATTTATTTATGGTATACGTGCTTCATTATCGGTTATATACATAAACCTATTTATTTATAACTTCAACGGTGTTCAAAAAATTAAAACAATACGTTGTGGGTAATATAATTTATCTTTTAATAAACTAGGCGTATAGCCCGTTTTTTCACGGGTAAGGGATGATCCAAACTAATAGTGAACTTGGATCTATTGTGTTAAACAAACTGATACAAGTCCAATGTTTTTTTTTTAATTTTATGTGATTGCAATTAATCATAATCAAATTTAATAACAATAACCTATAAAAAAGAGTACGTATACTAACGGAACACTAATATAATATTCTCCTTGTCTGAAATAGAACGCAGTGACTAATATCTAAAACGTATTATGCTGCTCTCGTATAAGGGATTCCCCTAAGACGGAGTTACGCAAATCGCACCCAAATTGGTATGGTCCTCGCTTTTTAGCACACTTTCGCAAATAATTAACTGCAGTCTATTTCAGACAAGAATAATATGAATTAAACTAGTTAAACGTTGAAAAAAATCTCTAGGCGCAAAGAGTGCAAATGGTAATTTGTAACGAACTTAAAAGGATTTCCTAAGCTTTTTCTTCCATAGTTTTGACATAATTTAATACTTCCCTTAATTTATGTAGCTTGAATTACAGAAAGTACAAACTAATACTCGAACTTCCAAATTAGATTAACAAAGTAGGTAGTTTTCGTCAAACTTTGACACAGCAAGTGTTTTAATTTGATATTCCTTAAAGTGATAGTGTACTAACTGAATTATACACAGGCTAGAAATCAATTATCCAACAATTTCCAGAGTTTCCAGTCTGGAATTTCCAGTTTTCGTGCTCCGGTAATCAGTTAACAATTAAATACAGACCGCTCAAACGCTACAGTCTCTTCAAGAAAAAGGAACTTTGACCCTGGCATACACAACATAATTTATACTTGTTTTTGAGATTATGTTACTATCCATTAGGTTATTGACGTTTAATAATATTATATTATATAACATGAAATTGCCTACTAATAGATGAACCGAAAGTGTTTTTTTTTTTTTGGCGAACCGAAAGTGTTTTTTTTTTTGGGCGAACATGCCTTTTTTACTTTAAGTAAATATGAATTTAAATAGTATTACAACAACATGTTATTATACTTCTCGCAGCTTTACAGTAGAGGAGTATTATCACGTTAGCCTTTATCTTTGTTTTCTCCGTTTTGTATAATCTAAAAACACGCGATATATAATTCTAAACAACTTATAAAAATGTATGTGCGTTATAGGGCACGCCACTTAAAAATTTCAAAATATCCCGAAACTATTTATTTAAGCTAGAACTTCAATAGGAAAAAAATTACTTGCTTATGTTCTGTCTGTCATACAAAGTAAACTATTTTTTGTGGTTTTAGTTTAGATTTTTCTATAATGGGGAAAACAAAAAAATAACACTTCCACTCGAATACAAACCATAATCTTTAGCTGTGGCTGGACAACGTGCACGTTGCCATTTAAACTTGCACCACCCTGTACGCTTGGAAAGTCAACAAGGTGGTTACTCCGTGGTAGTTTATGGCTTTAGCAAGTAAGAGAAAGCAACAAAAGCCACTGCAAGTAGCAGCGAACACACAGTAATTAGTAATTAGTCCATGGGCTGTTTCTTAGCAGCTCCATTTGTTAACGACGTCGAGTTGTTAGCGATACGTTATTGTGTCGTTAGAACGTGCGGATTTACGAACCTAATCAACGGATTCGGTTAGTAACTTGTTAGCAAACGGCTGATGAGATTTGCACACTCTGACTGCCGAATTACAAACGGTCTGGAGGATCGAAAGGTCAAAAATTTAAACTGAACTACAATTAATTTAAATTTTTCTATATAAATAACCCTTTAGATAAACACCATTCAACGAGAGAATGCGACTCTGACGTCACAGCGCGTAAATTAAAAAGCACTCTGTAGTGTAACTGAATCTTATTTATTAGGACTTAATACATAATTATTATATAGAAAATGTATATATATACAAACATCAATTATTAAATTTTAAGAAATAAGTTTCAATTATTCTACAAAGTACTATTTAGATTACGCGCTTTTAAATCAGAGTCGCCTTCTCTCTTTGAATGGATATTAGTTAGTTTCGACCCTATAAAATACTGATCTATTTCCGTTTTATAATGACGTTTTTGTAGTTTGCTTTAAACATTGTTTAGAAAGCATGTTTTATAATGTCGTACTAGAAATACTTGAATATCTTATAATGTTCAATATTTAAGGTACAGTTTTTTTTATTCTTGAAATGTACAAATGTCAAATATTACCTAAATGTTTTTTTATAATATTCCCTATGCCAATATTTAGTAGTTGTCAGTCAAAACTGAAACACCCTGTATGCATGACAAAACGTGACGAAAAAATATGTGTCGAATTTTCTAGTACCAGGTTTTTCAACGTCTAACTATGATTAACGAAAATAATAAACAACCATTTTTCTTTAAAATCATAAAATAAATGCTTTATCAGGTCATATTCGTTTTATTAGTATTTTTATTATAAATTTCGGTTCCCTTTGAATTCTAGAACCAGCTGTTTTAAAATAATATATATTTCATCTTATCGGAATATTCGTGACTTACGCTATAACATTTTTTTTCTCCGAAGTCCCACGCACCGTAATATTAATTTCAAATTGACTACGGCCATTGTTAGTTTTAATTAATCTTATAATACGTGATTGTTGATATAAACCTATCGTCAAAGATGCAAAACTAGCAGAAATTGTTTAAGTAGATATCTCGGTTTGCCGTATTTATGCAATGAAGACGGCAGGTTAACGTTTAATTTAAGTAATTTAGTTTTTAAGTGAGTGTTTGTTGCTATCACAGGACTTTCATATGTTTATCAGAGACTATTGAGTAATATAACTACATAATGCTAATAAAATTTAATTTGAAGAAATGAACATAGTATAATATGCACACAAAAGCATAGAGTAAAAAAAAACCCTAAATTGGTAACATAAACACTGAATAATATCGCAAAAAATGTTAATGAATTTAATTTGAAACGTACAACGTGGAAGATGTTTTTTTTTTAAGTTTAAAGATAACAAGTTAGCGTTTGCGCAAAGATCATTACACAGTGAGAAGTTTTTTGCGAGTCTAGATAGAAAAACAAACAATATAACTCAGAAATTGGACTTCGGGGATGGGAATTCCCAGATCACTTCGTTGTGACCCGAATTCCTAGATTACAGGCAGAAAAGGGTACAAATACATATTTGCATCGAGCTGGCCAAATTCCAAAGGAAAAGGCCAAGATTCTTTAAAGAAGAAGAATAAGAAGAAGAGGAAGAAGAAGAAGAAGAAGTAGATATCTAATACACAGGGTGATTCAGAAAAAAGTTCAAAATTTTATTGGGGGATTCTATAAAAAATATGAAAAAGAATTATCCGAAAATGAACCCTAAGTAAGCTAGGGCCCTTTTAAGGGCGTTAGTTTTAACTTATAATTCCAATTTATTTTAATGGCCTTTGCTCAAAGGCCAGGTCGAGTGGTGCTCGGACTTCAATATATATTTTCTGATATTACCTAAAAAAATTTAATTGTAATTTTTGATTCGTATTTCTCAGAAATGTTACTAGTTTTTTTTTATATGTCTGGTGCCATTGATAATTATCAATTAATTATAATTGAAATTATCATGTGTATTTTTTATTTCTTAACTTTAACCAGGGACATAAAAATAGGGGAGTCGTTATAACTTTTATGCCCTAAACTTTTTTGTTCGCAGTTTTTTTACTTATCTTTATAGTAAAAAAGATATAGATTCTGATTTTGCTTGAATTTCTTCTTTCATTAATGTATCATAACCTCCTTTAAAAAAAATGGCGTACCTCTAGCCATTTTTAATAAAATCAACATGGCCGCTTTAAATTTTACTTTGCCAAGTACCTATTCTTAATGATGACGGATGTTACGTAAGTGACGCATGTTTAATGCTATATGGGTAATAAAATAAATTTTAGGAAAAATCGATTTTTTTGACTTGTTATAATAAAAAAAAAGAGGATATTTATCCGCATTGTTCTTGTTTCTGCTACTGTGCACAGTGCAGCTTATTAAAAAGTCTTGCGAAAGAATTTTTAAATTAAATCCGCCATATCTTAATAGTAATTTGCACTTAAGCCTGTCAGCTCGATAAATTTTTTAAAAGCACTTGTGCTATATCAGGGATTTAATTAAAAATAAAACATTTGAATTCCAAAAGAGATAATTAAGAGTTAATGTTAATTAAAATATTTTTGCGAAATAATTGAAAAACAATTTTTTTAAGAACAAAATTTATTTAAAGGAAGCAATATGCTTGACAGTTATTGATATAGGCAATTAAATTGTTAGCATACAATGTTAAACATTCTTAATAATTATTAACTTATAATTAAACATTTGTAAGTGTTCACGCAAAAAGGGATCTTTATGTTTGGATTAATTTACTTATAGGTCTAGAATCTTCCAATACATCCAAAAACCAAAAAATAATTCTTTTGCTTTCTAGTCCTTTTTTGCGTGTCCACTCACATTTTATTTCTAATGTTACTGATTAACAGACAGCTAAATAATTAAATATAAAGATAAAATAAAAATTACGCTGCCGTAACTTGACATTTAAGAAGAAGCTTTATAATCAGAGCCCGAGTAGTGGGAAGCTATGCATCTTTTTTAACATTTCTTATAGATACACCGGCGTTGCGTTCTTGTAGAGTGGGAACAGCCGTCTTGTGGTCTCTTCTAATCAGTGCTGAATTTATGCTACGCTCATGAGGGAAAGAACAGCTACCTTATTCCCGAAGTATGTTTATAATAATATTATTTAACTTTCAAGTTTTTGGTGAATAAGGCTTTGGATCTGACTAAAATTGTTATCTAATCTTGCTGTGACGTTTCGACGATGGATTTTCGTTGTTTTCGAACAGAGAATTAAAGCCAAAGATTAGTCATTGTCACTAATAGATAACAATTTTAGTCAGATCCAAAGCCATATTCCCCAAAAACTAAAAAGTTAAATTATACAAAGCGGGCAAAAACTTTTAATTTTTTAATATTATAAACACATACATATTATAATTATACTGTAATGAAACACTCTTAATCTTAAAATACCTTTATATAAAGGTCCATGTAAAGAGTATAAACAAATAAATAAATTAATATATAAATAAGCACACCCTGTATACATTTATTCAGCTAAATGTAATTGAAATCGTCCTTTAAAAAGACTGTTAAATAATGGAATCTTCGGGTAGCGTTCTTCAATGATGTAAAAATAAACTAAAAAGCAGTTATGCCCTATTTTGGAACGTTGCCACATGTGAGAGTGTTCTTTTTTTTAGTCGTTTGGCACATTATTCCAAAAAAGAGTCTCCGAATTGTTATAGTCGTCTCGACTTCCAAAAATGAATTGTGTACTTTTACCAGTAAGGGTCCCAAGTTGTTGGTATGCTGTTATGTTGAAGGAGATATATCCATAATATGGATTCCATATTTTAACCGCTTAGCGCTTAGTTTTTGTAAATATATGTTTCTTAATTTAATATAATTTTAAAGAGCATTATACTTTTTACAAAATTTGTCTTAACCATTTTTCTCTAAGCTCAATATTATACAAGTTACATTTTAGCGTCCTAAACTTAGCTGTCGAAAATAATGTTTATGAGCAGCTTGCGTATGCCGAGTTTACATGAATAGAAAAACAGACAGTAGCCACGTATTTAACCTCCTAAGCAATAAGAAATATCACATAGATATCTTAAAATGCAGTTTTCAAGGACACTTGAAATTTTATGTATTTTTAAATCAGGGAAAGCTAGGTGTATCATATCTGCAGCATTATGGGCATTATCTTACCTAAAATAACAGTTTTCCTGATTATTGACCAGCAGAAAAGACAGTTAAATATATGTATCGGTAATTCAGTTCTAAACTGTTTGGAGTTTTTATCTCGAAACTAGACCGATTTAATAAAAAATTAAGTTGAGGGTAGTACTTCCCTGTCCCAAGCGCAAATCATATGTTTTGAGATATGGCCAGTTTTATGATAAAACTGGCCATATTAATAGATCTATTAATCACGGCCGTGGATAAAATAAATTATTAACAGAAATATTATTTCTTGAAATTTTCATAAAAATCTAGTAGCCTTGATCAATGACATTTGCTTAAATAAATACTTTGAACTGATGCCATATTAATAGACCTATTAATCACGGCCGTGGATAAAATAAATTATTAACAGAAATATTATTTCTTGAAATTTTCATAAAAATCAAGTAGCCTTGATCAATGACATTTGCTAAAATAAATACTTTGAACTGACGATTGAAAATTAATTTATTTTTTTTTTATTTTTTCTTAATATTCAGCTAATTATTTATTTATTAATTGGTAATAATTGTAATTAATTATATTTAACAAATAAAAAGTTATTTAAAGCTAATTTCTTGGGTTTACTTAGTGAAAATTGTACAAAGAACTCGAACATCTAAAGTGAAAGAATTTTTTATAAAATTTACTCCTAGGAGAGAAAAAATTATTATTGCTATAGGTAAAAAAAATCGATTTCACAGTCTAAAAACATGATAAATAATGGTATGTTCTAAAGCTAGTAGTGAAAAATTATATATCATATATTTCTAAGAACTAAATCGACCACCGCCAAAATTGCATACAGAACTGCATAAAAAGTGTACGAGTATCTAGTGTAACAAAAGTAAAAAAATCTTTGCCATTTTGGTGGAGGAGCCTCATACTAGTCATTATATCGCCCAGTGAAATTTTCTTAATAGATACCATGACCCAGAATCTAGATAAAACAGTTTAGAACAAAGGTAGCGATATATGTATATATTTATATGTATTATGGGAAAGGAAAAATACTCGAAAATATATTTTAATTTTAATACATAACAAAACAAAATCTATATCAAGAGTTATTTTTCCCTTAAATATTTATGCAAAGCGCTATAAATACAATCAGTAAACAGATTAAAATTACGCCAATTTGAGATAGGTAATGTAATAAAACTTTGTAAATATATTTTGTAGTTGTAACCTTGACTTTGTGGCTAATACGCAGTAACTACTAATAGTACAGATTAGAGTGGGATAATAATTTTATATTTAGAAAACATAGTATACATAGTAAACATGAATTGTAGCTCTCGGTTGCGAAGAGCGTTGCATATCCGACTGTTGACACCAGGAGAACAATTCACATTTCATGTGCATGTGATGTGATATCATCACCGGTGATTGGGACCTTTCAGGCTATTAAAAATAATTGCTCTGAAGTTACCGTTCATTGTTAATTTAAAGTTTTATCCTAAAATTAGGTTTTAAAGTTACAATACTATAATAGCTTTAAAAAAAGTCTCCTTATTAACCCTTCAACTTAACGATGACAATGTAATTTTAAAGTGTAATCCTAGAAGCAAAATTTAAAATTAAATTATTATTTTAAAATTACGGTATGAAAAAAGTCAAAAGTTAAAGCAAAAGTGATATTTTACTGTAAAATTTTAATTTTACAATTTCTTTTAAAATTTTTGGTACCGATAGTCGGTAATTAAGTTGCAGGTTATCCGTTTCTGAAGCATTTTTGTTCAGTATTGATCTTTTCGGAAAAAAAAGATGAGGAAACGTGCCACACTAAGAATAAATTCCGTTTTATTATTATGCACACTGCATGTTTTCCTATTCAATACTGCACCAATGTGCAGTACGTTAAAATGGTCAGGGATAATAACTATTATTACTGCACTTTATGGGTTTTAATATCATGTACGTTGTGGAAGGATATGTTTATTTATATATCTGCGCTTCATATTACGAATGTATTTTTCAGTGAAAAGCACGTTTTATTTTTAATTTTAATATTTTTGCAGTTTTACTGGTTAGTTTTCTGTAAACTTAAAATATGATTCATAAACATTGTATACGTTAGTAACTAAACATACATATATTTGAATAACAGTGTATGCATTATATTTATTTAAGTGCATACATGCCTCACTGTGCGCTGGAACCAAGAATTTTGACTGTCTGATTTTTTACTATTTACTTATGAGTCATAAGCAGGCCAAGATTAGACTACTATTATCTGTGCCTGAATTAGTGACTTATACCTAAAACGTATTTTGCTGCTCTCGTAAAAGGGATTCCGCTCAGACGGAGTTACTCGAACCGCACCCGAACTGGTATGATCCTCACTTTTTAGCACATTTTGAGTCACTGCAGTATAATTCAGATACGGATAATGCGCAAATATTTAGAGCTGCAATTAAACCCCTAGGGTGGTAAATTTTAGGGAGCAGTAAATATCTCGGCAAATACTGAACAATATTAAAAAAAATATCCGGATGATGAGGCCGGGTTTTGCAGCAATCATTGATGGGGAAGTTTTGTTCATAAAGTTTTTAGGCCAGGCGAAATGACCCGATCAGGGCGGGGCGCTAATTGTTTTTTTAGTCATCAATTTTTCGACACGCACAATGTACATCCCCGCGGATCGTAAATTTGTATATAACCTTGAGATGACAGATTATCTATGTTCTTTGTCTATGGAAGGGTGAAAAATCTTACAAATCTTGTAGAAAATCACCGATGTTATTTGAGATTTCTTAAAATTTCTCACAAATTAATATTGGATTTTCACAACTTCGTCTGTAAAGTGGGTAACTCCAATTTTCGTAGAAATTCAAATAAGGGTATTCAGATTTCTTTAAACTTTAAAGCATGGTTTAAAAACAAAATCTGAATTTTGGCAAAACTTGGGACCACTGCGGAAAAAAAACCGCCGATATTTCATAAATTAGATTGGTCATAATTATCATTTTGTGAATATATGATAGTCAAATAAATATTTTTTTTATTCGATTTTATCTAAAAGTGCCACTTTTTGTATATTAAACCTGTACGAAAAGTTAAATAGTTTATTGGTTGACTGATATTGAAACTGTTGACGTTTAAATTCTAACCTCAAATTTGGAGTCAAAAATTCAAATTTATTTATTAATATATTACAATCGAATAAAAAATAGTGTATGGATACATGGACGAAAACTGTTTTTAGGGCAAATACTCAGATTGCCATCCGAGCTCGGCGAGCAAGAAGCGGCAGTTTTATAAAAAGAAATTTTGTACACGCATTTGCAATAAATCATAACCCAATTTCTCTCTACAAGTTTAATTACTATTAAAAAATATATATTTTATTGTAAGTAAACATTTTGAAACGTAATTATTTAATAGAAAAAACATCGAAGTAATAAACAAGTTAAGAATAGAAATAATTACATGTAATTAAATGTTAAAAAAAAATAAAATCTAATAATAGACTTTAGTTGGGTTGCGGTAGCAACCAAATACTATTATCGTAAATTAATGTGTGGAACAAAAGTGTATCCGATTCTTACAGAAAGGCTGTAAAACTAAACAGAAGAGCTATTCCATGTCATGCAGATCAAAAAATACTTAAATCATATATTCCTGTGGAATTAAAAGGGTTTAGTACATCATTAGATAGATATCAAGAACAATTCAATAGATCTGTTGCACCGATGTCGCCAACACGAACAAAGAAATTAATTGTAGCTTCTCCCTCAACGTTGAGATAGCACCGAAAAGCTACTTCAATTATTTGCGGTTATGCGGCTTTTTCTAGATACAGTGTTGTCAGATCAATTAAGGATTGTCCCCGAGCTTATGCCTCTGCGCATAAGACTTATACGGATCGTCCTTCTAATGTCTATTTATTACTATTATTATATATAATCCATTAAACTAATAAATCTAAATTGAAATAAATGTACACGGGCTGATATTTTAAAGGGTAGTAGTGGATGGTAACAGAACACTCCTGTTAGTTTTTCACCGGGTGATTTGCGTAAGGTGTCCGCTATCTTGAATTTTAGAGGTGAGATAACCACAATCTCGCTTAATATACATCTTACGATAAAAATTCATATTAGCAATTTTGTTAAGGAGCAAATCTCCAACATTTTTTTTTCAAGATGATTTTTTTATTATATTAAAAAATAGCCATGTTGGAGGTGAAATGGTTTTTTCGATTTTTCAGACAAATTATAATTATTCATCGGAGGATAAAAGTGGTAATGAGCAAACTTGTATCTCTTGAAATTCGTTTGGACTTTTTGATGAAATTTCATAGGTATTTTTGTACGATACAGAGGTCGCGACTCGTCTTTCAGCGCCCACTGTAACCGTACCAAAATAATATGAAAATTCATAATATATAAAACTTATAGAAAATTTCAAGGGCTGCAAGTTTGCCCATTAGCTATTTTATCCTCCCATAAATAATTTGGCTGAAAACTCATAAAAAAACAATTTCAACCCCAACATGGCCACTTTTGAATACTTATAACTTGATTGTTATTAATATAATAAAAAAATGATCTAAACAAAAATTGTTGAAAATTTTATCCAAAATAAAGTTAGTAATATGCATTTTTGTCGTAAGATGCATATTAAGCGAGATAACCGCACTTACCATTAAGATTCAAGATAGCGGACACAACTTACCCAAATCACCCGGTGAAAACTAACAGGAATGTTCTGTTACGATCCACTACTACCCTTTAAAATATCAGCTTTTGTACATTTATTGCAATTTCAATATGGAAATTTGTATCATAGGTTGATTATCTAAAGTTCTAGGCTGGGATTGTTTTTCGTAAAAATCGGGTTGGGGTAAGGGGGTAAAATTGGGTAAAAACAACTTTTTTCAAAAACTTATTTTTTCCAATTTATTTTTCGTTTTGCGAAAAAAGAATCCTTGTTTTGGAGAATTTTTTTTTTTTGTAAAACTTGAAAATAAATTGAAATATTTTTTTTTAATTTTTTTTAATTTTTGTTTTTTGTTTTGTTTTTGATTTTAATGAATCCAGGCCTATACAGCCCTACTACGCTAGCAGTAACTACATTTGTCGCATAGTAGCGTTTTCAAAATATTACATCAGAGTTGACGTGAAAACGTCGCGACAAATGGAGTTACGGCTTTTTAACGTAGTAGGGCAGTATAGAGGAAAGTATTATATTGTTGGCAGCAGTATTTTTTTTAATTTAAACTCATTTTTGCTTTCTACCGAAGAGAATGTTTTATGATCGACCTATTTTTTTACAAAACAGTCTTATTTTTTTATATTTTATGGAGAAACTTAAAAAAATATATAATTTGTTTTGCTTTTTGGCCACTTTTTGACTAAGTTCTTATTGTCAAATTTTGATCGACTTAAATAGGAATAGTTTATTTCCTATTCTTACAGCAAGGCTATAAAACTAAACAATACTACATTACTATGGTCTGGTGCATTCAGAGTTACGTCTTTCCAGATCCGGACCTCGACTTTTTTGCTGCTTGACAAGAGACATATAAATCAATATTATATCTTAAAGTTAGAGTTAGAGAAATAACATTTAAATCTCCATAATTCTAAGCGCAATATAATTATAATTTTTGTTTCGGGGGGAGTGGATCTTCTACTACTACAACTTTTTTCGTCTTTTATGGTGTGATGAAAAACATTGCTTAGTTGTTGAGGGCTAAAAAGCTTTTTTTTTTCATATTTCTTTTTTTTTTTAATGTTTAAAAAAAGATTAAATACACTGCCCAGTAAAAGAGCTTTCCCATTTTTCACCTCCGCGCGAGAAATGGAATTTTTATTATCAGACTCACTTTTAGCAACCTTTAAAACCCCCAATATACCTATTTTCACGAAAACTACCCTCTGCTCCTAAGGGGTTGATTTAAAAAAAATCATTATTTTAGGATTCAGTTTTACGAACATCAAAAACTCCAATAAATAAATTTTCAAGAAAACTAACCCCCGCCCCTCAGGGCGTGAAATTAGATAAAAATTTATTATCATATTGAGATTAGTGGACCTCAGAACCCCTTACGTATCAATTTTGACGAAAATATTAAAAATATTTAAAAATAATTACCCCCTCACCCCCGAGGGGGAGTTAGAAAAATTTTATTATAAGATTTAATTTCAGCAACCTTAAAACCCCCTATATGGCAAATTTTCAAATTTTTGTTTGGATTTTTGCACGAATACAAGGCTTTCCCGAAATTTTAAAAAGTTTTAAAATGGAAAAGCAAAACTAAAAAATATTCCAACTTATTAGTATAGACTGATTTTTAATGTCTAAGGGAACGTTCAAGTATTACCTAACGCTCCTAGGGGGGGGTAATTTTGGAGTGTTACGCCCATGTTAATGGTATAGGAAAATAGCGTTACAGTGTGGGGGGGGGTCCAAAATGATCAAAATTTCCGTTACGTAATACTTGAACGTTCCCTAAAGAGGAGCTAGCTTGTCTAATATTCTTTTTTGTAGTTTTATGCAAAAAACTGGATATCAGCGAGTTTTTTATTGTAAAATTGTGTTTTCAACACCCAAAAATACGCAAGAAAAGTATTATACCTAGTAGTAGAACATATAGTATAAAATAATTTATTTTTTGGTGGGCCGATTATTAAAAAAATCGCGTACACTAAAAAAAATTACATATATTATTGGCTTAATTAAAACACATGGGTTTTAATTACTCAGGATATTCCTAATCAATAAATTTTAAATGTTCAATTAACTGCTGTTTAATTAATAGCTAACAACCAACCTATTTAAAGTAGATGCTTGTTTTTGTAACGTTGATTGTATTTCTATTTCGTATTATTTTGAATCTTTGGACGTTTGGTTAGAAAATGCACTAAACCACAAACAAACATTCAGCCTTATAGGCGTAGATGTATTTTTAATCATATTTAAAAGATATCTTGCATACCTTATATGAATACTATTCCTTTCTACTTATATGGGTAGAACTCTTATCAACTAAACTAACTTTGGGCGTTGTCAGCCTCCGGGCCTTAAGTATCTATTTAAAACTCGTTTTTTGGTATGTAAAGACTATTAAATGCCTAAATAACATTGACACTCTCGCTAGTGCCGATGTATTGAATTTATCGCCTTTTAGATTTTTTTTTTCGTCAATTTTACTTCATTTGTGTAAGCCCGCCTTGAACAAGATACAAAAAATTATAACCTTAATAATTTATTTATTTATTTATTTATTTATTTTAAAACTTAACAGGACATACGTCCCTTTTACAAAGTTGTTATAATAAACTATGAAGTAATATAAATACAATAGAGACTCTTATAAAAAAGAAAAAACAAGATTTGCATAAAATATTAATACTTAATTATATGATAAAATATGATTTATAATTAAACAGCATAACAAACAGATCTTAAGGAATTAATATTAGTAAAAAATAAATCTAGAACTTATGGACAATATGGAGATATTGTTTTATTACTTATTATGTTAGTGTAAGCCTGCAAAAATGTTATGATTGTGAATAAAATAGTATACATTTTGTCTTGATATATCTGACTTTTGCCTTCGCTCTCTGTCGTATCGCTTGCTGAATTCAAAAATTTGGGATATTGCTATATTTGTATCAGAAGTGCTGTAAATATGGTAAAATGAGCACTTAAAAAATTAAGTTGTACCAGTATTGCAAATAATCGAATATTAAAGATAATATGGTTAATCAAGCTGTTAAAACCCGAAATAAAATTTTAAAAAATTAAAGAAGATATTGGCAAAATTTGCCGTTTCGGGTGTTTCATTTTGTTTGCAAACAAAATTTTATTTCGGGTTTTAACAGCTTGATTAACTGGTATATTAGTCTAATTGAAGCACACGTGGACCAATCTATTAGTGCAATAAGTATTAATAAAATCCGCTTCAATGTGCACTAGTGAAACACCCGAAACGCTGGAATGGCCCAATAGTGATAATAATAGCTATTTTCATGATTGGTTATCTTTAATAGCAATTTTTATTCTTGTTCCATTTAATAATACCGGGTTCTTGAATGGGACAAGTTAAGTTTTTTTTTTTAAATGCTTGTATTTTCGGTAAAAATTAATAATATTCAGGGTTAACACTTGAACCGTGTTCTTTTGTTTTCAAATATGATAACTAAAATAAAATTACGTATAAAAGGTTAAAAATAAAATTTTGGCAGCCGTTTAAATAAAAGTCTTCCATTCATGGGTATCTCCCCCTACTATTTTAGTTTTCTCAATAATATACCATTTCACCCCCTTAAAAATAAAAATCTTATACACTAAAAAAAACTTAACACATAATTTAATAATTTAATTAAGGCTGAGATCGCACACGAGTTTTAATTACTAGAAGAAATGGAGAGAAAACCATTCAAATGTAATCCTGTTACAATGTAGTTTATTAGTTTGATAGTTCAGTTTTAATTGTTAGTAATTAAACTTTGGTTAAGGCAAAATGCTTGCCAACTTTACTTGTAAAGATATAAAATTAGTGCTACAAGAATGAATATTTAAAACTTGATAATTAAATTCTAGACAGTAGAAGAACCTCAGATAAACAGCTCTGCGTTGGGGTATTTCAAAAAATATGATTTTCTGGAAATAAGTTTCCCTTAATGTTGTTAAAAATACAAAAAAAATATTCTGTACCAAATTTTAGCTAAACAAAATTAAATTACGGTCTGCCTCACTTTATTTGATTTTTGATCATGCTAAATTTCAGATAAAAAACTTTAAACTTGTTATACACCTACTTCATTTAAAAATAAAAAAAAAATAAAAAAAATAAAAAAAAACATTAACCTCGTATATTTTTTATTTTAAATCAAGTTTCTGTTCCAAATTTTAGCTGAAAACAATAAAATTATCTCAGTTTATTTGAAAATTGGAAAAAAATAAAACTATTACTTCTTTTAAATTTTAAAATAAAGTAAGAATGCCATATTTCTTCTTTTTTTCAAGCTTAAATTTGGCACAAATTTAAATTTATTCATTTTGCTCCATTGATTAAAAAAATGTGGCCTTTAATAACATTGGCTTCCTATTCAATGCTAATAATATTTTTTAACTGAAATTTGGCACAATTCTATTTTTGTATTATTCACAACGTGACGGAGGACCGAAGTTTTCAAATATCCATTTTGTATAAAATACCCTACTCTGCATCTTTTTCTGTTTCATATACGTACATTTTACACGTAGTTGGATGGTTTTCTTCTTGTTTTTGTAAATATTAAACCCAAGATAATTAAATTAGAAAATTGCCTTAATCAGATTTTATTACATTAGACCTTTTCAAAGAAAATTACCTTTCCCTAGGTAGGAAGGGAATCCTTGCGTTGCAAAGCGTTGGTAAAAAAATGAACATTATTATTGTTTTTTTACTTTTATTGACGTTTTGGAAGTGAAAAATTTGTTAATCATTCTATCGGTCTGTCCAAGAAAGTTTGTGACTGCGATAACTTGACTAGCCTCTTTTTCAAACATTTGTAACTTCGATTGGAATTGACAAAATGTAACGTATAAGTGCTCAAAATTTTTGTCTGTTCATGAACTTTTGCAAAAAGCAAGATTTATTGTTCTAGAAGCTAAACATCCCTTTAAACAAAGGGTTAACTAGGGGTACTTGAATTGAATTTAATACCAAACTTTCTCACATTTTATTGTATTTTTTTATTTTTATTAGTGGACACACAGTGTTAAACTCCCCAGACTCTCCACCACTGGAGATAAAAAAATATGTAATTTTTTTTGTAAAGCATATGTATGTAGTAATTTTACATATATAAATTTGTATCTGTATTATTTATATAAAATTTTTAATGAAATATATCGAAAAAAACAAGAAAAAAGTGTAATATTTGGAATTTGAGGCCCTGTAAAAAATTAACTAGGGTAGATATTTAAGTTCTGCAAGTAATGGCATAAATCACTTCAATTTCTCAATATTTTCATAAAAAAAAAATTGATGAATTTTTGCGGATTTATTTTTTTGCCTCGAATGAATACAAAAAAAAACCCATTGTGCGCTATATCTCAAGATTTTGAGTCAAAATGTTTTTTCATTGCCATATTCGTTTTTAGGGCTTAAAAATACGTAGAAAAAATTTAATCTGGTTGCTGAAAAACTGACTTCATTTTATTTTTGTTGTCCTGTGTTACCGGCCAGCAAAAGAAGAAGAGGATAAAAATCTTGTACGATCAAAAGTGAATTTTAATCTTTTTCTCTGCCTCCGGCGTAAAAATTATTACTTTTACTCGCATAATAAATAGCTATTCCGAGAGCTATCCAACTCGTTTTTTTCTAAACGACCTTCATTTGTCTACTGTGTGTCTAAAGTGACGTAACGTTATGTGTGGTCAAAATTATTCTATTACAGGCGCCACATATCCACCGACCGTGTCACCGTGCTGTAAACACAGGTCTCTGTAATGGGAAAACTTGGTCAGCATTTGTTTAGACACTTTTTTTCAACTTTATTTTTTATGTGGGCGAGTTTAGTGTTTACTTCATTGAGCGAGAAAGTGGTTATTTAAAGACTGACTACTTGACGAAATCTGGTTCTTATTGCACAGGGAAATATTTAAGCATCTAGGAGTTAAATATACAGGGTGTATTTGAAATAGCGTAGGAAATTTTAACAGGTGATTCTACATGATAAAATATGACAAAAAGTTTCTATAAACATATGTCTAAAAATGCGTCATAAAGGAGCTACGCCCCTTTGAAATTGGCTAAAAAAATCGGTTTTTATTTAATAACTCAGGAACCCTTTGAGATATGTTAACGAAGTTTTGCACGTGAATTAATTCTAATGAGGCCCATCTTTGTATGTCATTTTCACATACTTATTGAAACCAGGGGTGTGCGAAACGGGGGGGGCCTTATCAGTTTCGTTTTCGCAAACTTTTTTCTGTGTAACTTTTTGCAATTTTATTTTTGAAATATGATTTCTCAGGTCAAAATACATAAAAAAGGTACTCATGTTGTAATACTGTAGGATTAACCGTTTTCGAGAAAAGTTCGTTTGAAGGTGGAATTTCACGGTTCGAGGACAAATAATTAAATACTAAAATGTCGAAAACCAAAATTTTAATGATGCAATGTTATTCTACATCAAAAACTAAGAAAAAAAGTCTCCATACATGTAGGTCGAAAAAACGCTTTTAAAGCTACCATAGCCCTTTAAAAATGGTGCATATTTAGGAGACCATAGCTCCATTAGGATTGATTTTTGGAAGTACCTGTATATGAGATTTTTTTCTTAGTTTTTAATGTACATTCGCCCTGCATCATTAAAATTTTGGTTTTCAACATTTTAGTATTTAATTTTTCGTCCTCGAACCGTGGAATTTCACCTTCAAATGAATTTTTCTCGAAAACGGTTAATCCTACAGTATTACAACAAGAGTACCTTTTTTATGTACTTTGACCTGAAGAATCATATTTCAAAAATAAAATTGCAAAAAAGTTACACAGAAAAAAGTTTGGGACAAAAAACTGATAAGCCCCCCCCCCCCCGTTTTGCACACCCCTGGTTTGTACATGAAAATAACACATAAAAACAGGCCTTGGTAGGATTAGTTGACGTGCAAAACCTTGTTGATATATCTCAAAGGGTTCCTGAGTTATTAAATAAAAACCGATTTTTTAGCCACTTTCAAAGGGGCGTAGCTCCCTTATGACGCATTTTTAGACATGTTTATAGGAACTTTTTGTCATATTTTATCATGTAGAACCACCTGTTAAAATTTCCTACGCTATTTCAAATACACCGTTTATGTTAATTGTGTACTTAAGAAAAATACTAGAACTTTATCGGCTAAAAAAGTTCAAATTTTAGGGAACACCATTGTTTTGTAAAAGTTTTTTTTATTGTTTAAACATATGGTTAAATGCCTGCTTAGTAAGCAGTGCTTACACATAAAATAGTTGTTTTATCTTTATTACATTGCAGTAAATAACTTAACCACAAAAGTTATAAAAACACTTGCATAGTTGTCTATAAAACAAAATACAAAGCATACTTCTTTGACACTAATAGAGGCAAAAAAAAAAATAACAGCTAAACTTATATACAGGGTCATTCTTTTGTTTTATTTGCGGAAACGCTGCAAACTTGCAAGATGCAAAGGTCCCTAACAAAAAAAATACCCATTTAAGTAATTTGATACTTGTGTCTATGGTTACAGTACCAGTTACCATGGAAACTAGCACTGTTACTAGGATGGGTCGTGACATCACTGTTTTGTCACGGCTCCTTAGACGGAACCGGAACTGGTAATTCCGTTTTGAATGAAAAGCCACTGTGACATCGGAACAGTGATTTCGGACTGACCTTATATTATAAAAAAAGTTGCTTTCGCTCACAAATAAAATAAGATTTTAGAACTGAAAAATAAATAAATTAATAATAAAAATGTGTATTTATATCTAAAAATCTAAAAATTGGTACAGGTGCCGTGATTTGTCGACGTGATTTGTAACCGTGATTTAATTGGAACTGTAGCGATAGTTCGTTCGTGAGTTATCGTGTACACAAAAAAAAAACCTGACATTGGACGGACGGACAGACAGTCGGACATTTTTAAATTTGCTTATCATACTATTCACATTTAAATTTTCAAAAAAAAAGTTCTATTAGGGAAAGATCCCGGTTTTTCAAATAATCTCCTCAAAAACAAAAAAGTTATAGGGGGTTAAACTTTTAAAAAAATCAAAAAAAGCTGAAAGAAAATTCCGTAACTTTTTTAGGAAAAATTACTTTTATTAAAAAGGATCAATTATACCAAATTTAAAAGTACAAAACAAAAAGTTATGGAGGTTAAACTTTTTTAAAAAATAAAGAAACCTCGAAAAAAACTATAATTAAATTTTTTTTTTCAAAATTTTTTCGTTTTTCGCAAATAAAAATACAACAAAAAAATTGATTTTTTTTTGAAATTTTTCGTTTTCCAAAAAAAGATTTAATTTAAAAAATATTAATATTTATTTTTATTTGAAAAAAAAAATAATTTTTTTTTTAATATTTTTTTTAAGGTAGGTATTTCAGAAAATGCAGTACACTGTGAAGAGCATATAATCGAATGCGTAGCATTAAATATCTTTACGACTTGTTTTTTCATAAAAAAATTGTCGATTTTGGAAAATTCTAAACTACCGGAATACCTTATTAAATTCTCGTAGAGCTTGCGCGTTGCGAAGAGTATAATAACAAACTAAATCACACATGTATATCACGACTTATTTGTTCTATATTTACGCTCATAAATGTGGGGCCTCAAGTGGGATACACTTTTTTATATTCGCAATATAATAAGTTTTGTAAACAATATTTTTAAATGTTTATGCAAATGATATATTGTTAGCAATAAAAAAATAAGTTATAGGTCATAAAACAGTAATTATTTGAAATTCTATTTTCTATTTTGCGACTCTTATAAGCTCATAATCACACGCGTTTTGCGTGTTCTTATAGGCCTATAAGAGGTCTCTACTTTTTTTTCTTTTAGGTTGGCAACAGACTATCGTTTGAAGTTTTCGTGCAAATGTCAATGTCGCTTTAAAGTTTAATTTTCTACAAAATTTTGTGTTCAGGTTATTTTTTACCGTGTTAAAATTGTGGCTTGGTTACTTGCAGTGAAAAAGAGAAGACATGACTTTTTATATCAAAATATCATTTGTTCTTAGAATTTTAAATATGGCAAAAACTGTAATGCCATCCCGAAAAAAAAATTCCTATCTATCAGTCATCAATTTAAATGTAAGTTTTTTTTTAATTTTAGAGCAAAATAGAAAAAATTGTATAAAGCACTCGTTTCATAACACGTTTTTAACGCACCAGTACTTTAGAAAACTCGCCGCAAGCGGCTCGTTTTCTAAACTTGTACTCGCTAAAAATGTATGTTATGAAACTAGTACTTTAATATACCTACTATTAAGCAATAAGGTTAATACTTTTTAAAGGACTCATTTTAAAATATAAATGAAAAAAATCCGTCTCGAATGAGCGAGAGTACTTTCTCATAAAAAAAATAAAATTAATCATTGATTAATATAATAATAATGTTTTCAAACTTTGGGGCTTCCTCCCTCATCCCACCATGGAAAAAATAATATTTTTTTTCTGTATTTTTTTACCTTTTGGGTGGTTTTTAAACTGTTCTTCAATTGTGAATGATAAAATTATGTACAGAAACAATTTTTGCTCAAATACGAACGAAAAAAGTCCAAGATAATATAAAAATACATCCGTATACCAACTTCAAGTCTTTAGCTCAAAGCGTTCTTTAGTTATCTTTAGAGTTGCAGATAGATTTTATATTTTGTTTCCTTATTTAATTTTTCTCGATATGTCAGGAAAAAATAAGATAATTTAGTTAAAAAAAAAATGATTTTGTTTTGTATCCCAATACTTTATGAGAAAGTAAAACTGAGTAGTGCCAGAGCTAAGTGGTTAATTTTTACTTTTATTTCATGGCTAATCCAACTTAATTCACTTGTACGTTGTTTTATCCAACACATGTTGCTCAAAATATTCGTTTTGATATATTTCACAACTGAATTAAAAGTTTAAAGTTTTTATATATTCGCAGTAAGAGTATGTAAATTCTACAATAGAATCGTTTTCCTTATTTAAAATGGATAAGGTAAACAGGTATTGGATAAAATAATTATTAATTATAATTGATATAGTTACATATTATTTAATATTGTTTACGTATGTACATAGTTACCCTAAAACGCATTTTGATGTTCCGTTTTTTGCTTTTTTTCCAAAAACCGTATAGTCAAAATTTTTAAACGGTATCAGACTCCTTGTAAAATATGCTAGAAGGATTGCCTTTTAGTTATTAAATTTTAAAAAATTGATTTATGATGGTCAGGAAGTCTGCAGATGAACTTTTAACATTATCTACCAAATTCCACCTGCTGAGATTTAACTGCTAATGATTCTATGATGTCAAGACCTTCTACTACGAAGGTCCATGCTCAGTTTTTTTACCTTTTAGTTTATCTAAAAAATGGCCAAGAACAGGTGTGAAATGGTGACAAACAAAATATATTTGACCCGATATTCGATTTTAGGCAAAAAAAATATTTATTTTCCAATGTAAAATCAGAATCAAATTATTACACTTTTTTGAGTATAAACAAACATCATTTATTTTTATCACTTGACAGGAGAATTTTGGCAAATATAAAAATCTAAATTGAAGTATTTATTTGTTTTTTGGCCTTGACGAAACACAATTTCAAATGATTTGAATAATTTAAAATGCAAAATGTAGTTGGTAAATACAATATTGTTCTAAAGAATACAACTTTAAACTATTTTTAGTTTAACCCTTAACTGGTATCGGCGCGCCGGGTCAAAATTATCCAGATGCATCAATTTTTCGCACCTACTAGTACGGGGCTACTATCCTGACTTGGTTTTTTACCCAATCAGAAACGAGTATTCAATTGTTCTCTACTTTCAATTCTAAAATTTCTTCTCTGTTGCTAGTCTCAAGCTGCTAGCTGTTAGTTGAGATCGATTCAACTACACCCGCCGCAGCGCGTCGGCTCTTGCCATTTTTTTGTTTGTGTAAGGTTTTGTGCAATTTTTTTGGACACCTTAAAATATGCTATTTTTAAATTTTTAAGACCTTTTCATAATGATATACATATTAAAAACTATATAAGAATAATAACTTTCAGTTAAGAAATTTTTTATAAAAGCATAACAAAGTGTTGCGGCAAGAGTTTTATAGTCTGGAGTGGGGGTTGCATCCGCCAAAATGTTGCTCAACTTTAAACGCCGCTTATGGGTGCGGTTCAATACCGCAAGCCCATTTATTACTCATATAGTTTAAAACAAAACCATTTGGTTAAACATACTTACATAATAATATTATATTATATTATATATTTTTGTTGTTGTAAGTATAAAACTTCGGAGCGATACCAGTTAAGGGTTAATATTTACAGAATATTTTAAAATTTAATTTAATAATATTTGGGTTGAATTACAAATTTCTGAATGAGTAAATATTATATTTTGGTGTAGATATAATTAGGAATAGTTTATACTAAAAATATAAACAGTAAACATAATTTATTTAAAATTTCCAAAATTATCAATATTTTTCTGGATTAAAATTATTTATTTTGTTCTACAGGAGTATTTAGATGTCTTGGTCATGGAGCGGGGAAAAAGTTTTATTAATTAATATTAAAAAAAAATAATATATATTTTTTTTATTGGGGATGTTTTCTGGTGAATACCATTCATGCATAAAAATTAACCAGAAAATTCTTATTTTTAGTTTTAACCGATAATTGGTAACAGATCTCACACAAAGTTTAAATTAACCACTAATAACCACAAAATCAGTGCGAACACAATCTTATAACCAAAGCATAACGAAAAGCTTTTAGTATGTTATTGAAATTTCTGGAAAGCATTACCCTTTCCTGTGTATTTTCCAGTTAAACTTCAACCCAAGATCTATGTCTTGCGTTTTTATATTATATGTGTTTTTTGCTCTGTTTTGTTTAGTAAGGGATTTGGATGAGACGTTCTTTATTCCATCCGTAGCTCGAGGCAAGTCGAGCGAAAAATTAAAACAATCCTCATTGTATGTCATTTCAAAAACAATTATTTATTTTATTTTAAGAAGCCACCAATGCATTGCAATGCTTGTCTTTTAGTTTAAATACCTATTACCTGTGTCAAATTTATTATACGTATCTAGGAGTGATAGGGGAATAAAAAACAGGTAGTAATTTATTTTTTATTGAGAACATTGAAACCTACTCTCTCATGCAAGACAGAACGTCGGCTCTTCAATATAACAATCTTCCTAAATCAGCTTAATTTGGGCAAATTTTGTACAACATTCCCTTTTAATACATATTTCTTCGTAACACTTCCCAAAATTTTATACACTGTGAGAAGAATTAAACAGGGATGCATCCAAAAGAGATAAACCAGCTACATAAAGCTACTCATTTACTATACTCCTTCTTTAAATACATTGATTATATTTAAATTATTATTAACGTAAATGGCTGCAATGCAAGAAATAGCAGCGAAAAACAAATGACATAAAATTAGAATTTATTTTACTATAAAAACTATCTGAAAATCTGTCAAAATAGCTGTCGAGCAACAACTTGAATGAAAAGAGCTAAACGTTATTTATCTTTCTAGGTTGTGCATGGGTTTTTAGATCTTCAATCAATCATAATCGAGAGTATACATATATCTGTGCACATATGTGCATACAAATCGTAGCAGCTACGCCATATGCGGTATTGCATTTAATCGAAATTTAATGCAAATCAAAGACAGCCGCGCCCATTCATAAATATAAAGTGTTATTAATTAAGAAACTAGTTTTGTACGGCGGCATTCCGCGTCAAAATAAACTCTGATACACGTTAAAAACGTATCGCAAAGGTAATTGCAATGGTTTTAAGTTAACATTAAATACTGCTCTAAGTAGTTTTTTGCTTTTGATTCTTTTATTTTGGTGCGTTTTATTGCTAATACATTTTAAACTAGATTAAACAGATTGAACGTACACTAAAACGCCCTGGTTAAAGAAATGTCATTGCTTGGAAAACTATTTCCTCAAATTTTATTTTTTAAAATACTTACTGTCTTGATTAAAGAAATGGAAGCGACTAGTCGTACACACAGTGTATTCTCATATAGTACCAATTTAAAGTTTTTAAGATATACTTTTCGCCAAAATGTATTCTCCCTGTTTGAATGGAGGTGCTACAGATGTTACGTGTCAAAAATACACTTTAACTGGTGGCCAGATTATAGAAACAATTGTCGCTGTGGTGAAATTGCACATTCCGGGCCTATACATTTACTTACTGTATTGCAGAGCAAGGACTCTTTTTGTAAGAAATAGTTGTGACAATAAATCTCAAGTAGGTAATTTTCAAATTAAGACCAAGTGAGTACGTAAATTTCCCTGGAGCCCTGAGCCAAGATTTAACAGAAACATAATCCATAATTGTACGTACGGTTAATACGTACATTAAAGGGTCGTGCAGTGTTTAAGCCTAATTAACTATAATCCAAAGCTTGTTTTAAGTTTATGGGTGTAAGTCTAGAAAGTCTTTATCTTGCCGCAGCCGTAGAGATTATTTTGATTCAATTAATGGGGTTTAACATTACAAATTTTCGTTTTTTGTGCATATTAAAGTCTTTTAGTTTAAAGCTAGATTTTCTAAAATTGTATGCAAAATAAGAGATTGATTTCCATAGAAACATTCAATATGTCAGCAATAACTAACCTTAAATTGTTAGTTTATAAATAGACTAAGATCAATATTATGGCAGAGAAAAATGGTGTTCAAATAAATAAAAGTAGCAGAAGAACGCAACATCAAAAACCACACAAATATTGAAAGAAGGAATTAAAAATGTACTGCTTAAGCCAAAAATACAGTTTTTATTAGTCTCAGGAGCAAATATAAAAAAGAATTTTTGGCAATAAAACTAAAAATGTTCTTTATAAGGAACGGATATATGCTAAAAAGCCGCTATTTTCTATCGCCTTGTTGTAACCGATTTTTTGTACAAACTTTCTGGTTAATTATTATTGTTGTTCACGTCAAGAGCAAATGATAAGTTTTATTCCTCAGATATAATAAAACTTGTCTGAAGTAAGTAGCAAATGAAAATTTCAGCGGAGTGCTTCATAAAATACATCTGGCCTCTCTGCGCCCGAAGTGAGCGACAAAAAAACTAGAGAAATTATGATACTCATTCTCGTGTTCATTTACCTTAATAAGGTATTTGCAGAGGGTCTAAACATTAAGTGCTATCATTTGTATGTGGATTTTTTTTCACAATACAGGGTCATTCATTTTAAATGTACAGGTTGATGGAAACTTGCCTACTTAAGAATAAATCATATCATTGTAGTAATTTTAAAGCTTCACTTATTATTGTAATACGAAGTGACAGATTTAATGTCTACATCAAATACTACACGAAGTTTTGTAGTATTAAGAAGTACAAATAGTAAATTAAGTCGGTATCTCTACAGTATACAGAGCTTTATTTTATATAAAGCATAAAGTAGAGTCTCATACCATAAGGTAGTACAGTCGAAAAAAAAAAAGGATTGGGCGTGGATAAGTCCAGACGGTTCCCAATTCCCGAGCACAACTCAAAGAATAATAGAAGTTTAAAATTAGGACTGGAGTATTATATTATAATTATAGTTAATTATATAATTATATTATATTATAATAGTCTACACTATCTTTTATAGAAAAAAAAAATAAAGCTGTTTCATGACATCATTTCGGAAGTACGTAAGGACTTAAAAAAAAACAATTTTTGAATTTGCTACTACCAAAATGAGTGTAGTAGGTATTTAATGTAGACATTAAAACTGTCTATTGAGTGTAGATTTAAAATTACTACACTCAACGTAGGCTTTATTTTATACTGTCATTCTCATCATTATTTCAATATATTTCGTATTTCTAAACTCAATACTTTTGTTCTTTTCTTTTTTATATTATACCATTTTCTTTATCCTTGTAAACGATACACATAGTCTAAATCACTCTGTATGAAAGAAAGTCTCGTTGTTTAAGTTTACTAGAATGTCTCTTGACATGGCCACTTAGCACAAGATTAAAAACCGAAAGGGAGTTCAAAAAATAGAAATACAATAAAACGTTTGAGACGTCCATTGTTACTGTGAGTCTTTCTCGATGCCATACACTTTAATTTATTTAATTTTTAATCTTTTTTTATTATTATACTTTTCACAGCGCGTAGCTCTAGAATATTATTATACAGTACTGTCTGTCTGTCTGTCCGGCGTCACGTTTTTCGTAGACACGATAATTCAAGAACGAATCTTTCAGAAAAAAGTCCAAACCAAAAAGTTTTGGGGGGTTAAACTTTTTAAAAAATTAATTTAATTAAAAATTTAAAAAATCAAAAAAAAACTGAAAGAAAATTCCGATTAACATAAAATTTTCAGAAAAAATTTCTTATATTAAGGATTAATTCCACCAATTTTGAAAGTAATCCCCCAAAAACAAAAAAGTTATAAAGTTAATAAAAAAACTAACATTTTTACAAAAAAAAACCTAAATTTGTTCGTTTTTCACAAAAAGAAAACTTAAAAAAAATTGAAAAATGTTGATTTTTTTAAAATTTTTTCGTTTTTCAAAAAAAGGTCTTTAAAAAAAATGTAAACATTTGGACTTTTTATTTGGGAAAATGCAATATACCATTTACTGTGAATAGTGTATAATGGAATGCGTAGCATTACATATCTTCACAACTTGTTTGTCAATTAATTTTTGATATAAAAATATTTGTAAAAAAATATTTTATTATGAAACTCTCACATGTTTTGTAATGAATCGGTTTTAAGTTATGAATAATGAATGCATTTTATCAAGGATCTAATAGTTGATATTTCGAAGTACTTATTATTAATAATAAACCCTAACATTTATAGAAAATAGCAAAAAGCTCAAGGTAGAGCATTGCAATTTTTCTATAAATAGTAAATAATTTAAATAGTAATGTAATATGTATGTATGGTATCTATAAATAATATTAATTATAAATTAATATAATTGTATTTATATAAACACTTAGTTAACTGATTAATATAGGTATTATAAGAAATAAAACATAAACAATCTACAAGTAAAAACATTTACCTACCAGGAGTTCCAGAAAGTTTGT
Source organism: Brachypterus glaber (assembly GCA_958510825.1). NCBI lineage: Eukaryota > Metazoa > Arthropoda > Insecta > Coleoptera > Kateretidae > Brachypterus > Brachypterus glaber. Next base: position 47,273,904 of record OY294046.1, read on the forward strand.
CAAATCTGTATAAAAAATATAATAGACTGGACCCGACTCGACTGGACCACAAACAAAAATAAAAAAAATACAATCCTGACAAAATTAGTAGTTTTAATGAACTTTGATGTGCTGAACCCGAAAAGTATCCAAATCAATGATTGCCTTATATTTAGTCAGCGAAAGTCAGCGAAATTTGTTGTCATATTTACTTGACAGCAAGGCTTATTAACACTTTCCGATGATTACTTTTGACTGACATTTGTTGCTGGCGCGTAAAGAGATAAATCGTTCAGCGAGTATTAAGCAGTTTTGCTGTCGCTGGTAGCAATACATTGCAAACGCTGGCTTCTGCTGCTCATGTTGAACGCAGCCATTAACTATATCACGAATTTTTTTATTTTTTTTTTGTTTAGATTCAACACGTCGAAGTTTATTTAGTCCAAACCATTAAGATTATTTTTTTATTTATTTATTTTTTTTTGTGGCCTAGTCCAATTCTTAACATTTCTACCTACCCTAAAAGATAATATTTAGCGGTAATATCAGCGTCTAGAAAATGAAAAATTTAGTAACTTGTAGGACAGTTTAGTGATTTATATGTTCCCAAGAGGTTTCTGAGATTTCAGAACACTCTATAGGTGTATACTTTTTATTTTCTTAAATTAAAAAATATGTTTGTCTAGATTTAATAGTTCATTAAACAAATAAAAGAGCTAAGTACAATTGTTTTGAAACTTAAAAATAAACACGATTTAAAAAAAAAATTAATTTAAAAATAAAAACTTTCCGCAAAAAAAATGAACCGACTTCTGTCTCTAAAAAGTAAAAAATAAAAAATAAGCCGGTGCCAATTTCACCACTCCCTAAATTAAATACTAATAATTATTTTTGTTGTTAAATTGTTTTTTGTGAAATTGGCACTAACTTATTTTTTATTTTTTACATTTTTTTGCGAAAAGTTTTTATTTTTTACTTTTTAGAGACACAGAACTTGTAGATATGTAACGTCAACTAAGCTAAATTATAGTTGTCCTTCCATCTCGGCAAGCTGCTGACGTCACACGAACTATTAGTGCGTTGTGACGTCATCATCTTACAGATAAATTTCTAAAAAATAAATTTAGTAGTATCTTTATTTTAGTGCCCAAGAATCCAACCAACCTTATTTTAAACGAAATACTAAAGAAAATCTTTGTTAAACTTTAAGCGTTAAGTAATGATCAAATAACGCGTTATGGTATAAGCACAATTTTTTTAATTTTCTCTTGGTATTTTAATATTAAAGGTCCACAGAATCAAGTTTAGCGGCATTTAAAAGATATTTAGCCTGCCGTAATATTTAAGTGACCCCTTAATCAAGTTATCCGAGTTATCCGATCATTTTCTAAAAAATTTGGTTGGTATTAGAACCAAATTAAGCCGGTTTTAAGTAAAATTGCGTTAAAACGAATAGATTTATCTTAACTATCCGGTTTCATCAAATTCCGTTGATCCGTTCCAAAGTTATCCGGGAACAAACGTAAAAAAAGCAAACTCACACCTCGAATTCATAACCTCCTCCTTTTTTGTAATTTTGGAAGTCAGTTAATGAATTAACCCTTTGTTGCCTGACTAATCGAAAATACGATTATTTCACAATCTTTTTTGCTAAGTGAGTATGTGAATTTGCATACATTAATTTTTTTGTGAATTTTTTTGAAAAGCTTTCCAAAAAATTTTGAGGTGAGTACGTTGAAGAAAGTAGGCAAATTAAAGCAGTCGATCCATCCCCTTAAAAAAAGAAAAACAAGTCATTTCGTAGGTTTATGAACGTCCCCACAGGTGAATAATAATGCTTTACTTACCAAAAACTTCACACAAGTAAATAAAAAAAAATACAAAAAAAAACAAACCACCTCACTATAAAAACGCCAACTGTCACTGCAAGACTAGGAAAAATCATGATATTGTGTTGTATAGTGATGACCTCTTACTGTGAATAGGTTATATCAACTATTCAAAGAGGATTTGAGAGTACCGGTCGGCTATAAGAAGCTTTCAAGGTAATAGGGAATTTATATGATTTAACAAAAAACCGGTACTGCAGAGTACCGTCCGTCAACAAAGGGTTAAACAAACCTTTCGTAATATAAAACTACGTCGTTATCAACTGTTTGTTTAATCATAACTTTTAATTTGTTAATGCTAGATTGTGTTTACTAAACTGCACTTAATGCATTTTCTAGGCTATAAATAGCTCTGTGCATTACCAACTATTCTAATGTTGCGTAGGTAACGTTAAAAATAAATTCTATGCCAAGTAAATTAGTGACAAGGAAATACAGCCTAATTAACTCATCCCATGGGGGATAGATGTTCCAGAAGATCATTTCATCTTAATTTCACAAAACGTTACTTTCGAAGGTTAAAAATTAGCACAAAAATATTAGTTTTTTCCCCTTTGTTCCCCTTAATCCAAACGGTTTGAAACCAATGTTAACCACATTTCGTGTGAAGTAAACTAGCAAGGACCCGTTTTTTTTTGTGGTAAAAAAAATTGTTTAAATTGGACATTTCGTTTAAAAGTTTTAAGGTTTACTGTAACACTTGTAAAATCAAATGCAAAAAATATAATCCAAAGAAGTCTTTAGCGTTTTTGGGTTATCGTGGTCACAAATTTCTGGGCATATAGATCACAAAAATTATCTTTTTTTTTACATATAAAACGTCGAGAAAGCAATTCGAAAGATTTAAATATTTTATTAAAGCAGGGCTATTCTAGATCTGAAGGAAAGTAATATTATTTTGAATCATAGAGAAGGAAAGAGAACCATTAGTCCAGCCTGCGCAAGATTATTTTGTGACAGAACGGGGTAGCGAAATGACGTAACGCAATATATCTGACCTTGCGCAGTACGCATCTCTATCATCTGTGAAATGATGTCGGTCGTAAAACAATTCATTACCCAATATTCATTTGTCTTATCTCCAAAAATCCCCCAGTAAAAATCTTAAAAAGTCCAAAAATAGAGATATGGCAAACCAATACTGGGGTGACGAATTATTAGTAGTTTGTTTATTCTGTCAGTACTGTCAGATCGTCGTTTGTTTCTATTCATTTTTCGAGTTCTAATGTGTTTTAATTGTTTTTTTGCTGCTTTTGTTTATAACTTTAAACCTAACCTGTATTGTTGCTTTATAAAGAGCAAAGGGTCAATCCCTGGTGTACTCAAAGTAGGTGTACAAAATCCCGAAACTCAAACACACCTCGAAAAATTCTTATAAAATAATTTAAAAAAACTATTTCGACGTTTCTTCGTAGATATTTATTGTTTTTTGTTGAATTTTTTACAATTTTTATTTGACACAAAACTAAGGTTAAAAATACTCGTCAAAAACAACAATAGTAGTGCGCATGTGCAAGTTTATCTTAGATGCGCTAGGCACATTTATCACAGTATTCCGCAACGGCTTTGGAGGTCTTTCCTTGTCTATGTTTTGAATACGCAAAATTGGAAAATTACTTATAGTAACGACAATACGCTACAAAAACTACCGAAGTTGCCTTTGAAGTGTTTTAGTAATTGGCAAAAAAGTATGGTCATCTAAATTTTGCTCATAGATTTTTTGGCACTAAGAATTTTATTTAACGGGCCATTTATCGCTATTATTGTAACTAATGGAAGTAAAAAAGTAGAGTGTAAAATGGTGACCGAAGCCTCTATAATTAATGCATCTAATATTAATATTACTTCCACTGAAAAGAAAAGAAAAAAAAAAGAATCTAAAAAGAAAAATTGGAAAATTACGTATAGTAACGACATGCGATTAAAAAACTACTGAAATTGCTTTTAAAGTATCATCTGAAAGTGTTATAGTAATTGGCAAAAAAAAGTATGGTTATCTAAATTTTGCTAATAGATTTTTTGGCAGTAAGAATTTTATTTAACGGGCCATTTCTGGCTATTATTGTGACTAATGGAGGTGTATAAAATGGTGACCGAAGCGTCTATATTGGGGAGCGTATCTGCATTGCGCTACACTATCCCGTTTTAGAGTACTTTGTATAAATATATAGATAGTAGCACGACATAACGTAATAAATAATGATATAAACAAGAAAAGCAGTTAAAAAAACGAATTTGTTTAACCAATGGGGATTTGATTTGAATATTGTTTTGTTGTTAATCCAAATATGAATGCAGAACTTTTTTATTACGTTAGGTTTGCGAGAAAAATCAACTGAAAGACAACAAAAACGGCAAATTTTCGTGATTTTGACACTGTTTTTTGAAAATCACACATCATAGCTCAATTCTTTGGCCAGATTTGAATTTACTGATACACTTAAACAGTCATATAAAATAAATAATAAGCTTATAAAAGCTTTATGAGTAAACTTACGTATAATAAACGTTTATTAACTTTTTTTTTTCGACAAAAAACTGGATTCCAGTCATTGGAAGTACACGATGGATTTTTTAAAATAAATAATAAGCTTATAAAAGCTTTATGATACCTATATGAGTAAACTTACTTATAACAAACGTTTATTAACTTTTTTTTCGACAAAAAAACTGGATTCCAGTCATTGGAAGTACACACTGGATTTTTTAATAGTTAATTTTGCTTTTATATTTTAGAATTCCAAAATCAAAAGTATTTTAAAACTATTAGAATTTGGTAAGTTTTATATCGAATAATAGTTACAAAAAAATATATTTTATAACTTAATACGTATACGTATAATTTTTTGTTTAAATAACCCTAAAAAACAAAAATCTTAGTATGTCGTTTTCAATTTCACTTAAATGATTAATTTTTTTTTACTGAGTTTTAACCAAATTTGTTTATTCACTCGACAACGCAAAAGGTAGGAGGCTACTCATTTTTGTATAATTCGACAATACTATCTCTATTTATTTGGTGTTTAATTTCCATAAAATTTAATTCTCTACGTTCTGCCACACCACCATTAAAATATATCATCAGATTTATACCGTTATGTTACCATCGATTGGATGCTTTTTTAGTAACTACGAAAAAATAACTAAAAAAAAACTGATTGTCTATTATCGTGGAAATTCGCTCTGCTGGAAATATTCGTTTATGACCCGGCCGTTTCGCAAAAGACTTTGGGACGACTTTTTGTATTCAATGAACTCGAAGGAGATTCTTTTTATATACTTGTTATGCTCTCTGTGTATGAAGTATTAAGTGTTTGAGTAAGAACAGGTTTCGGATTGAATATTGACTTTGACTAAAACCAGGCATCTACACGGAAAGAATTTTAAATTAAGTACACAAAAATGAATGAATGAACACTTATATATTAAGTGGAAGTAATGTGATAACACTTTAAAGTTTATTATAGCCAGTAGTCGGCGTAAACTCAGTTATGACTCATCAACGTTGAAAATAAACACAGAAACATAGGCTTACGGAATAATTTTGCCGAATTATGACGGAAATTTTTATAAAGGTCACTAATTCGAAACATTTGACGACTAATTTGTTACACACAAGAATATTGACTATACATATTAACTATAGATATGTATATTTATATATCGGTGTTTTTCAAAGAAAAAACCGATATTCGATTTTTATCTTTTAAGAATACGAAAGTTTTTAATTTTTATTTATCTATAACTTTTTTCCCACCTTACTCATTTAAATGGAATCATTAAAAAAAATCAAAATAAAAATGTAAATATTTAAAACCTCGCGTCAACGCTAGAGTCGTCGCGGCGCCTATGCGAGTACTGGAAGTTCGCCGAGTACTGATTATAGCAACAACATTGAAAACCGATAATGGTAATTATTACCAGACAGGGGGAAGTAGCAATTATTTATTTATTTATTTATTCATCGTGTATTTTTAATTCAGTTTTCTGCAGAAAAAAAAAAGATTCCTTGAATCAAGGACAAGTGTCTTTCAATGTGTTCCAAGCCATATTCTCGTGTTTCAGTTTTTAGCATTTTTTTTTAACCAAAGTCAATGTCCTTGAATGAAGAGCGCGGATCTTCATTTAAAAACCCGTGTTCTTTATTCAAGGACATTGACTTTGGTTCAAAGAAATACTAGCTTTGAAACAAGAGAATATGGCTTTGAACATATCGTGAGACACTTGTCCTTGGTTTAAGAAATCCTTTTTTTCTGTGTGCAGATTCGCGCAAAGTTAAAAAACATTCTTAGTCCTATATATAGGTTAAGACGAAAGTAAACCATGTTTTTGCATGTACTTGCGCAAAGTACAGTAAAAATATTTTGTGGCTAAGTTATGAATCAAAAGTTCCCGCTGCCTGATTATGACCCAAAATTTATACAGTTTTTTACTGAAAGCTAGCCTTTGTTAAATATTTGTTTCTTTATGTCATATAATATCGCCAACACGTTTTTTATAAGGTAATTTTATGTCATAATAAACGAATTATATCACTGAGTAGAAAGCAAAAGCTTTTAACAATTAAAAGTGAAAAATAAATTAATTTTGGAACTCTGGACAACGGCTTAGAGGTTTCCATTAAGCTTTTTATGAAAAATAACTCACGTTTATAATGAATTTAAAAAAATAGTATGAATGGGTTAAAACGCCTAAGATTATTATTATATTATTATTATTATAATAATTATATATGTATAATGTTATACAGTGCGGTCCAAAAGACACCCCCCCTCTTAACTTTTGAACGATTGAGTTATCGACTTCAAATATAGAACTCTCAACTAAGGCAACTCAAACTGTCTTTTAGCGTATATTTAATACTTTAAGCTCTTAAAATGATGACAGGGGGGAGTGGGGGGAGTTTTTTTTTAATTGAAAGGGGGGTCGAGTGATACATCATTTTAAAGCAAATAAAATTCTCTTGGACTGTATACTTTTTAATTTTTTAAATTTTTTTTAAGGTTTTGATTTTTCAATTTTTTGTGCTACAAAATTCGATTTTTTAAGATTTTTTTGTAAATTTTTATTTATATTAATTAAAATTATTTTAAAAGTATGATTTACCTACGTTTTTTCATCATGAAATTAATAATTTTTTTAAAAAAGTTGAGTTTTTAGAGAAATTTTTATGAAAATACCCATTTTCAACCCTATTTTAAACCCAAAAAAAAAATTTTGAAAAATTAAAAATATATAGTTAAATAGAGAATTTTATAATCTTTAAAATGATATATCACACAACCCCCCTTTCCATTTAAAAAAACCCACGCCCCCTTGTCCACATTTTAAGAGCTAAAAATATTAGATATATAATTTTTTTTTTGGGTTGTCTCATTTAAGTGTTCCAAATTTAAAGTCAATATCTCAACTGGTTCAAAAGTTAAAAGAGGTTGGGTGACTTTTGGACCGCCCTGTATGTATTTAGGAACATTATATTCGCCTAAAAGTAAAGTCTCTGTTGACATTACCAACAGATAAGTTCCGAATGCTAGTTTGTGATTGGTGATTGCTATACTGTGCCACCGGGTTACTCTACCAAGCGGATAAATTTACTTGGAGGTAAATATAATGACCCTTGGAATAGATTCTACTACTCGATAATCCGGACATTCAGTAATCCTGATTCTTCGATTATCCGGCCAAGCTTAAGTAAACCGAATTATTTACTAATCTGGATCACCGCGGTTTTTATTAGTCCGGATTATCGAGGTTGTACTGTATATTATATCAAAATACTGTTACCAACAAGAGAATACTTTGCAAAAAATGTCAAAGTTTCATAAAGAGGAAAAAATCGAAGGTTTTTTTTTTCAAAAGAAAAATAAATAATAAAAAAACGTTATGTTCCTACTTTAAATATAGTTTGATCTGTGGCTACAGGAAATATATGTTTGGAATGTGTGTGCAAGTGGGAGGCCCGTTGTAAGCACGCACGCCTTATAACGCTCTTGACGGAAAGGAGAGAGCGCGAATGATTCCTCCCCCTTCCGTCGGAGACTTTCTTTTATGCGGAGAACTATACCTAAATTAGGTTCGTTCCCTGGAATCATCCTTTAGTTAAAAACGAAAGATTTTCAATTTTATAGTTGTGTTTGACCTCGGGTTTACTATTTTACTAACAATAAATTTTCCATGGATATATTGTTTTAACAAACAACTGCATTAAGCAGTATTTCAGGAAGGATACGACTTGAAAATAGAACAAAAATATAGTCTTACAACCGTTCGGGTAGTTCAAGTCTGGCTAATATGCCGCCAGTTTAAATTTACGATTCCTGCAACGTCGTAAGATTGCGTCTCAAATTGTTACTGCCAACATCAAAATTAGGAAAAAAAATAAACCCTTAATTTTAATTGATTTTGGCAAAACCAATAAAATATTTTTTTTTTCATTACCAGGTTTAGAAATCACTATGGTTATTTATATGGTACACAGAAAAAAAGGATTCCTTAAACCAAGGATACGTGTCTTTCGATATGTTTAAAGCCATATTTTCTTCTTTCAAGGATAGAATTTCTGAGCCCAAGTCTATGTACTTGAATGGGGAATGGAATTTTGAAAGAAGATGAAGAGAATGTTGCTTTGAACGTATCGAAAGACACGTGTCCTTCGTTCAATGAATCCTTTTTTCTTTTGTATAGTACTTATATATAAAACACTGATTTCCGATTACGGAATATCTATTATTTATACGGTAGTTTCGAATTTTCAAAAAATTTCAAAAATCGTCCTAGACAAAAAAGTCTTGGATATAAATTTGTTTCATAAAAAAATAAGCAACTTTTATTATTTTTTTTTTCAAATATCTGTCTGTCCGATTTTACGATTTTTGTAGACACAGATAACTCAAGAACGAATAATCCGATCGTATTGAAATTTTTAGTAAAAATCAAGTTCTATGAGGGGATTCCTATTATTTTTGAAAGTAATCCCCCCAAAAACAAAAAGTTATGGGGGGGTTAAACTTAAAAAAAATCGAAAAATGCTGAAAGAAAATTAACGTACTTTTTTACTTTTATTATAATGATCAATTCTACAAAAAAAAATAAATACAAATTTAGAGTTTTTTTAGAATTTTTTTTTTCACAAAAAGAAAATTTAATAAAAAAAAATGAAAAATAAAAAAATTTCAATAATTCTTCGTTTTTCATAAAAGATATTTTTTAATAAAAAAGACCAAATGTAATGTTTTATGAAAATTATTTTGTTTTGTAAGTATTTGAAATGCAATATACCATTTACTGTGAATATACACGAGTAGTTTTTTTTTTATAAAAAAAAAAATATTTTTCAGTATTTTTACTTTTAGAACTCTAATAACTATTAAGATCAGAAATAGCAAAAATTGATAAGATTGAAAGATATTAAGCCGTAGAATCAAAATGGGGTCCTTTATTTACGAGTTCATGTTATAAAAGGTAAGAATTTCATTAAGGGAGTCGTCAAGTTGCCTTTATTTGTCGCTCCTAGCTTTTCGAATACTGTTTTCAGGAACAGAAAGGTAGTCGATTGTGTGAATTTTTATCAATATTGAAAATCGTCTGCTAGTGATAATATATAAAGAAAATAAAAGAAGGAAATTCCTGCAAGAATTGTACAAGCTACTATGTATTATGTACATTGTACAAATCTGTAAACGTGCATGGAATATTTTACGTTTTTTGAATTTATATTCCTAAAAATCGTCAGTTAACGTAAAACAGTGTTTAAGCACATAAATTATGTTAATATAATATATTATAATAAACTACACCAATTACAATTACAATATATAATTTTCTGGTTTGTAAAAAAAACTCGGATTTTTTGGCAGGTTTTAATGCGTCACTTTATTATATGGCTAACGTTTCTCCCCTCTTTGGGGGCTTTATCAAAGCTGAAAGATAACAACTATTGTTAATAACAATAATAATGATAATATATAACAAAAATTATTTTTTATCATTATTATTGTTATTAACAATAGTTGTTATCTTTCAGCTTTGATAAAGCCCCCAAAGAGGGGAGAAACGTTAGCCATATAATAAAGTGACGCATTAAAACCTGCCAAAAAATCCAAGTTTTTTTTACAAACCAGAAAATTACATTCAAAGTTTGGCAACCTATATGGTATTTACCTACAATTACAATATATTATTATAAATTACACCTGCCAAGTTATGGAAATAAAGAATAATTGTCAATAAAAAAAATTTAACTGGTCTATTTTTGGGATCTTTCGACGCGTGATTCTAAGATTAACTAACACCGCAGAATGTCGAGGGTCTTGAAAGTCAAGACTTTCGACAGATAAAACAAGAAGTTAATCTTGCTGGACAAGACAAGAAGATAATCGTCGAGAAATGGTCAAGACACACTGATAGAATAATAGCGTTATTAGTACAGCAACATAGTGTTATACAGAGCGGTCCAAAAGTCACCCCCCCCTCTTAACTTTTGAACCAGTTGAGATATCGACTTAAAATTTGGAACTTTTAAATAAGACAACTTAAACTATCTTTTAGCATATATTTAATACTTTCAGCTCTTAAAATGTGGGCTGGGGGGCATGGGGGCACATTTTTTTAAATGGAAAGGGGGGTCGTGTAATACATCATTTTAAAGCTTATAAAATTCTCCATTTAACTCCATATTTTTAAATTAAAAAAAAAAATTTGGGTTTAAAATGGGGTTGAAAATGGGTATTAATGTCAAAATTCCTCTAAAAGAAAAACAATTTTTTTAAAAATGCATAATTTCATCATAAAAAAATGTTAATTATACTTTTAAACTAATTTTAGTTGACATAAATAAAAATTTATAAAAAAAAACTTAAAAAATCGAATGTTTTAGCACAAAAAATTGAAAAATCAAAACCTTAAAAAACATTTTTAAAAAATTTAAAAATGTTAGGTTAAATAGAGAATTTTATAAGCTTTAAAATGATGTATCACACGACCCCCCTTTCTATTTAAAAAAATGTCCCCCCATGTCCCCTGCCCACATTTTAAGAGCTGATAATATTAAATATATGCTAAAAGATAGTTTAAGTTGTCTTATTTAAGAGTTATAAATTTGAAGTCGATATCTCAACTCGTTCAAAAGTTAAAAGGGGGGGGGGTGACTTTCGGACCGCACTGTATATGCGACAACCACAAATTGTACTATAGTATAGTACTATGACCTAAGATAACACTTGTTGTATTTATTACAACTTTATGTTGTTTGTCCCTTAATTCTACAACTAGTTGTACGATACAACAACCAGTTAACTGGTTGTTGTATCGTATAACATATTTATGTTATAACATATTACAAAATATGGTTGGCGTCTATATTACAACATTTCATCAGTGCAAGACAAAAAAATTCTTGTCTCGAAAATTAAGTTTATCGAGAAATTTCCTTTCTCGACTCTCGTGAAACTCAACTTCTGTACCTAATATTATTATTATCTATATTTAAGGCCCTAAAATCACTTCAAACATTTACTCCTGAATTAAAGATCGCTAATACGTAGAAAAACAGAAACCCTTAAGGATATCTCTCAATCCTGGAATTTGAACACGTTCCTGAGAGGCGATAGGGATTGCGGCATATTCCTGCAAAACAATTGCTGTTTATTTTTCCCGATGGGATGGACACGTGAGATAGTTCGGAAAACATTCGATTTGATTTTGCCGTAATTGATATTTTTTAATAGAGGTCTCTAAAAGGATTTTTTTTGCCAACATTTAATTTTTTCCTTTTGACAAAAAAAACACATCTGAAAAAAATCCTTGGCTAGATTTTAGAAGGCGTAATCTACTTGGATACAAAATTTTAGACTCCTAGGTTATAGTTTCTAATTAAGATAAACGATTGTGGCAGATGGACAGATAGGCGGACGGACACAAACGACCGAAAGTTTTTTATTTTTCTTTCCTACAATCCTAAAAAATAAGCAATAAGTCTGTTAATTAATTAATAAAAATTACTTATTTTGTTCTATGGGGGTAATTAACCTCAATACCCCCTCATCTACATCCTTAAATCATTGCTATGCATAGTTTCCTCATCTCTGATTAGTTTTCCTTCGTAAAAATCAACTTAATGTAACTTACATTATGTAAGAGGGTCAAAAAGGGATAAAAACTATTTTTTAATTAGTTTGAATATAAAAATATATATGGACTTTGGGTAAAAATGTTCTTCTATGATGTTTCTCAGACGAAAAAACCATAGAGGCACTCACCTAGGCCAAGGCGACGTGCTTTAAGCACGGCCCGGGCGATTAATCCGACAAATAGACAAATATAGCAGTTTGCCTTTTCTTGGCCAACTGAGTCTTTTACTTGAAGGGTTAAATGTAAACTTTTTCTCTTTACTACCCTACAAAATATTTATTTATGATAGAAGTGCTAAATATATGGTTTATTATTTTAATAAATAGTTTAATAACGTAGAAGGCTTGGAAAATAAGCCCTTTCCTTGACCCCTTTCAAGGTATAGGTCCCTATACCAGATTAAAACTTATATGGAAAATTCCGTATATAATATCCAACTGTGGATATTAAGGTAAATTTAGCTATATCTAAAAATATCCATACGTGGTTACAATGGATCAGAAGGAGTTAAGGCTTATTTTCAGAGTTCAACAATTTTTTCCCTTATGCAAAGGTTTGATTAAAAAAAAAGATTATGTGATAGTAGTACGTGCCAAAGTGATACTGATCTTAACTAATTGTAGGTTGAATCTAGCATTGATAGCAGTGGCGCACCCTGTGGGGGGGCTGGCGGGCGACAGCCCCCCTCCAAGCCCTCAAATTTAATGTTTTTAAAATGACTTTTTAACTATTTTGCTTGTTAGCCTGCGGCGCTAATATCTCGGTTTTTGCAATAAATTTTATAAAATAATATTATTCATCAAACTGGAAAATATGAAGCATCAATATTTCTAAAGATTTTTGCCTGCGGTGTTAAAAATGATCAGTTGTATTTTAAGAGATTTTTACCTACCCATTTGAAGTTTTATAAAATAATTTGTTTATCCGAAAAAACTATATAATCTTAAAATTTTCTTGATAAGCAATAATGTGATTACAATGTTAAATAATAGATTTTTATCGTAAGATAGCGGACACCCCTTACGCAAATCACCCGGTGAAAAACTAACAGGAGTGTTCTGTTGCCATCCACTACTACCCTTTAAAATATCAGCCCGTGTACATTTATTGCAATTTACATTTATTATTTGACTGGACTAATTTTATAAGATATTTAAAAAAAAAAATCCAAAATAGCAAGTTAAGGCGAAATATAGTTTTTACAATGGTCCCTCTGTTGGATCGAAATCGTAATAGCCATTTAGCCATTATAGGATTTATTCCATCGTCTTTCGTTCATAGTTTTTTTTTGTTTTGTTGGCAGTATTTAAGCGGCTAATTGTCGAGTCTATAATTGAATTTATATATTTTCTTATCGGCTTTTCTGTCGTAAACATTCGAGAGATTTTTATCCGGTCGGTATTTATTGGAAACGATTTGTTCTTTTATCTGTCGAAAGGCATTTACATATATTTACATTCTAACTAACAATACGTTTGCTTCAGTCATTAGCAATTGGCAATTTGGATATTGGATTGCTGACTTTACAAAAGCAGTTGCTTTTCACCCGTGAAAAGAGCAAGATGTACTTTTGGCAAGAATTGGTAATGCGTTAATCGCGTTTAATTTTTAGCATCAAGTGTTTTAGTATAGTTGTTTATTTATTTACTATCTTTGATATGCCCTGGATTCGATTGTATATATTTTATAGTGATTGTATGGATAAGGTGCAGTAAAATGACGAAGATGTGAAGATTATATTGGAGTAAGAAATTAATTTTATGTTTTTTTAAATTATTTATAATGCTGATAAATTTTGATTTGGAAGTGACAGAATTTTGTATATGTACTAGCGCATGCGCAAATATAATTACAAATTAGATAAAATAGCGTTGTCAGCAGAACGTATCTGTGGATACATTAGGAAGAAAAAGAAGAATGGGTATGGAATTATCCAGACCACTTCACCAAGTGACCCATTCTTCTAGAATAATATAAATACAAATTTATATTGAGCTGGCCAAATTCTATGAAAAGGGCATTGATGTACAGAAGAAGAAGACTTTACAAAAGAGATCGCCAATATATAGTAGTAGTAGTAAATTTTTGGGTTGGCCAAAGCCGGACAACTAGGCCATTTATGGCCCTTTTTGTCACCCTATGCGATCCCAGACATTTACTAATTTGAGTCCTCCTTGAACCTGCCCGTCCTTTCAATAAAGGTCAGGATATTGGCCCAGGGGAGATCTCTTAGTTCCTCTTGGTTGAGTCTTTGAGTTTCAAAGACTTGCAACCTGATTCTGTCGTATCTGGGCATAGCGGACTCTCTAGAATCCGCACTAAGTGCCGATGTAAAAAGAAGAATTTGTTATATATACTCTTTATTTGATATGGATTAGGATTATGGAATGTACAAAAATGTATATCAACATATCGTGGCTAATACCTCTTACGTGAAAAACGTGTTGACGAACACCCTAAACGCGTTTATTAAAAAAACGCCTGTTGTTTAGTGATTTTAGCGTTGGGGTGTTGATATAACTGGTTTCTCCCTGAGTAAAAAGCAACTGAAATCCTTCGATTGCCTGGTCCGGCACGTTTGGCATGGTATTTGGATAAAAATGAAAGATTACTACCTGATTGTATTTTGTCACGATATACCATAATGTGTTGCAAAAATAGACAGTAAAAAATACTGCTGCAAACAAGTGTTTTCTTTAGAAGAAGAGGAAGCAGCAGTTCTAGCATAAAAAGAGAGAAATTTTTCCAAAACGAAGAGACAAATAAAGAATTTAGATAATTTGGTTAATAATGATGGCTATAAGGCTGCTTACTGACTAAAATATAATTGTTAGACGACCATACCCCAAAGTATACCGGGTGTTTTTCGAAGGTGGCTCGCCCCTATAAGTTTTTAACCCTAGAGATAAAGTAATGAAATTTGCAGGGAGTCATAAGACCATATTTTGAGATATCACCTAAGGTTTGTTACTTCCGGTTTAACCGGAAACGACCTCTACTTTTGATTATTAAATAGAACACCCCGTATTACCGTATTGAATTCTCCATTAAATTCTCTGTATTATAATACATAGAATTTAATGGAGAATCGAAATATGAGACAATTATCTTCAGTTTTTTCAAATGTTAACAGCTGTTGTCTTTTTTTGAAGAACATTTTGTTTTAGATTTTGTTATCTGGAAATTCATTAAATCTATTAATTTTGGATCAAATCGACACTCCCAAGCAACAAGGACGTAACTCAAGTTAGACCCATTTTGAGTTATACTCATAGGTAAATGCCTTGAAATAAGACACACATGGTGGTACTACTCAGATTTCTCCACAGGCCATTTTAACCAAAAGTTTACCAAAAAACACTAAAGTAAAAAATTTTAAACTTGAATATTATCAGAAACAAACAATAAATAAACAATAAATACTTATACAGTTAAATAGAGAATTTTATAAGCTTTCAAATGACGTATCGCATGGCTTCCTTTTCCACTTCAATCATTTACCCACCCTTAAATAACAAAAAAAAATATTTTAGAAATTTAGCTGTCGTGAAAAATGACAATATATGAGTTACGGCTTTGTTGCTTGGGGGTATCGAAATATTAGTTGAAAAATACGAATTATTAAAATAAATATTTACTTTTAATTTTACACGAAAACTAAACTTGAAAACCACATTTTTTATTTTACTCGAATTTTTTGCTTAAATACGTCTATGGCCGTCGATATTATTAAAAACAAATTTTTTCTCTACAATGACACCAAAAAGTTAATATTAATTTTATACTTAAACCTTATATTTAAAAGTGATTTTGTATCTCGCGAGATAATTATAATTTTTTTATTGAAACATTTTTATTTTTAAGGACTCTTAATTAAATTTCTATTTTTTTTACTGTGTACCATACATCAAAACATGTCTAATGGAGTCAACAAAACGTAAAACCAGGAACCTTGATATATTACTTAATTGAAATACATAAAAAATTGCAATGTATACATGTAATAAAGATTTATTTTATCGAAAAACAACAAAATATATTAACTTGTTTTTTTTATTGTTGATAAAGTAAAAATGTTACATGTATTTTACGGAATAACTTAAGACAATAAGTAATATGGATCAGAGGCATCTCCAATTTAAAATCTAAAATAAGTTTTTGAATTTTCGCTTTAATGTTTTATAAATCTGTCATTACAATACTAATTTTCTTAAATAAACTTTATGACAACATATAATATTAATGAAATATTGTTAATACATTATAATAAAATATATTGCTGTTGATTTTAAATATAAACATAACCTACATATGTTAAAAATTAAAAATAACATTATACAGTCTTAAAAGAACCATAATATAATTATTTATGACTGTATGACCCACTTCATTAAATGTATTTTTGTCTTTAAGTAAAAAAATAATTAATCATCAAAAAGCACTTAATTTTAACTTTCAAGTAAATTTATTTTACTGCCTATATTTTTTTAATTAGGTATTAGTGGCTAATAATTAATCTTATTAAATTTTAAATGAAAAATTAAAAATTGACTATTTATAATTATTCTATTAGAAAAGATACTTTTTTATTAGTAAATTTAGGTTTCATATTCTTAAATGAAAAACTGACATTTATAATAGCAAAACTGTAAAAGGCATGTGAAAAATATAGCAATTATAATTATTGCTAGACTTTTAGTAATAATTGCTAAATTTTTAGTGATAAGCTTATGTTTTTTACTACTATAGTTATATTTAGTTATATTCAAAAAATGGTTCACACGGTATTTAAAAAACGTAGCATCAGAAAAAGTAGTTATTTTTTTACAACACGTTCTTGTTAAAATTCTCGTCAAAAATCTACATTTCTTTAGCAAAGAAAAGTCAACCTTTTGATGCTTTCCGAAAAACTTTTCCCGAATATATTCTTTCTAAAATTTCAGCCAGGCAATTACATTAACTACCTTTGTTATATATCCACGGTTATAATTTTCTTCCTTCTGTCGTGGAGATGTGACTGTAATTTGATCCACTCCTACGGTGGATTTTTATACAGAAAGGCAAACTTTTCAGACAAATTTTAAGGGAATATATTCGAAAAAATCGCTATTAAGATACAGTTGCTTATTAAATATTATTAGTATACCTACTATTCACAGCGCGTAAGCGCTAGAATATTATACGGTAGTTTCGAATTTCTCAAAATCGCCATAGACAAAAAGTTTTTGGACAAATGTGTTTCATGAAAAAATAAGAAACTTTGAAAATGTCCGTCTGTCCATCTGATGTCACGATTTTTGTGAAAACTATAACTCGAATTATCTGATCGACTCGAAATTTACAGGATTAATCAAGTTCTATGTTCCCTTCATTTTTGAAATCATCCCAAAAACAAAAATTATTGGGGGTTAAACTTTAAACAAAATAAAAAAACTATCATTTTAATTTTTGTTTCAATTTTTGTTTGTTTTTTGTAGAAAGAAATATTTCTGAAAAAATAATTTATTTTAATTATTCGTTTTTCGAAAGAAAGATTTTAAAAAAATGTTAAAATTGAGTCTCACATTATCTTACCTTATTCGCCTATATGATTGGTTGAAAGTGAGATTATGTAAGAATTATGCTCAATTTAATACAAGAAGGAAGTTCCTATTGACTTCACATTATTGAGGGCCGAAGTAGCTATGTAATAGTTCATTTAAGTCATAGCCTAATGTACCCTATTACTAATTTTTGTATCCGTTACCTACCGTTTGGTGCAAGGACATCATCCGAAATAAGTTAAAATGCTTAAGAAAACTACTTTTCCAATAAAATGTACAGTACATTGTTGAAAATGAGGATAAAATCCAAAAATTCTACTGGTAGGACTTCAATTCAAGTTAATAAAAATACAATAGAAACAAGCGTTCAAAATAGTTTTGTTAATATTACAACTTTAATTTACGATTAAGCTCGTTTTTACAGGCAACCTTCTTACGTTCCAGGTATAAAATTTATCTGCATACCAAAAGATCCAGTAAAGTTTATTCTCAGTTTTAAATATCCCTTATATGACGGAAATAAGGTTTTCTCACTACCACCTAGGTAAGTTGACATTACTTAATCAAAAAGCCGACAGTAATGGAAAGTACTATGTCCAGCACACTTAGTAGTGATAGATGATATCAATAGAATCAATATAAACAAAACAGTAACTGGACAGAAAAAAACCATTTATCGAATACATACAGATAATCAGACAATTACCAGCTTTATTTTAAATAGATAAACTCAATAATAACCCCCGTGTGGCTTTTACTTTATTGAGTGGATAATTATTTATTTTACCCACTCAACTGTCACTTGTCAAATTATTTTCTTGTAAATGTCATTAAAGTTTTTAATAAAAATATGAATTCCTAAGCTATTTATTGGATAAAACCTTGTATGGCACTCATGGGTAAACCGATATTGCCCCTTTACCCACTTTACCCACTAGTACCATAAATAACTATTACCGCTAAAGGACACGAAGTGTCCGACACTTACCTAAGGGGGACACCTAGACACAAGGCTACTATTCTTAATTTTGAATTGTCACACATATAAATGTCAAAAATATTATTAATAAAATACGATTTTAACTTCTTGGTAGTAAGAAAAACGTAATGCTCTACTCGTAGGTAACTTTTTTTTCTGTCTTCGGTAGTGTTTATGGACCTCAGCTCCGCTTTGGTCCACAAAATACGACCTCATCCAGAAAAATTCACTTACCTCTACTAGAAGCGCAAACAACTATTACCGCTAAAGGACACGAAGTGTCCGACACTTATCTAGACACAAGACTACTATTCTTAATTTTATAGAGTGATTCCATAAAAAAATGATTTTTTGAATTCTCACACATATAAATGTCAAAAATATTATTAATAAAATGCGATTTTAACTCCTTGGACTTTTATTTTTTTTATTCAACTAATTTTTAGGATAACATAACATTTTGATTATTGTATTTTTAGTACTTGCTGCTCATAGTGTTTAATTTAGTTTCATATGTTATTTTTTTTTTGTTTTTATCTCTTTTTCTTTTGTGACTCATCCTGTAATTGGTCATGTACTTTTTGATGTAATAAATAAATAAATAAATATAATTTTAAGCTTGGTTTGGTAACCCAACAATAAAATTAGATAGTAGATGGATTAGGGTTATTTATATTAAAAAACGTTTTTTTACTAAAATGAATTTTTAAACTTATATTGTTTTCTTTCTGGCTCTTTGAATTGTTAAAAAGTTATAACATAATTGTTACATTTCTTGTAGTGTGCCTTTTGAAGAAGTTGGAATAAAGCCAACGAAACGTCGGCAGTTTTAGTAAAAAACGTTTTTTAATATAAATAACCCTAATCCAGCCATCTACTATCTAATAAGTATAATAACATAGATAAAATTGTTTTATGTTTGCATTCTTTTTGTGTGAAAACTAATAACAGCTACCTGCAGTAAAATGCCGCCGTAGAATTCCCTTAAATAAAAACTTTCCAGTCAACTTTTAAATTCATTATTTTTGTTGTCGACTTTCAAAAACTAGACTATTTGAATGTTGGAACATCAAAAGTATAACTTGCCTCCACTGTTTAAATTAACTTTTGTGTACCCGCCAACTTTGCAACTTTTAATAAACTTATGCGGATAAGCATCTGTTTTTATTGTACTAATTTACTTAATCTATTAAAGCTGTTACCGGAAAACTGAATTATTTTCATAAACACCTCCTTAAATTTGAAGAAAATATACAGCGCTTTTTAAAAGTTTATTTCCTTATATATATTACTTATTATTAGTTTAAGTTTTATTTGGAACTAACCCAGAGCTCTGATTTGATGATGAAAAAAGTCAGTAACCCAGCCACACAAAATAAAAAAAGTCAAGAACTCTTTTGGAGATCATTGTATTCTTATGTATTTTGAGGCGCTGAATCCGAATTTGAGGTCAAAATAGCACCTAATCCGATTCATTTTAGAGGTAACCTTAAAAAGTTTATACTCGTTATATAGTTCTTCGCATGAAAGTCTGCGACGTAAGGGGGAGGAATAATTCGCGCTCTCTTCTTTCCGTCAAGAGCGTGCGTGCCTACAACGGGCCTCCCACTTGCACACACATTCCAAACATATTTTCCGTAGCCACAGATCCGTGCATAAGACTATACTGAAAAATAACGTTTTTGCAGTATACAGGGTGTATTTGAAATAGGGTCGGAAATTTTAACAGGTGATTCTACATGATAAAATATGACAAAAAGTTCCTATAAACATATGTCTAAAAATGCGTCATAAGGGAGCTACGCCCCTTTGAAATTGGCCAAAAAAATCGGTTTTTATTTAATAACTCAGGAACCCTTTGAGAGATATTAACGAGGTTTTGCACGTGAATTAATCCTAATAAGGCCCATCTTTATATGTCATTTTCACGTACTTATTTAAACCAGGGGTGTGCGAAACGGGGGGGCCTTATCAGTTTTTTGTCCCAAACTTTTTTCTGTGTAACTTTTTTGCAATTTTATTTTTGAAATATGATTCCTCAGGTCAAAATACATAAAAAAGGTACTCTTGTTGTAATACTGTAGGATTAACCGTTTTCGAGAAAAGTTCATTTGAAGGTGAAATTTCACGGTTCGAGGACGAAAAATTAAATACTAAAATGTCGAAAACCAAAATTTTAATGATGCAATTATTATTCTACAACAAAAACTAAGAAAAAAAGTTTCCATACATGTAGGTCGAAAAAACGCTTTTAAAGCTACCATAGCCCTTTAAAAATGGTGCATATTTAGGAGACCATAGCTCCATTAGGATTCATTTTTGGAAGTACCTGTATATGAGGTTTTTTTCTTAGTTTTTAATGTACATTCGCCCTGCATCATTAAAATTTTGGTTTTCAACATTTTAGTATTTAATTTTTCGTCCTCGAACCGTGGAATTTCACCTTCAAATGAATTTTTCTCGAAAACGGTTAATCCTACAGTATTACAACAAGAGTACCTTTTTTATGTATTTTGACCTGAAAAATCATATTTCAAAAATAAAATTGCAAAATAGTTACACAGAAAAAAGTTTGGGACAAAAAACTGATAACCCCCCCCCCCCCGTTTCGCACACCCCTGGTTAAAATAAGTTCACGAAAATAACACATAAAAATGGGCCTTGGTAGAATTAGTTGACGTGCAAAACCTCGTTGATATATCTCAAAGAGTTCCTTCGTTATTAAATAAAAACCAATTTTTTTAGCCACTTTCAAAGGGGCGTAGCTCCCTTATGATTCATTTTTAGACATATGTTTATATGAACTTTTTGTCATATTTTATGATGTAGAATCATCTGTTAAAATTTCCGACCCTATTTCAAATACACCGTGTATAGAAAGAGCCATAGAAAGAAAAAAAAAGGTCATGAACTTTTTTGTAGACCATTGTATTCCTATGTATTTGAAGGCACTAAATCCGAATTTAAAGTCAAAATAGCACCTCATCCTATTAGTTTTGGAGATAACCTCAAAAAACCTTATTTTGCTTAAAAATAAAGTTTTTTGAGGTTATCTGGAAAACTAATCGGATGAGGTCTAACTAATCCATTTTTGCAATTTCTTTTAAAATTAAATCAAGAAATCTGTGAATCGCGAAATGACAGGTTTGCCCTTTTGTTTTGACGTATCTATGTGTATCTATATACATTCAAAATATGAATAAACGAATTGAATTGAATTGAATTTTCCAATATGGCTGTAGTATTTTAAGTGCGGCACGCTGTTAGAGGAAGTAAAATAACGTTTTAGTCCCAGTCGTGCAAAAAGCACATATCGTTTTCCGTTTTCTTCTTCTTCTTCTTCCTCTTCTTTTTCTTCTTCTTTTTCTTCTTTTTTTCTTCCTTTCCAATTTATGGCTTATCTACTGAAAACACCCAGCCAACTTAGCTCAAATGTCATAATTATTCTCAAACCAACGATGCAGGATCTGTCAAAAACAGGTCTATTCTAACCTCAAAACTCCTTTAATGTTTTTTAAATAATAAGCAACTGCTATTTGTTTCGTACTAAATGCTACAATGGGTTTCTTAGTGTAGATTTATAGTCATAAATTCCTTTTTGTGAACAACAAATACATAAAACAACCCTACTTTTTGTTCACGGCTCAGACATTTAAACCTATTCAAACTTTCAGTTTTATGTTTAAATTTACAATTTTTTAATATTTCATATATGGTAATTTTAAATATTATTATACTCTTCAGCCTTATACCTCACCTATTTTATATATTCATATTTTTTAGCGTAACGCCTCTTTTTACTCGTAAAAATAAAATTATGCAAAACTGTGGAAACTTTTTCGTATTTAAACGAAAACGTATAATTTAACTCATACCATAGAATTTTATAGATTTGCCACTACAAAAGCATTGTTTTACTCTTGAAATCAAAATTTTACCTTTTTTACAAAAAAAAAATGTTTATATAAAAGTTTTTATTAATAAATTTATTTATTTTGCTTCAGATATGTGGAAAATGCAATTCAGAAGGCCCAAATCAACCCACAGATCGAAATGCCGTAAGTACCAAAACTTTTTTATGTAATAATTTTTCTGCGCGTGTTTTTAGTTACATATACCTACTTTACTTTTTTTTATTTGGTAAAACGAGAGGTGTATCAAAAAATATATTTTTTCTAAAAATATATAAAAATTTCAAAAAACTAAATTGCATGGGGTGCCGTTTTTTTTCTTTTTTATCTAAAAAACAATTGTTTGAAGTTACACATCAATCAGAAAAGAAATTGATGTTTCGCAAAGTCCAAACAAGTAAAAAATCCTCAAAAAAAGTGGGGATTTTCTATTATTTTGTCCTTGCGGAGCATCAATTTATTTTCTAATTGTTGTGTAACTTCACAAGTAGTTTTTTTTTTTGGTAAAAAAGAAAAAAATGGCACCCCAAGCATTTTAGATTTTCGAAGGTGTTATAGTAGGCTACACCCTACTACTAAACCATATAAAAAAATTAAAAATGTTCACCTAAATAGTTTAATTTTTAACGCGCTTATTATTAAAAAAAATGCAAAATCTTTTAAAACTGGACGTTGTATATTTTGTCCTGTGATTTTTTTGAGGCTTAATTATTACAAATAGACATATGCGAAAAGCACCAAAAACTTCAAGGTGTTCCCAAGCTGTCTGGGTGGAACGAAATGTGCAAAATTTACGACGCGTTACTTCAAAAGGAACCTCAAATCTTATTTTAGTTCTTTTTCAAACTGCCAAAATAGAAATAATGAGCTGAAATTTTATAATTAAATGTGATACTAAAAATCACATGTACAAGTTAATTGTATAATACTTTTGTTGAAACATAATAGCATATTAAAGTATTAGTTTCATAACATACGTTTTTAGCGCACGAGTACAAGTTTAGAAAACGAGCCGCTTGCGGTGAGTTTTCTAAAGTACTAGTGCTCTAAAAACGTGTTATGAAACGAGTGCTTTATACAATTTTTTCTATTTTGCTCTACACGGAAAGAAATTAGTGGGCTCTGCGCTATACATTATAAGATATTTGGTAACAGTGGCAAATTATAGTGATTTAAGCTATGGATTATAAGGGACACATTAACTAATAATGTTAAAAATAAATTGGAAACGATTATATATATTACAGACACGATTATATTTATTACAGGCACTATTATAAATTTACAGAAATTTTATTATATTATAAAAATTATTAGCACGGACAATAATTAAATCTATTTAAGCTATAAATGCCATACTATTTGTTATATTTTATTATTCACTAAACAATTAAAGTATTTCATATAAATTTTTACACTGACTGCCATAATTGTAAGAGAAAGCCTTGTATTTATATAATAAGCGATTATAATTTGCTTCGTATATGTGTTATAGCGCTCCTAGCTATAATTTTTTTTTTCCGTGTAAAATTTTAAAAAACTTAAATTTAAATTGATGACTGATTTAGGGATTTTTGTTTCGAATTGACATTACAGTTTTCGCCATGTTTGAAATTCTAAGAACGAATATTATGTTGATATATTTTATAGTAATTTCTTCTCTTTTCCACTGCAAGTAACCAAGCCACAATTTTAACACGGTAAAACATAACTTAAACACAAAATTTTGTAGAAAATTAAACTTTAAACCGACGTTCACAATTGCACGCCAAAGGTCAAGAGATAGACTTTTGTCTGTTGCCAACCCAAAAGAAAAAAAAGTAGCGACCTCTTATGGGCCTATAAGAACACGCAAAATGCGTGTGATGCGTTCTATTTTGCGACCTAATAAGAAAATAAAACCTTTCCAACTCGAGAGATGCTATTTGGCCGAGGCGCAGAAAAGTATAGTGAATAACTTTAAATGGTTTTTGATTCTTATTTCTTAATTTTATTTGCCTTATGGACTTTTTTATGAACACTATTTTTCCCGTTGGTAACATGGTGCGCCGATTTGCCTTTTTTAGTTAATTAATAATTGAAATTTGGCGAAGGCGATAAGTGAAACGGACACTCCCTATAAACTGGTTCGAAAGTCAGTATAAGCCGGTGGTTCCCTCTACTACTAGCCCACACAAGTCCTGGACTTAGGGGATGCATAATTAAGTAGAATAGTACGAGGTTAAACGAACATATATGTAATACTAATAATAAAAAAAAACAAACTGTAAAACAAGTTATATGTATTCAAACAAACTAGTTTACTCATATGGAAATTATTATCTAATTGTATCTATTGCATAAGATTATAGTAAGAAAAACGTTCATTGACGAGTGGGTATCTGAGTTTTAAGGCAGTTTTAACATGGTGGGCGCGTTATTGTTTCGAAAAGCTATCAATTAGACTGCCGGACGTAAAACAAGTAACGTAATATCAAATTTTTTACCATTAAATTAACAGTATAACAGATCTTTTCTTATTTTTCAAGATAATTAAAATGAGAAAAGGATCTAGACATCGATAGTGGGGTTGTCTTTCGTATGAACCTAGGTTATACACAGAGTTATAGTCCCAGCAATAAAGCCTTTTTGCCTCAAAAAATCCAGAAGTTCTGAAAAATGGTAGAGATGTAGTTTACATATTACTGATAAAA
Organism: Brachypterus glaber; assembly: GCA_958510825.1. NCBI lineage: Eukaryota > Metazoa > Arthropoda > Insecta > Coleoptera > Kateretidae > Brachypterus > Brachypterus glaber. The sequence goes on from OY294046.1 coordinate 47,299,026, forward strand.
GTGCTGAAGGCCCCAAGAAATTGAAGGTGAGCCTGCATCGCCAGCTTGATTATAAGGTACACAGAAGTTTTTTGCTAACTTCTTAACGGCCAGCATTTTTAAAAAACAAGTTATTATAATAAAGAATGCTTATGAAATTCTTTACAAAAATGATAGTGTATTTTTTCCTAGCTCACCTAAGAATGTTAATACTTTTAATATTTGCTTGAACTAAGATAAAATTTACGTTTTATGTGATTTCTCTAATCTTAAAATGAAGATATCGTCACAATTTTTGGTATTTTTTTAAAAAATAAGTAAGTTAGAAAATAGTTGTACTATACATTTTATAGAGAATTTTATAATCTTTCTTTTTTATAATAACTTGTATTTTTTTTAAGTGACATTTAGGAGGATATTTGCAAAAAAGTCCAAACGTGTACCTTAAAATCAACATATAATACAACTTTTGACCATTTTCTGATTTTATTTTAACTTAAGCAAGTTAAAAATTTTAAACAGGCATTTTTTGAAGGATTTTATAAGCTTTCTTTTTTATAATAACTAATTCTTTAAAAAAATTAACTGTTTAGAAGTTATTTTCAGAAAACTTTAAAAGTGTATGTACCTTAAAATCAAGATAGTGGCGCGAGCTCACCTTCAATTGTTGGGAACTTTTAATACGTTGATAAGAAAAATCCAAACTATCTTTACCAATTTTTAAAATTTCTTGATTTTTTTTTTTTTGAGTCAAACTTTCTTTCTATTAGCTACGTTGTGAGAAGTTATCAACTAAAACTGTCCATGAAAAAAAAAGACGTATACTATACATGCTCATTACTTTTCTATTGAATAAACGTTCAGCTATTGTGTTATGCAATAATATTTTAACCCACATTTTGAGATAAAAGCAAGTTGAAAATTTTCATTAATACCTTTTGAACATTTTTATTAAAACACTTAAAATCGCATTTACTTCAATTGTACAAACATGTACAAACCTTGTAATCTTTAATTCAATTTGTTTAAAAGACATTAAGTAAAATGTTTAACAAACTAGTGTCATTTTACAATGTAGGTTGATATGTTATTGCAAAACACAGTTCATAATATACGATCGCTATTATTGTACAGCGTTCCTGTTGCTTTTGCATTTAGGGCCTTCGGTTTGCACAGGGCAGCATATCCAAGGGTTATTAAAAAATCCACGTATTGGAAAGAAACGTGAACTTTACCATTTGAAAGTAACAGGTGAACTAGTGTTCACTGTGCACCTTTTAATGAGTTAGTTGAGGGAGTTCATGAGAGAAACAAGAAAAGAGAGGATTTACATAATTGCCAAAATATACATTATCTGAGGATTCTATAAAAATTCTTAGAAATTAAGAAATAGTATGTTATGAAAAAAGACCTTATTTTGCTTTCCCATTTTGAAAATTTTCAAAATTTCGGAAGGCCTTGTATTCGTGCAAAAAATTTCAATTATTTTTGCGTATTTTTGCGTTTTATGATGTTTTATGTCGATTTAAATCAATTTCAAGCAAAAAAAAATTCGATCGGTCGGTCGATCGTTCTGTCCGGAAAATCTTGTAAGCACGATAACTTAGGAACGCTTTAAGCTAGAGACTAAAAATTTGGCATACAGGTATGTTATCAAAAGTTCTCTCTCGGGATTGTTTTTGGTGAACATTGGGGTGCGGCAAGGGGGGAAAATACATTTTTTACAACAATTTGAAATTGCTTTATAGAGGTTTTTAAGGTTACTGAAGTTGAATCTAATAATAAAATTTTTCTGACTCCATCCCCGCAGGGGTAAATATTTTTAAATATTTTCAATATTTTCGTCAAAATTTGTATATAGGGGTTTTTGGGGTTGACGAATATGAATCTGATAATGATTTTTTTCTAATTTTGCCCCCTGAGGGGTGGGGGGTAGTTTTCGTGAAAACTGGTATATTGGGGTTTTTGAGGTTGCTGAAAGTGAATCTGATAATAACAAAATTCTAAATCTACCCCCTGAGGGGTGTGGGTAGTTTTCGTAAAAATTGGTGTATTGGGGTTTTTCAGGTTGCTGAAAGTGAATCTGAATGTAAAAAAATTCTAACTCCACCTCCAAAGGAGCGGGGGGTAGTTTTCGTGAAAATTTGTGTACTCGGGTTTTTGAGGTTGCTAAGAGTGAATCTAATAATAAAAAAATTCTAACTCCACCCCCAAAGAGGCTCTTTTACTGGGCAGTGTATTTTTTTGTTTTTCATTGATTATAAATATATTTATCTCGAACAAATATTCGTAGAAACTTGATATTTTATCTTTGGCATATTATACTTATTTACCTCAATGTATGTTTACTTTAAAACAATGCATTTATTAAAAAGAATTATATCTAATCCTTTTGCGGTAGAGCAAAGAAAATAATAAGAGATAAGTTTTAAAAATAAAATATGACTCTACTGTTTATCAGTTTTAAATATTATTTATATTGGATCACGTAGGTATGACTTATTTAGATAATAAAATGTATTTTATGTTATAGTATAACTATAGCTCGGTTATACCCAAGTTGCTAGAATCAACTAAAGTGTGATTATTTTTAAATCCTTAACCATACAATGCATATTGTAGCGGACAAGCTTTATACCCATTAAATCGTTCATATTTGATATAATAAATCTGATACATAATTTTCATATTTTAAACCGTAATTTTAAGATGTATCATCTGAGAATATTCCAAAAATTTTTATAAAAATACCTTGAATTTTATCGTTATCTTGAAAAATATTTTTGAAATAAGTATCAAGGGTTCAAAAATTAGTGAACACTAATAAGTTGTTAAACAAATATTTTTTTCTATTTTGCGACTCTTATAAGCTCATAATCACACGCATTTTGCGTGTTCTTATAGGCTCATAAGAGGTCTCTACTTTTTTTTCTGTTCGGTTGGCAACATATAAAAGCCTATCTCTTGACGTTTTGCATGCAAATGTCAATGTCGATTTAAAGTTTAATTTTTTACTAAATTTTGTGTTTGGGTTATTTTTTACCGTGTTAAAATTGTTTACTGGTTAATTGCAGTGAAAAAAGAAGAGATAACTGTAAAATATATCAAAATATCATTTGTTCTTAGAATTTTAAACATAGTGTAAACTGTAATGCCAACCCAAAACAAAAATCTCTAAAACAGTCATCAATTTAAATGTAAGTTTTTTAAATTTTAGAGCAAAATAGAAAAAATTGTATAAAGCACTCGTTTCATAAGACGTTTTTAGAGCACTAGTTCTTTAGAAAACTCGCCGCAAGCTGCTCGTTTTCTAAACTTGTACTCGTGCGCTAAAACGTATAAATTTTATGAAACTAGTACTTTAATATACTATTATTCATTAAGCCCAGTTTCAAAATATCTTGCCCCAAAATGATGCTTTATTTAGAAAAAGTGTGTTTTTATAGATTAAGATGAAATATTTATTTTTAAATCTTATATTCTATGTAAAAAATTATGATCAGTTGATATGCCATAAAAACATTGTTTATGTAAATAATTTAAGAACATTTACTTAAGATTTTTAAAACTATTTTTTAAGGTCCTTGCAGCCCTTTTTACACATGATTTTAAATTTTATTTTTAATTCTGAAAAATCATGCATTGTAGGGTTTGGACCTATAACTAAAGCACAAAAAACAACAGAAACTGCAAGAGATCCGAGTTCTACTTACAGCTATAGACCAAATTGGGTTAAAACACACAAATCATTTCCTTACATATACATAAATGAAAAAAATTTCTCCATGTGTTAGTACAATACAATTGTACCTATTGTATGTGTTAGTAAGTTGTTATAGAGGAAAATAGTTTGCAGAAAAACCTAACCAAAATTTTATCCTAGTTTTATCCTTTACTCCTTAAATACTTCCATAAAAATCAAGTTGGCAAGTACATTGCACTTTAACTCTATTAATATGTGGTAGTATTGCTTGCACCACGCCTTAGTTAAAAGGAGAGACCTGGTCAGGTGAATTATCAATATTTTCTTGTTTTTACTTGAATCGAGATTAGAGTGACTATTTATCTGGCTGATTGGACTTGCCGCACCCCTGCACCTCATGCCAGTGGATAATTTAGAGTAATATTCCAAGTGATATTCACCAGACTATTTATATGCAGAAAGACTAAACCAGTTAAGATTAATGAACTGACCTACGCAAGGTAAAATGGTTGTGTTAAATAGTTTTGACATCAATTGCCAAAAAATTATCGAAGACGCATTTTTGGATATTTTTTTCAGTCGACCTGTATTATTTTTATGTACAAAACTTTTTACAATTAGGCAACTCTTAAAGTTCACAAAAAAAAATTGTTTTTTTTTTTTTGTGTCATAAATAAATGTGCAGCACGCGCTGACACCTCAAAAATAACATGGCAAGCGGTTCCAGCGATAGCTCGGCCCCCAATGGTCCGAAACACAAAAATCAATAACAGTCTTGTTAAAAATTACATTCTTTAGTTCGCTAGTGTAGACATAAGTCAAAATTCCAAAAAAAAAAACAAAAATTCCACACGTATTTTAGTGAAAAAAACAAAAAAAAATGTCATTTTTCCGACAGGTAAAAAAGGGGGAATAAAAAATAAATTACTAGCCTTTGAAAAAAAAATTTACACTACCGAACTAGCCAACATGATTTTCGTCAAAATGCCGAAAGATTTAAGTCAATATGTTAAATAGTTTTTTTTTAATCGCTGGAACCGTTTTGAAAAATGGCATTTTGTGAAAAACGCGTTTAAAGTATTTTTTTTTATATTTTAGAGTATACAAAAAAAGCATCAATAAAATTTTAATTCTGCAGGGCGATTCTACAATAAAAACTGAGCAAAAAAGTATTCTTAAGCGAAACAACTAAATTTAATATTAAAGGAGTAACATTTTTGGTGGCACAGAATGTAACTTCCCATTAATTTCATTTTTTTTCAACGGTTGCTCCTACAGTGCTACACTACATGAAATTTTTTAGGTATTTTTACTCAAGGAATCTTTATTTTTTACAAAAAATCAAAAAAAGATACACATAAAAAAGTTTGGGGCAAAAAAATGATAAGGCCCCCCCGTTTTGCACGCCCCTGGTTAAAATAAGTACATAAAAATAACATACGAAGATGGGCCTTATTAAGATTAGTGCACATACACAACCTCCTGGCTGTATCTCAAAGGGTTCCTGAGTTATTAAATAAAAACGAAATTTTTAGCCACTTTTAAAGGGGCGTATCTCCCTTACTACGTATTTTTAGACATGTTTATGAGAACTTTTTGTCATATTTTATGATTTTATTATTTTTTATGTATATTTTTTAAAGTAGATATATATATATATATATATATATATATATATATATATATATATATATATATATATATATATAACTTTTTAAACAAGAAAAATTTCGTCAAAATATTTTAGAAGCGTATTCTACACATATTGAGAAGTATAAAAAGCCAAAAAAAAATCTATATTTTGAAATCAAAAATCAGAACAACCCCTTAAAAAACATTCAAGAAATATAAACAGAAACCTACAAAATTTGTTGACCGAAATAAAGCCTTTAGTTATAAAAGGTATCTTAAATTTACTTTAAGTTTAGGAGTTTAATACTCGTTAATACTATACAATAAACTTAATCAGCATGCTTCTAGGTTAGTTTACCCAAAAATTAACACTAAACTAACTAAGAATTTAACCAATTATATGAAATGTGTCAAACAAATCTAACACTTCATTGGTCAAATTCTTGGTTAGTTTACTGTTAATTATTGGGTAAATCAACCTTTTACTTTTTATTTAATTTGATTTAATCAAAGCTTTTGATATAATGATTTTATGTACGCCTATTTAGAAGATAAAATAATAGTTTTCTTACGTGACTATCGATTTAGTTTCTTTCATTTGTTCAATTACACCATAATAAATGGTTATTACTAATAATAGTATAAAATTAGAATTCTAGTAAAAGTGGCTGTTATTTACAGTCTGTTAACATCACGGTAAGTGACTGGTAGATGTATAATTGACCACTAGACTAATGGCACTTTGATTGATTGTAGTGCGTGCACTAGTGAAGAACTAAAAATAGAATGAATGAATACATTGTTTCAATAATATTGTTGAAGACAATAGTAACATCTCACGTTTTAAATACGATAGTTTGCACTTTTTTTATTAATAATTTTATTGTAAATATATAATACTTTGAAACAAGGACGTAAACCACATTGTTATCAATCAAGAAAATAAAATCGATTAAATAAGGTTTCGCCCCCTTTAACAAATTCTTTTAATTTCCACATCATTATTTCAATTGATAGTAAACTCTTGGTTTCAAAACAAACACTTTTTATTTTACTATTACAGCCATTTTTTTAGTCGTTGGTAAACTTTTTGGTTTACTAACGAACACAAGAGTTTGTTATCAAAAATTTTACCAACCGCTAAAGAAATGGCTGTAATAACAAAATAAAAAGTGTTGGCTTTGAAACCAATAGTTTACTATCGACTGAAATAATGTTTGTTAGTGGTTCAACTGCCTAACATTCAGTTTGACAAATTCTAAGGAAGTTAAAGGAGGCAGTATTTTTAGGGAGCACTTCGCCAACAAGCATCGGCATTCTTTGATAGCAAGCGTTTGAATTGGCAACGCCGAATTGATTGTCGCTTGTACTGTCCGACCACGTAACCTTGACCAGTTTAAGGAATTTTTATATCGGCAACGTCGCGATTTATCATATTGCCACATCACTTGGAACACTATTGTATTATTAAAGTAAAACAAATTCTTCTCTAGAACTCGATACAGAACTTTATTTTATGACATAACCTCACATTTTTCAAATTCGTGTTAGATAAAGATTAGTTACGTTCTAGTTGTTTAAGTAATTAAAACCCAATGTCAGCAAAGCTCTTTGGATCATAATAGCCAAATATGACCCTTCTCTTGGAGATATTTACATATATTATTAACAAAATTTATTAAGGTTATTTATACAATTTGCAGTTTATGTTGACATGCACTTGAATGACTTTTACTAAACGGTAAAATTAATGCCGTTTTAGAATGTAAACAGGTATTAATTATGCATATATTAGTTTATTAATAATTTAAATTAATACTTTCGTCACAAGTGCAAAATTAACCATCTTGAAAGAAATTTCTATATTTCATTATTTCATATATTTAGGTACCAAAATACTATTTTACATATCATGTTAAGAATACTTTACATTTTAAGACAAGAAATTATATCGGAGTCAAAGACGAAGATCAGATGTAATGTGAGTTTTATTAACAATATGATAGTATGTATACTATTTTATTCACAATCATTAAAAATGCACAAACCTAAGTTTTTCAATATCTGAAATGGATTCATTGCAGACTTACGTTTCATTAACTTTAGCATTCCAGCAAAGAGCTAAACGATATAATAATGAATCAAAAATAAAATAAAATAATCAGTTTTATTTTCCCTCCCAAACTAATGTTTATTTTGATGTTATCATTTGTGCAACTGCAGTTCAAAAAGTTGTGAAGGCGATAACTACATATTTGTATGCATAAAAGACTTATTTTAGGGATTGTTTTTTTAAGTTTTTATTTACCAATCATTTAACACTATTTTTGACCACGTGTTTCTTCCTGTTGAACAGTGAAAATAATCTACTTACATCATCCTGCATAGAATATATTTTATCCAAAACATACAAATAATGAGACAATTACCAGCTTTATTTTAAATAGATAAACTCAATAATAACCTCCGCGTGGCTTTTACTTTATTGAGTGGATAATTATTTATTTTACCCACTCAACTGTCACTTTTCAAATTATTTTCTTGTAAATGTCATTAAAATTTTTAATAAAAATATGAATTTCTAAGCTGTTTATTGGATAAAACCTTGTATGGCACTCATGGGTAAACCGATATTGCCCTCTAGTACCATAAATAACTATTATAGTATTTTGCTAAAAGTTGCACAGTCTTTAGTGAGTCAGTTTTCCCATACTTTGGGAGGGTTTGCTTAATTTTATAGTTAGTTATACGCTTTTATTCATTTGTATTTTCTTTATCTAATTCACAAATAAACTTTTGAACTCACGCGAATTTTTAATCACTCTTGTGTTATTTTTGTTAATAATAATTATTCTATTCTTCATTTTATTGACTAGATTATATGCATAATTTCTACTGGTAAAATATATCAAAAAACACGTGGGTAAATAGGATAATTTATTTATCTTACAAGAGAATAACATCCTATATTATACTGTATGTAGTGTTATACTATAATAGACGTCCATAGTGTAAAAAAAACAGGAAGTATTAAATAAATGTAGTACTTTATGTCAAAGAATGTTATTTACATACTTTATTAATTACAATTATTAATAAAAAAAAACATAAAGATTGCATTGCATACAAAAACAGAGTACGAGCTCAAAGAAACACATTTTTTGGGACAATTACCTATTAAATTTAAGTGATATTTTTACTCATACACATGACATTTTGTCAAAAAGTTTAATCTTTAGAGAGAATTACCCACTTATCTATCCAATAAACTTTTTTCCTTTCTTTTTCACATACTATGTTTTTGGTTGTTTTTACTTTAGCGCTAAAGTCAATTGCTAATAGCTTTTCTTTAACATCCAAACCTTTTTTTGTTGTCTATATTTTCGTTTTTCCGCTTTTCTCTAGGATCCTGTTGGGTATTAAGGCGCAAAGTAGCAGTATTCCAATAATAATTTAGCTTACCTCTCACTCTTTCTATTTACCTGTTGTTTTTTTGCCTCGCCTATCTACTTTAGGTTGGCAACAATGATAGCGTAGATACGTCCCTGGATCTCTTGTTCTTAATACGGTCCCAGGTGGGATTCGTGCTTGTTTTTTACGTTACCCTAAGGAGTCTGGGGCCCCAACTCTCTGATCACGATAGCTTAAATGACGTCATAGCATTATGGAAAATCGGCAGAAAACATGTCTACTCATTCTTCTACAACGATCGGATTATTTTTCATGCATATTTAAGCACAATTTGAGGTTAGATTAGCTTTAAAAATATATAATGAGTAAGCAAATTCTGATATTCAGGTTTCTTTTTTTTTTTCTGCAAACGTATACGCATATACAATGTATGTTATACATACCCACTTTATTATTTATTTAATTCATTTATTATATTATTTTAGATATTTATGAGATATGTTATCCAAAGATCCAAACCTATGTATTATTTTGATTTTACAATTTTTTGTATATATTTTAAAATTCTAATAAATAAGTTACATAGACTGATACGAAATATTATGAGATATGAAACAGTTCATATCTCATATTTCATATCAGTCCATGTAACTTATCAGAATTTTAAAATATACCTATACAAAAAATTGTAAAAGCAAAATAATACATAGGTATAATATAAAGGTTTGGATCTAGATTCCAGAAGGAGCTAGAGCCCTTTATCGATCTCCCTTAGAATTAAGGGAGTAAGGGTCCTAAATTTTATAGGACTGTTTCTCAAAACTTTTTATTTCATTTTTTATAATTTACTCTATATCATCTTGCATATTTAAATTTTTAACTTTACAATTTAGCTAGAAAAATATATCTAATTATATAAAGTTGTCTCAGGGACAACTATTAAATAATACATAAGTCTATCACAAAGCTAACTTTAATTATAAATGAATAAAAACGCAATGTAACGCTATATTAATACCGAATGGTAATCCATCCATAATTTAAGTGTTAATAGCATCTCACTGTCTGGTATTTAGAAAGTAAGTACGCCTCTGGCTGATAGTTCGAAAAAAACTATCGTAGATAACTGTTCCGAACCTACCTCAACGTTTATTCGCTTGTCTGCGAATATTATTTTTACTTAATATCGTTGTGTATACTACAGCTCGAATCTCAAACGCAGATTTTTACAATAATTCTGCTTATTTAATTGTCGTACAGCAAGTTTGTAAGTCTCTATACAGAAGTGTTTTCCAAGGATTGTGAAGATGATAAGCCTGAGGAATAGGATAGGATAATAGTTCCAAAATATTTGTTTCTTTTTATCTTTGTGAACTTATAATTATTCTCATAGTTAAAGGGATTGTGTCTTGCCGTTTTCTTTATTTTTTTATTGTGGAGTGCCTGAGTTTATTATTATTTTCTGTTTAGATAAGTGAGAAAACTCCATTTTATAGACCAAATGTTAGTATTACCGATCATATGTATATGTTGAAGGATGTTAACATGTCAAGTGGTTAATAAACCTTGTTGATTTGTTCAAGGTTCTGTAAACTTTACAAGCATAACAAAATGGACGGATATATTTATTGATATTCATGGCAACATGACTGCATGTAAGTGCAAACAAAAATAAATTTAATTATTTTTATTTTATCGCCCTCAACTACTCAAGGTTAGGTATATGCTTCAGAGTAACATAACCTAACATAACTTTTATAGTCCGGGAATACACATAAAGAAAAATAGTCAAGTAATGGTTATTTTCTTAACAAATCGAGTTTTTTAGCAAGTCCTTAACTGATAATCAAATTAATTAAATTATTTTAATTTTATTTCATTATCTGCTATTTTTTCCGTTCAGTTTCACACGTATATTACTCAAGTAGTCAGGGAAAGTGATACTTTCATGATTCATGACGCATAACTCTTATGGAAGTGTCAACTTTCAGAAAAACACATTCCCCAACGTAATTTTAACCCAAGCACATTTACACTAAGTAATGATTCGGCCTAAGCTCTACGTACTTTAAAAAAGTAAATTGCTTAAATTGTTTCGTTTTATTGCTATATTCTGTTAAAGATACAACCAATTGGAATCAAGCATTTTCATACTGATTCAATAAAACGTACCAAATTTGTAATAATACAGTCACCGCATTTGACAATAAGCTTGCTTTTTTGCGAATTGTCTGTTTGTTTGAAATATGTTTTTTCTTACATTCTAGGGAATATTGGCAACGCCGCTCATGTGCGGCTTGTCAACAGCGGAAAAACGAGCCTTGCTTTTTAAATTAGACATTTTTATTTGTCTGTGTCTCTACTTGGTGTAAAATTAACTTGATTTTAACTAAAATTTACATTTTTGGTTTCCTCCTATATCCTCTACAACAATGATTTTAATATAAAGAACTCACTTTCGGGTTTATACCGTGTTGATGGATTTTCACTCTCCGACGTTTCGTCTCTTACTGCTAGAAACATCTTCAGGGATTAATCTGACAACAGTTCTCAGTTGTTGTCTAAACCCGAAATTAAAAGTTCTTTATATCTTAGTGGCCGTGAAAGCTTAAAATTTAAAACGATTTTAATATTTCTGCATATGAACATAAAGCTTCGAGGTATCCAAAAATATACTCGAATCGCTAGTAGAAAAAATACAACTTTGTTTTCTGGACTTTTATTATCGATTGTTCATTTGAATTGCGTGATTTTATACTAACCAGCGTAACATTATCGTAACTATGTACCTATTTTATAACAATAACAATATTTTATCATCATACGTATATTGTAAATGTTTTTACACTAGTTTAGATACTTTATACTTCATTTGTCACTGTTTTTTTAAATAAGTTTTTTATAAAAAGTCAAGTATTAACACTTATTTACACACCTTGTCTGAGGTTGACACCAAGTCAGGAATACCCGTGAAAAGTCAGGGATTTACAAAATCACTCATGAAAAGTCAGGGATTTTATCTAAATTTTATCTAAAAGTCTGGGAAAAATGGTAATTGTGGATAAAAGTCAGGGATGCTTATTTAATATATTCAATCCTATAACCAATAATTTTGTTTGGAGTTAATTTTCGAGTAAGATGCGATATAAGCGATATATGCAATTCTGCACTAAGAATTAAAATTATTATTTTTTGTATGGGAATATATTAAAACTTAAGTCAAGAAATATCTCAATTTTGGTCATGACGGTCAGGAAAATTAAATGTTGATGATTCATGAATAAAATATGAAATCTCTACATCCTTTAATAACGCGAGAAACGGGGTATGCATTGTATGAATTTTGGTCATTTTGCTTGACATATTTTATGGACAACCCCTTATAATAATTTCACTTGGTTTGGAATCTGGAATGGAATGGATTTTTATCACTTCGAATGAACGTAGGATGCTGAAATTTGGCTTGCGGTCTTAACTTTGGTGTCATTATAATAAATTTAATTGATTCAATTAAAATTTTACATTTTATGATTAATAAAATAAAGAAATCTTTGCGGCTTATTTTCTAATTAGCGGAAGAAATAACTGATGGAAATTATTCGCTAAAATAAGTTTAACTTTGTAAAAAATTAATAAGGTTTCAGCATTTTTCCCGGCTTAAAAACTTTGCAAACACAGTTTTCTTTTTTTGTAGAAATTTAAAGCCTTCTATAGATATATTGAAAAATATTGTTGGCTATGCGGAGTAAATATAAATACACCTACAAAAAAATCCAATTAAAAAGTATGAAACTAAGCGTTAAATCGGAGAAGAAACTAAGAATGTATTAAACAAGCCGTGAAGATATGTAATGATACGCGTTCCATTATATACTTCACAGTAAATGGTATATTGCATTTTCCCAAAAACTTTTTTTCAAGAAAAAAAAAATAAAAAAGACTAAAACATTTTTCAACTTTTTGTTTAATTTCCTTTTTGCGAAAAAAATATTTAAAAAAAAATCACAATTTTCAAAAAAATATTTTTTTTTTTATAATTAAATACGAAATAGTATATTCTATAACTAGTATGGAATAGACAATATTCCGCGCGAGCCGGAAGGCGAGTATGACGGTCCCGCGAACGCAGAATAACTATTCCATACGTGTTGTAGACTATACCTTTTCTTCGACTGCAAATATTTTAACAACCACTTTTTTCACGTTTTCTTGACGTTTCTTGACATTCTAAATCCGTAAATAAAAAAAAATTATTTTTGGGTCAATTTTAATAACGGGTTTTTCACCCGTAAATAAAAAAAATATCTGTTTGCTATTGTATTTACAGTCTTTTCTTCATTATTTAAAAATATAATATACATTTTAATAAAAGAATTTTAAATTAGTTGGTATTTTCTAATTATAAAAACACAATCCAGAAAAGTAATACCTGTTTTTTTTGCTAAAACATATCCCTGCTAGTGTAATTTAAATTGTTGCTCGTAATGAAAGTCATTAAAATCACAATGTATATAAAACCTCCCCCATTTTAAATATAACCCCTGTTTTTTATCACATTTATTCGCTGTGGAATGTGCAATACACATGAACACAGTTATGCATGGAAGTGCAGGTAATTTAAAATAAAATTTAAGATCACAGGAAAATAAATGGTCATTTAAATGACAGATAAACAACACACAGCAGGAATTTTTTGTGATCTATGACTAAGCCCAGGCCACAAAGCTGATGAAAGCATACAAATTTTTACCAATTTTAACTAAGATTTTTAATCAAACCCTAGATAACAAAACAATGTAGTATTCAAGAAAATTTTAGTGCCGCATTGGCTCACATTTTTCAAAAAATTGCGGTTATCTTTTAGATTTATTCTTGCTCTTTGATATAGTTCCAAAATTAAAGCATAAACACTAGCTATACACTAACAAAAAAAAGTTACTTTTTACCCCTAAAAAGAAAAGCATTAGCCTAAGGCTTAGAAACCAAGTGTAATAGGTAGACCTCGAGACTTAGTGAGCTGTCCATACATTAAGGCATATCCAGAGGCTCGCATAAGAACGTAATACATAATAATGCGATGCCGTGATTGGCTTGATGTGCCGCCATGTATCTTGTAAGCCAATGACGGCACCGCATTCTTATGTTTTATGTTCTTATGCAAGCTTCTGGATAGGCCTTTAATGAACGTAGCACTGCTGAGAAGCGACCGAGGACGGCTGTCGGACTGCTGTCCCCACTCTATAACACCGAGAACGGCAGAGTATCTATGATAATAGTTAAAAATATGACAAAAGACGAGGAGGCATAGCTCGCAAGTCCCCGACCTGTGGTAATCTGTGTATAGCCGGCGCAATTACTATAGACGATTGTGCTTCTCACTTGCACGCATACTGCGTTACGAAGGTTAAAGCGTAAAGTTGAGAGCGCGCTCGGCTATAGTGAAAATAACTATATCTGTATTTTTTTTTTTAATACTTTGTTTTTTGCTTCTATTTATTTTTTTACGTTTAGTATCATTTTCTTGCCCAATATAGTATTTATCCTGCATTCTTTGTGGGTTTTCGCATTGTAGATATTTGCACATTTAAATTCTAAAAATATTTTTCAACCCGACTTTGCATACCCCGCGTGCACCGTTTTTGGTTAATAACGTTTTTTACGGTCGGGTTGACGCGTTAATGAAACTGACTGGCTGCTGAAGCAATTCCTCATGGCCGTCAGAGAAGGTGCTTTTTTGTTGGTTAGAGACTTTTATTTAAAGCTAATCCATATAATACATGGATCAGCTAGAATAATATTATTACTCAGCTCTAGAAATATTATTTCGTTTAATATCATTAAGCGAAAATTTATCTAGCCAGGAATTTTCGAAATTTTACAATAGCTAGTTCGTGAACAAAGAGATTTTTATTTGAACGAAAATTTCTACTTTTTCCGTTTTTTTGGGAAAATCGTCGCCATTTTCGTATTTTTTTTTTTGCGAAACCCTTCGTTCACGAACTAGCTATTGTAATTAGAAACAACATCTAAAAAAATCAGATTGATCGGTAAATTGGTTTTCGAGAAATCGTAGTAAAAAAGCGTTTCGGGGCAAGGGCCATGGTTTCCACAATTTTACAAATTTTCCAATAAAATTTTTTTCACAAACACATCAAAACATATACTATTTGATTTTTTGTAGGTCGTTCGAATAAAGTTGTGATTACATACCTGAAAAAAAAAATCAATTAATTTTCCTGAGCCAGAAGGTATATAACTCCTTTATAACCTTTAAAAACTCCCTATACGAATGGAATGTGTTATATATATTGTATTAAATAAAAAAAGTTTATTTCACAACGAGGATTTGAACCTGAGACCTCAAATGTTTTATAATTTGATAGAACTTTTAATAATTATAATTAGTCTTACAAGCTTGTGTAGCTTTTAATATTTTCCCGGGAATTAATTTAATACCCCGTGGAAAACCCGGGAAAATTTTAAAATTTAGCTGGGCACCTTTAAAAAGATTAGATTTGCTTTTTTATTTTTTTGTAAATATATAAAAAACTCGAAAGACTTCCTCACCTTCCTAACGATTGTCGGTCTTCCTACATTATTTAGGATAATTTGGTAAATCTACGCATGCGCAAATTAAAAAAAAAATTGCACAAGAACTTTCCGTGAGTTCTCAAGACTTCCAAAGATTTCGATAAGACTTTCTAAACATTTCTTAAAGACTTCTTTGCCAAATTCGTCGATAATTCCTAAATGTGGGAACCCTCTCTGTATTTTATTAGCAAACTGGTCCCTTTTCTGACAACCATGCTCAATTTTCCTATTTAAATGCGTTTACTGAACGTTAAACCAATTCGGTCCTTTTTACCTTTAGGACTTTTCCTTTAAATCTGCCCAATATTAGAGTTTTTTATAAACACTTTTTTGTTTACCAAAAAAAATACATTAGACTAATAAATGATACAAAAAAATCAAACATATTGAGTATTTTTAAGAAACTTGTTGTTTTTTAATTCTTCATTTTATCAGTAAGTGAAAGGCGCCTTGGTATGGGCCAGGGAATGTTTTTTTGTGTAATAGTGTTTTTGTTGTGCAACAAGCGCATGCGGATAAGATAACTAACATCGAGTTTCTTGCTTTATCTTATCCATGCATAAAAAATATTACAGTGTACATTGTACCTGGGCAGTTTTTATTAGCCAAAAATACTGAAAGTTTTAGTTCCAGATGATACTGAAAATTCCAGTTCCAGTCTAGAACTTCCAGTGTAAAATTTATAAATCAGAAACTAACTTAGGAATGCAGATTGGATTTGTTAACTAATTTAACAAAAATTTATTACATATTTACTAATTCTTTTAATTAAAAATAAAAGCCGCGGCAGCCTTTGGATAGACAAGATATAATAGTCCAGTCATACTAGGTGAATATTTTTCACTGAAAATACGTGATGGCGTTGTTACTCTCCCTACAAGATGAATGGTATAACTCCCAAAAGGTATAATATATAATAGAATTTTTTTGTCACATTCGAATTTAAAAAAAAATGTTAAATTAGGTGGCGTGCAAAACAATAGTGGACTACATTAGAACATTCCCATAAGCCGGAAAACAAAATTAGTAGAACCTTTTTTGTAGAGAATTTTAATCTACATTTTTTTATAATAATTACTATTACTGTTCGACCAATAGGAACTAGAATATCAACCAAAAAGTGATTTTCGCTGCCTGTGACGATTAACGCAAACAGAGTATAAATGGGAAATTTTTTAAGTAGGGGTCGTCCATAAAATACGTCACGCAAATTGACCAAAATTCATACACTTCATACCCCGTTTCTCGTGTTATTAAAGGCTGCAGAGATTCTTTATTTTGGCTACTCCCCTAACAGGGGTACAGTAAAAAAATTATGTACTTTTTTAAAAAGTCCAACATGCACGAATGGTATTCTGACAGACTATTTCACAAACAAAATAAGGAAGTATATAATTTTACCATGTTTAATGTTGTTTCATATTTAAATTAAAAATTTAAGAACTAAACAAAAATATTACTTTACAACTATAATTAAAAATTTGAATCTCAAATTTGCCGCGCTTTTAACAACCACGATGTTCACTTGTTCGTGAATGTTGCCAAGTTTAAACTTTGCTTGAGGGATATTTTATGCTTGAGATTATTCCAATAAAATAGTTATCTTATATTTTAGCATTTAATTTACGATCAGTTTCTAATAAAGTTTGCCAACGCTGTACTGGTAACAGCGCAGTCATTTGATGTTTTGATTTCCGTCATTTAAAAGAAGTAAATTATTTACTTCGTTACTGTAAATATATTTTTAATAAATCAGTGTTTAAATTAGTTTTGAGTGGCCTGTTTTAATATCAAGATTCAATTAAATAAATTAAAATTTATGAATATCAGTGATTCAAAGACGGAAAGTGCATAAAATATAATATATGATCTGAAATTAACTAAGGTTTATACCTAGAATGTTTTGGTAATAAAATAAGCATTTATATTGCTTACCAATAAAAATAAACCAAATAAAGGTAAGCTTCACAAATTAGAAACACATTTTGCAAAAATATAACATTTATTAAGATGTCAGTAACTGTCAGTTTCTTGTTTCCATAGTAACCAAGTGATAATTGCACATGTGCAAAAATTATCAGATTCATTTTGATCTGATTGGTCAAGAAACTAAAAATGCAAGGTTTTGATTGGCCTATATATTATTTGTGAAATAGAGAATAAAAATATAAAATTAATTTATTAATTCATGGATGGATTTTATTCCTTATTTATATAGATTTTTTTTTTTTATTGAACATTTAATAAATTAAGGGGGCGGCGGTAGCTCAGTCGTGAACGCCTCGATCTAGTATTCGAGAGGCCGGGGTTCAATCCTCGGTTGTGTAACAACTTTTTCACATAAATAAAATACCGTCGTTTCCCCACCACGTTGGCTTGTGCTGCTGAAGATCTAAGCACACAGTACAGAAAAAGGTTTGCAGTGGATAATGCCGCATAGCACTCGGACCTGTGATACTACCCGGGCGCACCGAGAGGGAGCAGCAAGGTAGCTGTCAGGTCTGTTGGCAGAGCTCACTTTAAGGACTTTCAAGCAACCAGGATCTGTACTAAGGCTGCAAGCGAAAATGATCCTTAAGCAGTATGGCGCCGGTCCAAGTGCACTGGCAGCCAATAAACTTAAGGATCAAAGCCGCTCACTTAGCCAAAAAAAAGCCGACAAAACGAGGTTCGGATTCCTCGCTAAACTGTAGGTCCCGGGGTACAACAACAAAAATCCTCGTTAGAGTAGAAAAACTAGTAACACAGGGGTAGGCAAAAAGGACCATATGGTCTAGTTGCCAGGCTTGACCTCCCCACCATTACTACTACTACTACTACTACTACCAATAAATTAAACTAATGGTTAAACGATTTTAAAAAGTGTGACATTTATACCTAAAAAAAAATGTAAACTTTTTCCTCTAGATTTAACAGTGTAGTTATAAAATACCCTGTATACCATATTCTTTTAAGTCTATTGGTATTTAAAAACTGATTTCGATAAATATAAATATTGCGTAATATCAAAATATTTAATAATCATTACTGTCACATTATCAGGCCTTATTTATGTAAAATTGCTTAGACGTTATGGAAAAGTAACATCTTAGGATAGCTTTAATCCAAGTTTAACTAAATCTAAAAGACACCGTAAGCATCATAATGAATAAAATGATATCTGGAACTTTCCTTTTTCAAAAATTCTCAGACAATCTTTGAGAATATCTGATAAATTTTTTATTTCAAACTTTCAATTTTTACTCAAATTGACGTTGAAGTAAGGAATCTCAGTTTCTTCTTGCCCTTACTTCAGACCCGCTCGAACACAGAAGTTTGCCTCACTTGTGATATGTCAAAAATCCTAACCTTGAATATATAATATATATATTGTCAGATAACAAATTTTCTTAATTTAATAAATAAAATAGATTTGACATTTTACATTACATTTTTAAATATGTCGCAACCATTCTCAAGATGTTTTTGCTAAACGATTTATATTATATTATGTTATGTTGTTGTTTGACAGTTCGTCACTGAGAATAAGTAAGAAAATACCTTTTTGTTCTTATTTGCATTTTAAAGTGAGTTAAGAATATTGGATTACATTGGCTTACATAATTCCAGAATGAGAAATAAAAGAACAGTCCCATCAAAATCCATATAATGTGTGTATTTACATAATTTAGAATAATTAAACTCTGAAGTATTAATAGAATCTCAAGTGCAATAGCACGATAGATTATATAATTTTATTAGTCGCAGCCATGGGTAAAATATGAAAATGATTGCGCAATTTTTTTAATTAAGGCTTTCCCGTTACTTCTACCGACATGTTTAGCTCCCAGTTTAACATAATTAGGTAGTTTCTCAATATTTCTTAAATTATTTTACATTTATATCCATGCTTGTAATCGATCGAAAAATCAATTTTAGACACCGTAAGCATCATAATGAATAAAATGATATCTGGAACTTTCCCTTTTCAAAAATTCTCAGACAATCTTTGAGAATATCTGATAAATTTTTTATTTCAAACTTTCAATTTTTACTCAAATTGACGTTGAAGTAAGGAATCTCAGTTTCTTCTTGCCCTTACTTCAGACCCGCTCGAACACAGAAGTTTGCCTCACTTGTGATATGTCAAAAATCCTAACCTTGAATATATAATATATATATTGTCAGATAACAAATTTTCTTAATTTAATAAATAAAATAGATTTGACATTTTACATTACATTTTTAAATATGTCGCAACCATTCTCAAGATGTTTTTGCTAAACGATTTATATTATATTATGTTATGTTGTTGTTTGACAGTTCGTCACTGAGAATAAGTAAGAAAATACCTTTTTGTTCTTATTTGCATTTTAAAGTGAGTTAAGAATATTGGATTACATTGGCTTACATAATTCCAGAATGAGAAATAAAAGAACAGTCCCATCAAAATCCATATAATGTGTGTATTTACATAATTTAGAATAATTAAACTCTGAAGTATTAATAGAATCTCAAGTGCAATAGCACGATAGATTATATAATTTTATTAGTCGCAGCCATGGGTAAAATATGAAAATGATTGCGCAATTTTTTTAATTAAGGCTTTCCCGTTACTTCTACCGACATGTTTAGCTCCCAGTTTAACATAATTAGGTAGTTTCTCAATATTTCTTAAATTATTTTACATTTATATCCATGCTTGTAATCGATCGAAAAATCAATTTTGTTTTGCATTTTCGGACTCGTGAAACGTTGAGAAAATGTGAAAAAAGTGGTTGTGCAGCGGTCATGTTATGCTAGCCTGGCAATTCCAGGGAAGACTTAAGTTAGATTAAGTTTTAGGCTTTCACTTTTAAAAAAGGAATGTTATAATAACACGTTTATGAGTTCAAAGCAAGAAAGACTTTAAAGAGTTAGATATACAATAGTATTCTGTATTTAAAGAAAATTCTTGTTTTATAATATTATTTTAAAAGGGAATAAGACTGAGAATGTACAAAAACCGCCTAACATAAATAACATTATTATATTATACCTACCAAGCCGAAGAAAAATGATAATAATACTGGTATGATGAAAGTATAATCGTAGCAGAGGAATTTTTGTTTTGTTTTGGTCATGAGACTCAGCCGGCATGCGGTCCTAATAAAAACAAACGCAGTCGAAACAATTAGGATAAGTGAATCTTGTTTTTTTTTGACCTTCACATTGTTTTAGATTTAAATAGGAGGCAGTGGAGCATTCGACCGAAGAGACCGGTCGACCTTGAATTAGGCTCAAACCGAAACAGATTTGCCTTCTCGCTGACAAACCAGACAAATGCAATTCTAGGTTAGGATGGAAAGAAATGCTATTTTTATTTTCGTCTTTTTGATTATTAGGGTTGCCATCTATGACAGATGATGGCTCCTTTTGTGTATCTTGTTCTTGTAAATAATTAGGATTAAAATGTATTGATGTAATGTATTAGCCTCGGCTAACACAGACTTTACAGCATATAAACATAACAGGAGTTTAAAATGCAATAGTTTTCCTTGCTAACCAAACATTGTGTTCAACGACTGGTGCATTTTTTTTTGTAAAAAAATTTCTTGGCCAGTGACACATTTCCAGCGCCACCTATTTGGGTTTCACGTTCAATAATTTTTTTTTTTGGCAAAAAAAACTCATTTCGGTGTTAAATTTTTTCCACCGTCAAATTACACGGCATTGGTGAGAGTGAGGGTGAGAGTGAGAAAGTAAAAAACATCAACTGTCATTTGAGAATTAAACAAACTGGTAGCGCTTGGAGTGTGTCAATAAAATGCATCCAGTAAGAACAGGATGAGTTTTGTCTACTGTGGGCTACTGTAAAACAATAGCGTACTTTAACACTGAGTGTTCCGGAGTGAAATAAGAATATTTCTTATAGCTTAAAGAAAGAAGTGATAGCCTTTTCTACACTGTAAAAAATGTTTCCGGTACGGATAACGTGCAATTTAATTACCTGGTATCGGTACCCGAATTTTAAGAGAAATTGTAAAATTAGAATTTTACAGCAATGATAAATGTTGCTTTAATTTTAGACTTTAAAGCTGCCAATTTTGCCCAATTTCATACCGTAATTTCAAACCGTAATTTTAAAATGATAATGTAATTTAAAAACTTGATTTTAGGATAAAACTTTAATATTACGTCATCGTAAAGTTAGTTATTGAAAGAAATTTTTAAAATTACTGTAATATTATATTTTTATTGTGGACCTCGGAGGTAAAGGTAAAGACACCATGTCCATTTTTTTTAAATATAGAGTTAACACCATGTCCTTGATGTGCATTTTCGCTTTATATAGAGGTACAGGGCACTCTGCCCAGTTACTATAAATAACGGAAATAATACAATGAAAAACAAAAACATGTCTTTTTCGTTGGAGGTAAAGAACACCATGTGGACTTGACTATTCATTCAAAAGAAACAAAATGTTCAGAAAGAGAAGTTTCTTCTGTCAACCTGTGTTCACATTCAAAGCGTAAATTGAGAGCCCGCTCGGCTATAGTAAAAATAATTACTATATCTCTGTTACCTTATGTACAATACTGTGTTATCAGTGCCAAACTAATATTATCAGTTTTTTCAGCACACAATATTGATTTTTTTTCAGTGAGTTCTAAAAAAAGCCATTGTAATGTTTAAGTTTGTACTTTTAAGAGTTTGTTCAGTAATAAACTGTATTTTCATTATTTAATGCTTGGCCTATTTTTATAACCTATCACAAACTATTACAAATAGTGTAACTAACTTTTAAAACTAATATTATGTCCAAAATGCAACGTTCAGCCCGAAAGGTGTACAACACTATGTCCACAATTTTTTTTTAAATAAATTGTCCAAATATATTATTAAAAACAGTATTTCCAGTATTTTTATAACCAATCACAAACTATTACAAATAGTGTAACTAACTTTTAAAACTAATATTATGTCCAAAGTGCAACGTTCAGCCCCAAAGGTGTACAACACTATGTCCACAATTTTTTTTTAAATAAATTGTCAAAATATATTATTAAAAACAGTATTTCCATTTAGAGTATAATGACATTAATAATATGACACAGTTTCGTAAAGTAATTCCTATTAGTTGCGAAGAAACATGCGTTTAAAATCGAAAATTTTCTCTCATGAAAAATTACGTATAACTTAATTTAGGATAATAATTTAAAATACGTTGTGATAGTAAATTTGAAGGGTAAATTTCGGTAAATTTAAAAATTCAGTTAATTTTCCTCTAAAACAGTAAAAAATTCAGTTTATCGTATTAATTTAATCTTAATATTACTCTCTTATCTTAGCTCCATTAGAAGCAAAATCGCACAAATATAACAAAGTTAAGTATTTGGCAACACTGGACAATTTGCACGTTTATTCAAATCCATTCC
The DNA here is from genome assembly GCA_958510825.1 of Brachypterus glaber. Lineage (NCBI taxonomy): Eukaryota > Metazoa > Arthropoda > Insecta > Coleoptera > Kateretidae > Brachypterus > Brachypterus glaber. Next base: position 47,321,739 of record OY294046.1, read on the forward strand.
AGTTATTTAGCGTGATTACCGACTATACTCTTTTAAATTGTTCTTATTCGACCAAAACGGTTCATTAGCTTTTAAAAGACCGGTTTAAGTTATATTATTAAACCTACTTTGAATATGATTAACACAAATTAATCGACTTGCTAATTACAATAATTAAAAACTCCTGCAAAAACTCTCTGGAAAATTAACTAGTCAAATAATTGCAAGAAATTTATCAGAGTAATTACCAAATCCTTTTTTTATTACCCAAAACGAAACTCGTTATTTAAAATACTTTCTTTGGTTACAAAAAATATAATTTTTAAATCCAAAGAATAAAGCAAAAACAAGTTTAATTTACTTGAAACCATTTAAACCATCAATAGACACCCCAAAAAGTTGTTCATAACAAGTTTTTCTTAACACAAATTTTGTAACTTTTAAAGTAAAGTTATAAAATTATAAATATTTTTTTATATCCAGCCGGCGCAATCTTTTTTTAAGTGGAGTTTAATACATTTTTAAAGTAACCAAGTGTATTTAAATCGCGCGAAAGTAGCATTATTTAAAAAGTGTATATTCTTTGATGGAAAAGAAGGAAATATAAAAATTTAATAACGTATTTAAACTAAATATATAACTCTTAAATTTCTTTTAATTTTAGATAAACCTTTCATTTCATTTCATTTCATTTATTTAATCATGATACAGGGTTTACATTCGTCAAAATATTATAAATTAAAAATAAATAAATAAATAAGGGACATTACAATAATATAAAAATAAACATTAAACGAGATCGCTTAAATTACTATTTAAAAATTCTTCCCCACTTTCAAAAGCCTTCTGCAAAAGGTAATTTTTTAACTTTCCTTTAAACGCATTTAGAGGTAGGGTTTTGACGGCAACAGGCAAATGGTTAAAAAATTTTGGACCAAAGAAATTTGAACCAAACCTGTTGCTTTCTAGTCGTAGCATAGGGAGTCTAATGTTGTTACTTCTAGTGTTGCAGTCGTGAATATTAGTTTGCAGAGTGTACTTTTCGGGATTTTGTTTTACATAAAGTAAAGTAATGTATATGTAGAGAGAGGGGACAGTCAAACCTACTAAATCTTTCAATTTTGTATACGAATATAAATGAAACATTAATATAGTGTATTTAAAGAAGGAAATAATAGGATATGTAATAAAAATATTATAATAATTATTATTTATGCATGTTCCTAATAATAAAATTTAAGCATAGGTCAATAGACTCTGTTATTATACTCATCGTATCTCTACGTTCATAGAGGTATATATGGTTTTCTATTTTCAGATTTTAATATTTATACGTACTTTGTATGTATTTCTTTTGCATGTGGCTAAAAATATATGTTTTTATTAAATGCTAACAACATACAAAATATCCAGCCAAAGATATTTTAAATTAGTAAATAGGGTCTTAAAATTTGGAAAAATATGGAAATAGGTAAGACGCTTGTAATCAAAAAAGTATGCACTTAAAATAAAATAAGAGACATCCCGAAATAACGCGTCAAAAACAACAAATAGCCATATCTCCCATATCTACTCCCTAATAAGTAGAAAATACCTTCTATCTATTAAAAACAAACCCCTTACAATTAAAAGCTCAAGCCAGTACTCTATGGAGTCTCAGCCTGGAACAAAATCATTCTCAACAGAACTCTTTCATTTAAACTTTTTCCAAAAAAAAGGTACGCAGAATATGCCTCAAACCCTCATTGTTTATGAGAAACACCAAAATCCATAGATCTCGACATGCCCCTCCTCAAAACGGAAATCATCCGTCATAGCAAGTATTTTACCCAAGACAACTAAGATCACTTTAACCTCCTCTTTTCCAATTTCCTCAATTACGATTTTGTGTTATCGAAATGGCGATTTCTCCCGTTAGATTAGACAGGGACAAAAGTTCCACCCAAAAAGGATAGAAGACACTCCCACTTCCACCCAACCAAACAAATTCTGTATTTGTTCTTTGTTGAACAAATACAATATTTACTTGGCCGGGCGAAAAGTGTAACAATTTAATTTTTATTAAAGAAAGTACTGGCGCCATCTAAATTTTAGTAGAATTATCTTATTCTACAGATTCACATTAGCTATGTTCGTTCGTACCGCGCAGTGCTACACTTTCCGGCCAACCAAATAAATACTGTATTTGTTGTATGAAAAACAAATACAGTATTTATTTGGTTGGCTGGAAAGTGTAGCACAAATGAGATAGAGATACGGTAGACGTCTTTTGTTTCATAATTCTAGTTGTAGAGATCTCCATTAAAACGTAAAAATCTAAAAAACATTGTGTGCGCAAAGGCCGAAACTAGTTTTTTTGCTGGTTATATAGGGTTTTCGTTTTGCGACTTCGGTTATTATAAAGATACAAGATCTGTTAAATTAGGAAAGAGTTGCGCATTTTTATGCTGATCAATAATCTAAAAGAAAATTTGACCTATAATTTTTTGTTTTTTTTTTTTAATTATTGCAAAAAAAATAAAAATCTAAGCTAGATGTTTTTATGACTTTGTTGAGGTACTTCTTTGCAAGGAATCTAAATCTGTTTTCATATTTTCCATAGCATTTTAGATGCAAGAGTTACAACACTTAACTTCGTTTATTCTTATGGGCGCCATTTTGGATTTGTATATTTTTGTATACAGTTTTTTTTCTGATTACGATGATGTATCACATTGTGTGATTCACACAATATCACGCAGAGTGATTTGGAAACAACGAAGCAATTAAATTAACGGAGGTTAGGTTTAAAACTGTAAATATTGTCAATGTGACATTGTCACCTACACGCATGCGTGAGCTTGAAAAAAAGGAGCGGCTAATTGTAGATCTAAATGCCGAGCTCACGCATGCGCGTAGGTGGAATTGTCACATTGACAATATTTACAGTTTTAAACCTAACCTCCGTTCATTTAATTGCTTCGTTGTTTCCAAAGCACGCTGCGCAAAAATGATTTTTTTTTATTTCGTTTAAAATGTAAGACTTGATCATTTCGTGTGATTGATACAAATCCAAAATGGATCCCATAAGAAAAGTTAAGTATGGTTACTTTTGCATCTCAAATGCCATGACAAATATGATAACAGAATAAGATTTATTGGAAAAAAGTACCTTAATAATGTTTCAGTTAAAAACGACTAGCTTTGTCGGTTTTCGCTCAAAAAAATAAAAGCGAAACTCAGATGCCATGGAAAATATGATAACAGAATAAGAGTTCTTGCAAAAAAGTACATTAATAATGTTTCAGTTAAAAACGTCTAGCTTTGTCGGTTTTCGCTCAAAAAAATAAAAAAATAATATTTTTGCAATGATTTAAAAACAAAAAATTATAGGTCAAATTTTCTTTTAGATTACTGATCAGGATAAAAATGCGAAAATTGTTTTCTAATTTTGCCGATCTTGTATCTCTTATAATAACCGAGATATCCATGATTGAGGTCGAAAAACGGACACCCTGTATGTACCTATTTCAAAGAGTATGGTATAAAATACTAAACATTACATGTTTTTTTAGGTTTGTTTTGTCCATTATATGCGATTATATATTTTACGACACATATGTTGAATATACTCCTTTATCATTCTTCCTAATTAAAATAACAAAAAAAAAGAAACGTTATAACTAAATTTACATCAAATTATTTTTGTATATTTTAAAACATAAATCGTAAATTTAAAAGTTTTAAATTTAAACCCAGCATTAAAGACCAGCATTAAAGGCACGAAGCATTAAAAAATATACTGTGTGGGTTAAATAATTGCCTAGAAATTGAGGTATAATAAATTGAATGTTCATTCTTAAGCATCAAATTTAATTGACTATAATAACGATATCTATTGAAACACCAAAAAATACACTGCCCAGTAAAATCGCTTTTCCATTTTTTACCTTCGCGCGTTATATAGATTTTTTATTATCAGATTCACTTTCAGCAATCTCAAAAACCTCAATATACAAATTTTCACTAAAACTACCCCGACCCTCCAGTAGGTGGAGTTGGATTTTTTTTATTATCAGATTCCCTTTTAGCTACCTCAGAAACCCCTATATACCAATTTTCACGAAAACTACCCCCCGCCCCTCAGAAGAATTTTTTTATTGTCATATTTAATTTCAGCAAATCCCTATATAGCAGTTTTCAAATTTTTGTGAAAATTATTGTATTTACCCCATTTGCCCCCCTTGCCCCACCCCAATGTTTAACAATCCCGAGCGAGAACTGTTGGTAGCGTACCTGTATGCGAAATTTCAAGTCTCTAGCTTATAGCGTTCTTAAGTTATCGTGCCCACAAAATTTCCTGGACAGAACGACCGATCAATCGACCAACCGACCGATCAATCGACCGACCGACCGACAATTTTTTTTTGCTTGAAATTGATTTATTAGAAATAAAACGTCATAAAACGCAAAAATACGGAAAAAAAATAAAAATTTTGCACGAATAGGCTTTCCGAAATTTAATCATTCATTTGTGACTGGGCTGCCAGTCTGAATTATTGACTCAAAATGACATTATTAAGGCCTTATATGAAGAGTAATTCAATAAACCTACTAAAAATAATAAACATTCATTTAAAATTATACAAAGACCGAAAATCATGGCTTTATGCTTTGCAAATACCTATATATTTTTTGAAAGATATTCATACACTGAACTTCGCTTAAATTTATCTTTTAAACTAACTGTATAAATATTTGGCTTTATAATTAGACAGGAGATGTTTCTATAAATAACTTCTAAACCAAACAGAGCTGCTTACGTTAACATACAAACCATAAACGAATTACACATACTGGGCGTTTAAAATAAAATATGCGATTCATTTAAACTCAGCACTTTTTTGGATTTCAGAAAAGCTTTTGACAGTATCTAATACAAGGGTGATTGAGGTCATTCTATTTTGACGTTTAACCCAAACGAACTAAAATTAATTATTCCAAAAAATTGAATTAGCAGGTACTTTATGAAAATTTCTCCCAACCCATGAAAGATAAATTTGTACAGTGTAACTGAGAACTTTCCCATCATTAACAATGAAAAAAACTCTATTGGACTTACCGATACTTCAGAGTTTCTAGAAGTGAATCTAGACTACAAACTTTAACTGATGAACCACTGTAACTGTCGAGAAAAATTTACCGCTAGAGCTAATATCTTTAGAAGACCAAAGAATTAATATATAAATTGTCTGTAGTATCAGATGGATAGAATGCCACCCTTGTCCTTAACAGAAAGAACCATTATTAAAATCCGACTAAACAATAATCTCTCTTTGAAATATCCAACGAATTTTTTGGCCAAAGAATTAAAATATAACGTATTTCTACAAGATTTAAAAAGCTTTAGCCAATTCCATTTACTTACATACACTAAAAAAATCATAAAAAAAATTATTTTAAGCACTCTCAGCAACAAATACCACTTAGTACTTACTACTTAAGATAATTTGAGACTTTTTATTTTAATTTTTTGGTTTATTAATTCCCATAATCCATTTGTATTGTGGTAGAATAGAAAATGGTATTTATAAGGCGCCACATTTTCTACTTCATAGCTCAGTTCGGGGTCGTGGTTCTTAGGAAAACACATTCTAGGGTTGAGATTTATTTATTTGGTAGCACCAAAACCAATGCATAAAAGGAGTAGTGCTCATTGGTGGTAAATGCAAAGGGAACTTCTTGTGAAGATACATGGTAAAATGTAAAACTTCAAGAACTGGAAAATACACGTGGAATTTTAAAGTTTACTAATGTAACATAAGTTACAAATTATTACATACCTGGAACGACCAGGCGTTTACCATAAACATCACCGCGTTGGGTTAGTCAAAAATGCAAATTAGGCCCTGAAGCTCTAACTCAATTCATCCATTCACATTCTACAACGTGCACTTGTCAAAAGTTAAAGGAAGTCTGTCAGAAATGTCAAATGTCGGAAATACTTAAGAATTAAAATATGCGATAACTCTCAATACACGTTAATATACAGTTGCCTACCCACAATGAGCAGTACTATACAAAATATTATTTTAAATTGTATACTAAAATATTTCCTAGTTTGTTTTGTTACAGTATCAATAATTTTGACCAAAGGAAATTATTTTTTTTTCTCGTAATGGTAAAGTCGAAAACTAGAAATTTCAGTCTCAAAGAAGCCAAATGTTAACTTAAAGCATAAAATTTATTGTGTACATTTTATAATAGAATAATTACATACAAATTATAACAATTTGCAAGAGTATAGTCGTATAAAACGATCTTTATCGTAGGTTTTATAGTATGTTATTTATTTTGAAATGCGTTACTATTACACGTAGCGTGATATAAATTAATTGAATACAACTATATAAAGTATGTTAATCTGCCAATAACTATTTTATATCAAATAATATGCCTCTAAGAAAATATTTTGCAAAGAGTTTTTTGTTATTTAATAAAAGGTAATTTAATGAATCAAATATTAAGAATTTATAAAAACTAAAGTTAACCTTACAAACAGGATAAATGCCGAAACTGCACTATCATTGGGGAACGTTCAAGTATTACCTAACGCAAAATTTGGCCCTTTTTGACCCCCACCCTCCCCCATGTAATGCGGCGTAACATTTTCCAGACCTTCCACCCCCCTTTAATTTGTTACGTAAGATTTTTTTACAAAAAGTAAAGAAATTGGAAGGAAATTTTGCTTTAAGGTTTAAACCGGTTTTTAACCAGTTATTGATTCCGTGTTTTAACCATAAACCGATCTGAGGTAATTTCCGCAACCGAAAACCGGTTATTGCCCATGGTTTTCAATATGTATTTTTTTTTTAGAGGATTTAGTGCAATAAAATTAGCAACGAATCCGTAGATCATTGTTAAAAACGTGATCCAATAAAAAAGTTTATATTTTTTTAAGTGTTATGTTTTACTGAGTAAACAGTACCTACCAGATAAAACTTGATGGTGAATAAAAATAGAATAGTATACCTAATAATATAATGGCCCTTCAAAGGAAGATTCAAAACTCTTTTTTTAGGAAACGTTTTAAGTTTGAATCATGGTTAACATCATCTTTATGTTATTCTGTAAGGTATTAACAATGTTAAATAATTGTTATCGGATTACCTCACTTATTTCATGCTTAATAATTTTTTAGGTGAGTCAGTCACTTACCCACTTAATTTGCATTCATTTATTTTATAGATACATAATTGTTTCACAGTCAAGGTCAATGCCAAAAAACGTTTGATTAATTTCTATTTCTTTGACCTTGACAAGTTTTTATCGTTTTGAATTAGTATATTTTTGTTACTATTTTTTCTGATATCGTTAACATTCTAGATAGTAAGTTAAAATAGTTATATTTGTTTTTATATGCATTTGATCAAATTACTCAAAATAGTATAGGAGCATTAATTTTGTTAGTTTTACCTAAAATTTTCCAATTTTACTATTACTAATTCAAAAGAGGAAATTTTAAATATGGCTCCATTAAAATTTCTTAAATAATTGTCAATTATAAACGAATTATTTTTCTTAAAAGTGGGGCACTTTTAGCCTCGCTTTTAGCATAATGAAGGATATACAACTTTAAGTTCCAAAGGAGAGCGGTTAGGTACTGTTTCACAAAAGAACTCAAGTGGTACGGTAAACCCGTCTAGTATGACCCATGGGATAAATGTGGTTACTAATTTCAAATTCCCAATTTACTGCCTAGTTCTGGTTTATTAAACCAGGTTTGTAGCGCTGTAATGACAAACTGTCTAAAAAGATTTATAAAATATTTCACCAAATCACACCATAATGGAGTTTTAAACTTTTCATTTTCACGTAGGACACACTTTGATGGTTTTACCTTAACTCCAATTTGGAGGGTGATTGCTTCATCCGCCAGTGCCATTTTAACCAAAAACTCTCCGAAGAACAGTATTTTAATATTAATATATATTTTTATAAAGCAAAGCAAATTACTTTGTTACATGCAAAGTTTTTGCTAACTTCAATCTTTTTAAATATAGATTGGCAAAGGGAGTTTTAAACATATAAAACTGGTGAACAAAAAAGTCGGTTTTGAAACACTCGTATGCAAACAAAGGTTTAAGTGCCTAGGCAACTGTTATTGAATTTATAATGACCTTTACTGACCTTGGCAAAAGGGCATAAAGGGGTGTTTGTCCGGGACAAACGTCGACTGCATTGCGTACGGTTCTCGCCGCTGGCATCCCATTGATTTCTGTTCGAAAAATTTGACCGTCTTATTCCAAAATGCAACAACAATTACACTAAAACCTAAAATTTAAATAAATAAAATAATAATGATGATGAACAAGATACATTGCAATGCTTTGTAAAATAAAAATGGACAGAACTGCCAGTCATTCTAACCGGAATTTTCTAAATATGTATAGTGAAATCCCGGCATCGATTCACCCAGAGTGGCAATTTTTTCTTTCTTTTTTTAGAGTGGGAATTGCTTTCAATAAAATTGAATGGGCTGAAGCTGAAAATATATGCACATCCTTATATTAGAGCTGCTACTATATCTTCATGAGCACTCAACCTTGAATGCGCCCCCTACCCCATCTTAAAAACATCTGGCTACGCAAGACGCTTAATCGTGTAGCCAAATCTTTCCACATTGTCGATGGTTTCAATTTTTATTTCTAACGCGAATTATGCTCCTTCCATTAGGCATTTCAGTTGTCATGAGATATCGAGACCACAAATCGTATTTTTTTGTAGTATTGATGAAGCTCTAGAGGTATAGCCTTAAACGTAGACCCCCAATATGCTATATCGTCATCTAAAGGCTCTAACGGTCTAACTCCAAAACGTCATATTTTTCAGGAGACGTAAAAAACGATTTAAAACTTAATTATAGCAATTTAGAACTTTAAAACTAGCTTGTTCACAGGTAAAAATGTTTGAAATGTGTTAATGTATTTAAAACTTTTCATTGTTATCTATTTTATATAAATTATTTGAAAATTAAATTTTAACCACAGAATCTAAATTCACTAATGGTCTATCTCCAAGGGAAGATAAAGGAGGATACCTATCGTATTTTATCGCGTAATATTATTACAAAAAATTTATATTTTTATATTTAATATATAATATTACTACTAGGTAGGCATAATATATATATACATTATTAATGGCAATAATTATAATTATCATCAAACAGTAAATTAACAAATATTTGAAACGGGATCCCCTGTTGTCGAGAAATAGTTTGACATTAGTGACAGTTCTCATTTAATTGTTTTCTCACAATCATATGATGGAGTTAGACACTTAGCGACTTAAAATATTTACATTTTTGCATTTTTTGAGGCTGATATTGGTTTAATGCAACTTTTTTTTTTGAAGTATGTTGGTAATCAGATAATGAAGCAAATTTGATAAAAATCTCATTTTTGAAAAATTTGGAGTTAGACAACTAGAGCCTTTAATGGACGATATCATTCGAATCACTAGTTACAAACTTTTATTTATTTTTTCGGCCATTATTAAATGACCAGTTTCTGAGGAAATCGCAAGTATAAATGTGTACGATCAGCTTAACTTTTATAAAATAAAATTATCAGCTTTTGGAACAAATTTATTCAATTTTAAAATGCATGTTCGAAATTTATATAAATCAAATTCACTTCATTAATTTTCCTATTACGGGGTTTTATTTGTTTTCCCAACGTTGCACAGACTGGATTTTACCATTAGGTCCAAAAAAAAATAATTTACATATACATATTATAGATACTATTCGTAGCCCCACAGCTAAAAGAGAACTGTTGAAGCTTGTGTGGCCACATTTGGTACCACATGTGGTACCAAATGTAGTTTAGAACTCTTCTATAGGAAAAAACTTAAAATTACTGTTAGGTTAAGGACACGTAGAATGTGGCAGATCCGTATCATTTATAGTCCAGTCAAATGATAAATGTAAATTGCAATAAATGTACCAACGAACTAACAACTCTCTGGAATACGCATACCGTTAATATAAAGTATCGCCAACATCTCGGTTTGTTTGTAAACAAATAGTAGGTATATTTAGGCCTGAACAATAACAATTACCAGTAACTGTTATTGTTGTCTTTGTTAGAAAAAAGCTGTGCGAGTAAGACAGACAAATGTATATGTTTGCTACGTTTTTTTCAGTTTTTACAAATGAAATGCCTATTCTAGAGAGAAGAGTTATTAGTTCGTTGAAATGTACACAGGCTGATATTTTAAATGGTAGTCGTGGAAGGTAACAGAACACTCCTATTAGTTTTTCACTGGGTGATTTGCGTAAGGGGTGTCCGCTAGCTTGAGTTTAGGGGTGAGTTACTTAATATGCAAAAATGCATAATTTTAAGGAGTAAATTTCCAGCAATTTTTGTTTGGATAATTTTTTTAATCTAATAATAACAACAACCGAGTTAATTTAAAAATAGCCATGTTGGAGGTGAAATTGTTTTTTTTTCATTTTTCATCCAAATTATTCATAGGACGATAAAAGTGGTTATAACTTATAACTTATAAGCAAACTTGTAGCTCTTGATATTCTCTATAAGTTTCGTATATTATAAATTTTCATAGGTACTTTGGTACGGTTACAGAGGGCGTCCACTGTAACCGTAACAAAATACTTACGAGAATGCATAATGTATAAAACTTATAGAGAATTTCAGGAGCTACAAGTTCGCTAATAACCATTTTTATCCTCCGATGAATAATTTGACTGAAAAGTCGAGAAAAACAGTTTCACCCCCAACATGTCAATTTTTGAATATTTCTAACTCGATTGTTATTAATATATTAAAAAAATGATCCAAACAAAAATTGTTGGAGATTTTCTCGTTAACAAAATTTGTTATATGCATTTTTATCGTAAGATGCATAGTTAGCGAGATTACCGCTTTCACCCGTAAAATTCAAGATAGCGCACATCCCTTAAGCAAATCACCCGGTGAAAAAACAGGAGTGTTCTGTTACTATCCACTACTACAATTTAAAATATCAGCACGTGTACATTTATTGCAATTTCTTGTTATTTGACTGGACTATTATACACGGTTATTCTTTTAAGTGGTAACTTTCGAACAAAATGAGATATAAACTTTAAATTTGGAATGTGTAAATCACAATAAAAATTATCATTTGCCATATTTTTCAATTTTTTATTCGGTAAAGGGGCGCCAGGTAGGGCAATGGGGAACAATATTTCAAATGGCACCCTAGGTCTTGTGATAAGTTATTTTAAAGAGCTTAAAATTCTCTATTTAACTGTGTAACTATTAATTTTTTAATATTTTTTTGTAGATTTTTTTTCTTCAAAATTATACGAATTTTAAATATTTTGTGCATAAATATTAAAAAATGTACATAAAAATGATAAATAACTAGTCTTAGCATGGTAATACACCATATATTAATTATTTGGACCTTTTTGCGTAAAATTTCCAAAACTAATTTTTCAAAAATAGGTACTGACAATTTTATCAATTTTGGAGAAAAAAAAATCTTAAAAACAATATTAAGAAATAAATAGTTAAATGGTTAGAGAATTTTAAGCTCTGTAAAATGAATTATCACACGACCTAGGGTGCCATTTAAAATATTGTCCACCACTGCCCCCCTAGCGCCGCCTTCCAGAATGAAAAATTGAAAAATACGTAAAATGATATTTTTTGTTACAACACAATTGTGATATGCATATTCCAAATATAACGTTTATATCTCATCCCGTCCAAAAATTACGGTGGGTTTACCATTTAAAAGAATAACCCTGTATAAGTACAACTTTTTTACGACTATATTAAAAACCTTCTAATTTAATTACTAAAATGAGTTTTAAATACTTTAGTAATTCTCGCTTGAGTAACTTTACGACGAAAAACAACATTTGAATAATACCTACCTAGTAAATTAATAAAACTTTGCAGGATTGTAGGTTGGTTCATTGCATGACAAGGTTAAAAAACAAATCTTGTTGTGTACGAGAAATAAATGCAATTAGGTTTATGAGATTATATTATGCATACAAGGTGTTTTTTAATATGACACAACACCTCTAATTATTTTATTTATTTAACAAATTAGTATTGTAATTCTTTACTTGGTAGATTAATTTTGCCGCCTTTTTATCATATTTTTAGAAATTATCAAAACTTTAATTTTTAAATGAAACCAAGGAGTAACCGATTTGATTTTATTTCCTCAACTAGCTATTCTAGGGCTTCTAGAAAAACAAAGTATAAGCGTAAGGACATCATTAGTCGAATAACTTCAACTTTTAATTGTTCATTCCATGTTATATGGTTGTTTATCACCATCTCTAGAAACTTTAGTACATAATATAGTAATATTTAAAGATTGCTTTACGATTTAAAGTAAATAAATTAGGTTTTAACCTCATTTAGTACTAACAAACTTCTAGTAGTAAACTATGACAGTTTTTAAAGTCTACGAGAAAGTTTAGTGAAATGCTAATAATATTCTAATGAAACAAATAATAAATAATTAGTATGGTTAAAATAGTATTAATAAAGTAATAATACACATTTTATACCTACATTATCTGTATTAAAAAGAAATATAATTAATTAAAAATACATAGATTAATCACTTAAAATGTATACGTTATTCATGGATTATCATAATTACTATAATATCTAATTAAAATATTTTTTCTTTCGTGTTAGTTCTGCAAAGCTTTAAAATTTAATTAATCGCATGTCTGAATAAAATATAAAATAGTATATTCCATAACCAGTATGGAATAGACAATATTCCGCGCGAGCGGAAAGTTTGTCATACGAGGCGGTAGGCGAGCGCGAAATGAATATTCCATATATGAATAATATAGACCATACTTTTTCTTCGACTGCAAATATGAAACATGGATGGCTTTAAACAGAGGACAGGGTGGAAGACAATGTTTCTTGTTAATAGATATTGTAAACGCAACAATAGTTATTTTCGAGAGGGCAGTATCGGTTTACCCATGAGTGTCATACAAGGTTTTATTCAATAAATAGCTTAGAAATTCATATTTTTATTAAAAATTTTAATGACATTTACAAGAAAATAATTTGACAAGTGACAGTTGAGTGGGTAAAATAAATAATTATCCACTCAATAAAGTAAAAGCCACGCGGGGGTTATTATTGAGTTTATCTATTTAAAATAAAGCTGGTAATTGTCTTATTATCTGTATGTATTGGATAAAAACACATATTTTGTTATTGGTAAAATATATATTTTTTTTACTAATTTAGCTACAGTTTTCTTAACTTTAATAGACAAGAGATGGCACCATTTGTTCCTATTCTTAAACTTGATATGGTATAGACATACTGTATCTAGAACTAGAATGGATTCATTCTATGTTTGAAAAGTGTATGTATTTGCCTACATTCTAAATGATAAAATAAAAGATTTTTTTTCGAAGATTTCTATAAAAATCTGCATCACAAAAAAAAAAATTGATTGAAAGCCAGCAATGTTTTTATTTGCCCGATATACCACGAGAAAACTTTCAGTTACTAAATTGCGGACAAGAAATGTGTTTTCATAAAATATAATTTTGTTAAAAAAATGCAAAATGATGAAAAAAAAAACGATAAAAAACTATTTTATTAACATATATTGAACAAACAAATAAAAATTCGTCAAAACCTTATATTATCGCAAGTTTGGAAAACAGCACATCACTCAATACACGAAATTATTTTTAAATTGACCAATAAGGGTTACTCCTTTTTACTCTCTTACATGCGGCATTGCCTCTATCGAGTTCAAATTCCTTGAAATTAAAAAAAGTATGCTCCAAACCATTTAAATTTAAAAAAAAAATAATATTCTGTCCTGTTTAGCAGCCTAAAATTTGATATGCTCCTTTTAAAAAGTATGCAGGTATTTCACTCAGTACTTTTATGCTATTTTTTTATACAATAACAATTAATACTTACCATAACATGTTTGAGGAGTATAATTTACTACAAGCTGTTAATTTCTTGTTTATTACATTACAGATAAAAACTAAATAGTAGCGTGTAAATACCACATATGGTCAAAAGAAAAATATTGTATAATTCATTTCACAAGCTTGACTTAATTTATTTCATAGGTTTAAACTATTTGCGTTTAAACTAGTTCTCTATATGGTTATAGAGCACAGGATAATAACTGATTCAATAGGTTTCATTTAAAGGTTTTGGCTTTTTAACAAGTTCTTTTCTAACCAATGGAAAAAAGAGCTCTTTTCTAACTTGTTTTAGCTTTAGAGTTGATTTGATTATGAGAGCAACATAACCAAACATATTCGTACCAACGAACTAACAACTCTTCTCTCTAGAATACACATACCGTTAATAAAAAGTATCGCCAACATCTCGGTTTGTTTGTAAACAAATAGTAGGTATATTCAGGCCTGAACAATAACAATTACCAGTAACTGTTATTGTTGTCTCTGTTAGAACAAAGCTGTGCAAGTAAGACAGACAAATGTATATGTTGGCTACGTTTTTTTTAGTTTTTACAAATGAAATGCCTATTCTAGAGAGAAGAGTTATTAGCTTGTTGATTCGTACTAGCCAGTTATTTGAAAGGAAAAAGTCGTAATCAAAGACTGATGAAAATTTGATTCTTTAAATCCAATAATTGCATATAATATTTATTATTTTGCTAATATTTTATGTTTTATATGATGTGAATAAAACACTATTCTAACTTAATAAGAAAATTACATTTCTAACTCTCGGGAATCCCGAGTCGGGATGCTGTTTAGGCTCGGCATTCTGCCTCGGTCAAATAGCATTCTCGAGTTGGAAATGTTTAATTTTCCTCTATGGTTATTAGAAGTACCTATACTATATTTTGTTATTAATTTAATGTCAATCAATTTTGTCATTAAGATTTTGTAAGTTATCGGGTACTTATTTGCGCGCATATTGTTTTCAAAAATTGTAGTTTGGCGTCACGATATAAAAATGCGCTAAAATAAAGAATAAAAATAGTATTTAATTGTTTTTGAATTTATGTTAATATGTTTTACGTTTCTTTGTTTGTTTAACCTCGTACTATTCTACTTAATTAAGCATCCCCTAAGTCCATGACTTGTGTGGGCTAGTAGTAGAGGGAACCACCGGCTTATACTGACTTTCGAACTAGTTTCTAGGGAGTGTCCGTTTCACCTATCGCCTTCGCCAAATTTCAATTATTAAATAACTGAAAAAGGCAAATCGGCGCCAGTGAGAATAGAACTCACGCTAGTAGACTTGCTATACATACGCGCTAGCCACTAACTACGCCATGCCTCCCATTTTTTTTTGTTGCCTACCAATATTTGAACGTATAGTGTTTTTTTCGGGGAGATGTGGTTTGTTTGTCTTTCATACATGCGTATGAAATTGATTCCTTTAAAATTACCGGAACGATACTTTCGAGTAAGACCGTCTAAAAAGGTATCATAACACTTTTTTTTTAACTATAATTTCTTTGTTTTTAACCTGGAATCTTAAGTTATACTTTTTTCGATTTGAAGAATATTAATCGTACAACTACATATAATTCTTGGGTTTATCGAATCTTAAATGCATTTTTTTTTTCAACAACAAAACTATTTATTACATGTATGTATTTAACCGGTTGTTGACATAACCTGTTGGGCGGCGTGAAAAATCTCGAAACCCACACTTAAAATATTATTAAATCTCCACAGATTGATAAGTTGAGATAAGTTTTAAATTTTAAAATTTAGATACGAGTTTGTTTATACATACAGGGTGTCCCAGAACTCGCGACCATCCTTGAAGGTACACATACTACATCAAAAAATATAACAAAACATATATATATATATATAAACTTAGACCCGCAAATCAGTCCTAAGGGAGTTATGACCTTTTAAAGTGGATACTCGAAATGGGGTTTTTATTAATTATCTCTGATGCCATTTGAGCTAGGGGAACGAGGTTTTGCATATGGTTTAGTTTTATTAAGTTCAAGTATTTTAAGTTATTTTATTTAGTAAATTTTAGCAGATTGCGTGCCTAGGCGTGCAATATGGCTGTGGCTTGTCTCATGTTTGCCAAAACCTTTTTAGTGTATATTATGTATTCTTTTTATAAATTATGGAGTTATTTTATTTAGTAAATTTTAGCAGATTGCGTGCCCAGGCGTGCAATATGGCTGTGGCTTGTCTCATTTTTGCCAAAACCTTTTTTAGTGTATATTATGTATTCTTTTTATAAATTATGGATTCTTTAAGTAAAAATACATAAAAAAGATTAGTGTAATGCCGTAAAAGCAACTGTTTTCGATAAATATTCAAAAAGTGTTAGGAGTCCATAACTCACTTAATATTTATTTTTGGGCCAGGGTGTAACAAGCTCTTTTTTCTTAGTTTTTAATGTGGGATCGTCCTGCACTGCAGGGCCCGCACTGTTAAAATCTTTTGTGTGCCATTAGGATAGATTTTCAGCCCTATGTTTATATGATTTTTTTTTATACATTATGTGTCCTTTCAGGAATGTCGGCGAGTTCTGGGAGACCCTGTATAAACAATAAATGAGGTTTAAAATTTTCTAGTAAAATTTTTAAAATTTCTTGTCAAATAGTTTTATGGCAAAATAGTAGTTCATGATACAAGGACGAAAAATACTAGAGCGAGGTTGGCAACCGTAATTACCCTAAAAACAATTGTTTTTGTAATATCTTAATAAATTTTGTATTTTTGACAAAAACATTGACGTGTGAGTTCAAATGTCGTCAGTTTTAATATCAATCAATTAACGTCGAATTTTTTACTTTTCAAGCTAGTGAAAATCACTAGATTTAATTAATATCCAAAAAAGTTGCGCTTTTAGATACAGTCGTATTAAAAAATAGTTTAATCCAAAAAAAAATATTTTGCTCATAGTTAGTTATTTAAGAATAACAGTAATTATGTTATTTTTGCCTGTTTTCTTAATATTGTTTTCTTTAATTTTCCCCCTGTTTTCTTAGGATTTTCTAGATTAAAATTTCAAATATTTTTATGGTCACTATTTATTTTGTTTTCAATTAAAATATTTGTTTTCCTACTTTCGGCTATAAATTTCCATCCCTTGAAGGTTTGGTATTTTGATTTTGCGGTGAACTGAATTGTTTCTGGTAAAAGCTGACTTCCTTTATTTTGACAGAATTGATCTATGAGTTTGCTAAAGTATGCTACACGCCTTGGCATTGTATTAATATAGCTTGCCCAGTAAATAGATCTATTTAATGGACACACATAATACATTGTAACCAATGGCGTATCCGGGGGGGGGGGTGCGGGATCCCCCGAAAAGCTAAAATCCCTTAAAACGATAAGTGTGCCAAAACAAGCAAATATGCAGGCACTTTTTCTTGTACCATATATGGATATGGAAAGACCATATATGGTCTATAATAGACTTTCAAAGAAGGGTATAGTTTTCAATAGGAGTTTTGGGCTAAATAAGAAAAATATGCTTTTGTTCAAAAAATTGCAAAATGATGAAAATAATTGATAAAAAACTGTGTTGTTTGTTAATAAAGAACAAAATGAATAAAAAATTAAAAACTCAGGAATTATTTGTTATCGTAAACCTGACAACATCGCATTATTCTTGAGCTAAATGTGATATGATATTGAAAAAAAGCAATATTTTTTGTTAATCTAAAAACCAACATAAATACCTAAATTTAGGTAGAATGTATAATAAAAACCCTACAATATTAATTAAATATATTTATTTTTAAATAAATATATTTAATTAATATTAAAAGTTGGAAATAAATTAATTTAACATGTTTTATCATTAAAATACTTGTCTTGGGTAACAATGTCTCATGGAACTACATGTTTTGGGTTATCGTAGAAACTGCTGGTTTGCTCACAACGTTATTATAGAATACCTCAAAAATAACTGCATAATCTTACTGAAACATAAGAAACTAGTCACATAAGTCCAGCCTAATTACACATTAAATTACAGTATATTGAATCCGTGAAAACTAATAAAACACAACAAAATATTTTAATATTATAGTCAAGAGCAGTGAACACAACACAGACCCTTTCCTTTGGCCCCACTGTAGTAGTTAACGTTGACGAGATGACATTTGACACTTGAAGTTTCGTGCAATGTTGCCAAATCGTACATTGACAGATGTCAAATTCTTAATTAAAATAATTAGTTAAAGTATGTTCCGGGATGTAAAAAGGGCTGAAATTTTGGCTAACTATTTATTTTATATCTATCTATAAGCTTGTAAAGTCTTATCGTTGCAGGCGATTTAGCCCAAAATGCGATACCCTCCTTTGTAAAAATTTTCTCCTGCGGCGCTAGGGATTTCTTATTTATTTTTTATCTAAGCTTCCCCGGAGCCTGGGTTTGATGGTTCCCCAGAACGATAAGACGCCTAAACCAGCAAATAGGCAGGCCTTTTTCCAAGTGGATCATATAAACTATAGATTTTCAAATTCGTAAAAATTTTCACCTGCGGCTTTCTTACGTTTTGTTTTATTTAAGGTTATAAAACTTAAACGTAAAAACTCTAAAAATGTTCGCGTTCGGCGCTAAGGTTTTCTTGCATTGAAGTAAAACTTTTAATTGTAACACTTAAAATTTAAATATACTAGTAAATTAAAAAAAAAATGTTTGTATTATAAATATAATATCTGTTTATTTTCTATACAATTATTCTTTTATATAATATATGTCTTTAAAAAAATATATATTCTATTTCTATATTTTTACTAATTTAAGCAAATTTCTGTATAAATATGCAAAAATTTGGGAAAAAATGTGTTAAGCCACCCCCCGCAAAAAATCCTGGATACGCCCTTGATTGTAACGTTGTTTTTTACTGAATAGTGTACAAATACATTGTACAAACGTTTACTGAGAATCATTAAAAGTAGTAAGCATTACTAAGAATTAGTTGTAGTATGTCCCAGTCATTTACACAAAACTAACTATTAATTTGACCATTGTCAATGAAAGGCTAGGTAGCAGATAATAGTTTAATCAATTTCTACAAAAAGAGGAAGAATAGTGACCCCTTTAAGAATTGCTGGATAAAAACTGTATATGTGCCTTACAAGCAGTGGATCGGAAGTCATTATAAGCCGGTGGCCTACCGAATGTAGTATACGCATATGCACAATGAATATTTGTCCGGAGAGCAAGTAATATTATCATGCATTACCGTGGTATTATAATATAATTATTATATAATAATACCCCTAATATGCTAATATACTAATTTGCAACTAAGGTCCTCGCAGAATTTACCGATCGCTGTTTTGCTAAAAAGCGCAAATATTAATAATAAATACTCATGTGAGCTTTCAGGTGTAAACTAGACCAAACGACACTAAAAACCTTTTAATAGGCATTTGGGAAGGACCACATGTGGAAAAAAGACGACACTTTAAGTTGTGGTGGCAAATAACCAATTATAACGTGGTTAAAAAGAAAAATGTTTATATCTTAAGTCTAACAGATGTTGATTTTTAACATTATGTGAAGGAGCTGTTAAAATTATAGGAGAGATATTAAATTTATTGATTTTTGATATAAATTAAAATTATTTTTATACAAGTAGCTTTAGAAATCACCATTATTTAGCTAGTTTAAAATTCGAGAAATTCCGAGGAAATATTCAGGGATTACCTCCTAAAAGGAATTCAGGCAAACCATTTTTCTCAGCGGTATATAATTACCATTATTTTTAATCAATAATATCATATTTAATGATTTAATTTAAAAATAAAAACTTGTGTAGTATATTCAGTCCAAACCGATTGGGCGCCAAAATAGATGATTTTTTTATGCGAAATGGCGTTTTAAATGGTTTAGCACGCATACGCAATAATAAATAATTAAAGTGCTCTTTTTATTACCACTGGTAATTCTCGAGGCGCTCTATAAATAAAGGATAAAGAGACACATTCTACGTGATATATTTGCCAACTTTTTTTTTTTCTATATCGGAGAGAAAATTTATCAAATTACTAACAGCAAATTCGTAACAAATTTATTTAGTTATGTCCGGAAAAACAATCATAAACAAGAAGAAATGTTTTCGCGAGATATATATTATTATATTTTTTACAATAAAAATCGAAAATGTCGATCAGGAAAATTGCATAAAAAGTCAAATAATAAATGTAAATTGCTATAAATGTACACGGGCTGATATTTTATAGGGTAATAGTGGATGGTAACAGAACACTCCTGTTAGTTTTTCACCGGGTGATTTGCGTAAGGGGTGTCCGCTATCTTGAAATTAGTCGGGTGCTTTTTGTTTGTAATTAAATTATTTATATTAAACTTTTTAAACGTATTTTTTGTTAAATAAAAGGTTTTATTTTAGGCTGATGAATACAGCTAATATAGACGAAACATGTACAAATACAGCTATAACTATATTAACTATTATTCATGGGACCAAGACGCATCTCTTGATACCTTATTCATAAAAATTAAACGACTTTTTTAGGTTTTCTCTTTATAAATCCCTGATGATAACAGCCCAAATAGTTCGACTTTTATATAACCTATATCACCCACGTTATCAAGACAAATAGCTTGACACCTCAGTTGTCAAATTCCGATAAAAAGTTTAGGCTGTAGAGCAAATTTCTTAATTTATGCTGATGATAAAACAAATATAGTCGAAACGTGGGCAAATACATCTGTAACTATATTGACTACTATTTTTTATGGAACCAAGACGCATTGTCTGATGTTATTCATAAAAATCGGATGAGTATTTTATTTTTTCTCTTTATAAATCCGTGATGATGACAGTCCAAATGGGCGAAACATAGACTTTTATATCATATGTCCCGCAGCATGAAGAGAAATTCGGTCCAGGGGTTTACATAGACTGTTAACCACATTACCCTCCTTTCTTGGTCAGTCGGGTAAAAAGGAAGCGATGGGCAGCTCTATTCTTGACCATTTGCAAAAATTATTCGCATACGCTGTTTCTAAGGAAGCTAATATGTGATTGGTTGTACCATAGAAATTGCGTATACGAAATATTTTTACGAATGGTCAAGAATAGAGCTGCAGGTCAGCGAGCTTTGTTATAATTAAATTCGTTTTTAGCGCCGAAAAATAAGTACCTAGTCTGGTTTGGAGTAATTTCGTTTTTTTTGTGGACCTGTATAATTTAAAATAAATTAAATATTTATTTTATTTAAAAATTAAATATTATTCTCGGAATAAAATTCTCAGAATAAAATTAATCTTTTTTACATTTATTAATGGACATGTTATAATAGAGAGTATTGCAAAGTAATGTATAAACAACTTTATTTGTTACAAGTAACATACACCATTTCCTTGACAAAAATAACTTGTTTATTTAATAAATTATAATAAAATCTAGTGTGTTATTTTGAAAATAATATTTTTTAGAAAAATTTCTTGAACACATCCATTTTTATTTTCATCGGGACATCTTTTACTCAAGTAAGTGAAGTCCCTCAAAGGTTTTTTGATTCTGTGTATTGTTTATAAAAATTGGAACAGTGGTTCTCAAGTTACTAAAACTTATTTCTTTCAAATTTATATATTTTTTAAGGGTCAGCTTTCTTGGGAAACTTGAGGGGTATAGAATCAAATGGTGCAATAGTGGACATTTGTGAATTTTACACCAGAAGCAAAAAACGATTAAAACCCACTCGGTTGGCAAATTTGTATTGTTTTGTATAATGTGATTTTCTTTGATGTAATATTTCTTAATTTTAATAAGATTTTGATTAGGTACGTAATAGTTTTTTAATTATGGTTAATAAATTATTATTATTATTATATTATCTTCTTATCTATGTAATAAAAGGCAAAAACCCGTGTGTGGGTGTCCAGTTTTAAAGACCCACTTCCTTACCCTCCCACTTGGGGAAAAATTATTAAACACACTTTTAGAATAGGTAGAAACTTGCTTTGATTGCAGTGAAAACGTAGGATTTTACGAAATTTTAAACAAAACTATAGCACAAAACTCAAAAATTGGTTTTATATTAATAATATAACAGTTTTTGTTCTGAAAAGAATAGTTTTATAAAAAAAATAAGAAAAACTAAGTTTATTTGTACAAAAGTACCCGAAATAAATACAATAAAACTTCAAAACGTCAAAAAAATATAGCAAAACTAACCATAGAAAAAGAAATAAACATGAATGAAATTAACATGGCAGCAAGGCTAAAAAAAGCGCAGGGCTACCAAATTTGTATAGTCTTATAATGAATTAAAAATATTTTATGAATGATTTATGTTGGTATAACTGGTATACATATATAAACTGAAATACTACAGAATCGTCTATCGTAATAATATTACTTATACATAAAAAATGTAAAATTAAGAAAACATGACATAGGTCAAATATCGTCTTATTAAAGATGAATATTTGAAAGTAATAAATGTCAAATTCATGTCAATGTTCAAAAACAAAACACAGTTTAAACCAGAAAAAAACTGGCATAATATTATTATTAGTATATTATGATCTTATAAAAAGACTCTTTTTTAAACTTTTAAAGATTCGTTCCTTGTCAACAGTTGAAATTTTTCCAAAATATTATATTCAGAGTTATCGATTTTTTTAATTTTGAAAAGTCCACACTGTATATTTAAAATTCATATTCGACATAAGTAAAGGGCTGTACAATTTTTATACATTTATAAAATAAATACAAAAAATAAGAAATAAGAATATCCAGGTTCGAGAATTCTATTACCCAAATCCCCTTCTTGAGTTTGTGACTGAGAATGACTGATGCTCCTCGCGAGATTTTCCACTATTTATATTTACATCGGAACTAGCCTAGCTGGGAGCTAATGTACTGAAATCATCATATTCGTCGTCAACATTTTTCATAATTTTTAGGATTCCATGCCTCAAAAAATCCTAATAAGATCGCTTGATGATTGAAATTGAAATTTGGCATACAAGTAGATTGCCTTAATGACAAAAATCCATTCAATGCACAAAAAGATTTTTATCGATAAGTCGCTACTAAGTAGTAATTTAGTATGAAAAATTATTAAACAAAAAGAAAGTCTAAATAAGTAAAACAAAAAAAGCTCAGCAGATCAATTCACATTTGTTGTTTTGTAGTTGGCATACATAAGTACATTAGTTCAAGTTAGTGAAGAATTGTGAGGATTTGAATTTTGAGGTTATATTTGTACACATTTGCAACTGTCAACAGATAAAATCCCAAAATTCAAATTAATTATTTAACGTCAAACAAAAACGATATTTTAATTAGCAACACAGTTATACCACTGCAAAAATGGTATTCGAAGGAGCTTGAAGGGAAAAAGTGAGTGATCTGTAAGTGAGATGACAGTCAATTGCACTTTTGAGCTAAATCAAGAGCTCTTAAATATTTGAAATGCAAATGGAAACCCTATAAAAAGTTCTGATGAAAACGTCATCATCATGATGTTTTATATGGAAATTTCAAAAACCGAATGAAGACTTATGCTAACTGACGAAGTGCCCTGAAATATTATAAAATCCCGTGTAGCTTTTAAGTTAAAAGGAATAAGTCCATATGAAACTTTATCAAGAATTTATAAATCAAAAAAAAAATATCTTTCATCAGCACATCTGATGCACACTAAATCTGATAAGCATTTTTTTTTCGGATATCTTTTATAGGAAAAATCCAAATTTAAAGACCATCGTCCAAAAGTTATTGTCTTGATATTTTGCAACATGCATCTAATGTACCAATTATGCTTAGAATCATTCATCCAGTTTTGTTCATCAAATATTTATACGCTCCATTACGATCTTATCGTAATCGTTAGCTTACCTTCTCCAGACGACACACAGAGTATACTATTGAGTCAAATGTATTTGACTTTTTATTTGTGCTTTACATTTCATCTTCTGACAGGTATTTTAAATTATTTTTCAATATTTTGGCCTTAAAAAGAAAGTGCATTGAAGATAAAGTTGTCTAAAGATGCGCAGTCCCAGGGTCGAGTTGTTAAACAATTGAAAGTCTTATGTCTTAAAGCTGTTTTACATTATGCAAATCTTGTGCATTTTAAGAGCAAGGCAATTTGACCAATGAGATCCTTACATTAAGCGATGCATAAGGTATGTTCTTGCACTTGACAGTTGAATCAAACAACAATTGCAATTTGGTTGGGTGAGAGGTGTACATCAGGAAAGTGCAGTCCCAATGAACAAACCTACAGTGTAGAGCAGCATTTAGGTGCATTTTAGTTATTGCTATCATTTGCTTTTAATAGAGGCGATTATATAGTCATCCTTCTTTGACAGTCACCCACTCAACGAAAAAAGACGGGAGATATTAGAAATGTTCGTTCATCATAAATAATTTCTTTTTCGGCAATTTTTAAACTACTAAAACGGTCAAATCGGTAATTTTTTGAACTATAGAAAGAATATGGAGCTTTATTTTTGAACATTTATAGCGAAATTTTATAATAAAAGGTTATAAACACCAAAAAAAGCGAACCGGGAGGTGCTTTTGTCTGACTTTCGATATATACACATAAAATTAATTTATTTTAATAAACTGAATTCAAAATGAATATAATTTCACGTATTGCCAACTAAAATAGTTATTTATAATACAAGGGCTAAAAGTCAAATTTTTCGATTGAGTAAGGTTTTAGTAGCCGAGGGCCGGCCAGTCAGCCGGCCTGAGGGTAATAAACCTACGAAATCAAAATTTAACTTTTCGCCCGTGTATTATACAATGTTTTCTAGTCGATTGTTACTAATTATAAAAAAATATTAAAATATATTTAATTTTAAACTGAAAAAAATATTTTCTTTTACTGTCTTATAACCTATCCAGTTATCCATGACAAATTTCTATCCAATCAAATCGCTAAAAAAAAACAGTTGAATCGTTTCTTTTGCGTGCGGTTTCATTTTCAAATTAGCTTAGTGTTTTGATTAATTTGTGTTAAAATGTGTTTCTTATGAAAATATTAATACTTCTGAAACCATTATATAAATATTATAAATATAAAACTTGATTTTACAATTGAAATTTTGTGTTTATAGTTTATTTTAGCGGATGAATACAGATTAACCGGTTAATCATATATTTTGAGGTTATGTTGTAGAACAAATTTTTATTTAAATGAAATGATTATAATAATTGTATCTGGTGAAAATGAACATATAGTTCAAGACTAAAGGTGACCAAAAAGTCATATTTCTTTAGGAATATTACAGTAAAGGTAAAGCATCTTCTTTAAAAAATAACAAGTTTTAGTTAGCTTTTAGCCCGCAAAATATGAACAAAAAACTTTTGGAATCAATCGAATAAAAAATAAATTTTATACATATTATACGTGGAAAAAAGTTTTTTACAGAATTAGACATATCGTGTATAAAAAAAACTGCGTTAATGGAAAGGAATGTCATTGTAGGACCAGGTATATAAAGCCATAAAGGAAAAAGGATATTGAAAAGGTAATAGGTATCTCCCATTTTCCCTTCTAGTTACGGACACATTTTCCGACTATCTATAATGCAGTCCTGGCGCTCAATGGAAGATTTTCCATAGAAAAAATTTTCATGTTTACAATTTCCAGTTTAAATGGAACATTTCATGTTAATAACGTGATTTTTGAGTCCAATACAAACCTTTTCTTTTAAATAGTTAATGAAGTTTTAAATTCTATTCACTGGTCTAGACAGTACTCATGCGCATGTACCTTAAGTAAGCAAGCAATAATTATTATAATAAACATTTTTTTTTAATCTAAAAAGATAATAACATAATCTCAAAAAAAAAAATGGAAATTATCTTTATTTTTAATTTTAGCTCATAGTTAAAAAATTGCGTTCGCCATGACCAAAACTACTTTTTACTAGACCTCGACCCTTGTTTCACAAATTAGACCGATCACCATCAAAGACGGTGACCTATGACTTTGAGACTCAAACGACCGAGGCGTCGCGAGGGGGTGGTTCAGTCATTCCAAGTAGGTGTACAGTTTCATTCCAAGTACTTAACGAAAATATATTATAATGTAAAAAGTTACTTTTTAAAAGTACTTCGACATACTAGTGTACAAAATCCCAAGACTAGATCAACCCTCACTAATACAGGGTTCCCACCAATCCTGGAAAACCTTGAAAACCTGGAAAACGCATGGAATTTAGATTCCCACCTGTAATACCGGGAATTTAACATTTTTTTCTTAAAAACACGTTTTTTGGAATTTTGTAATAGCACCTGGAATTTAACTTACAAATATATAATTTGTTTAAGAAAAATTAAATACCCTTAGCACAAAAATTAAAGGATATAAAAAACATCCTAAATTTTTAGGAAAGCCTATAACTTGGCGAAAAATGGTCGTAGAGCAATGATTAAATAGTATATTACGCACCGAGTACGCAACCTAGTTTTTAGTACAGGAGAGTGTTTTTTTCTTACGATGCACAGCCGAGTAAACAAAGTACTTTTTTGGTAATTTTTTCAAGTATCCTAAAGAAACTCCGAAACGTTCAAACCAATTTTTTTTTTATTTCCGAATGATTGAAATTGTCACTTTTGCTAAAAATCAATTAAAGGATCAATTTTTCTTGTTTTTTATTTATTTTTTGAAGATTTTTTTTCGAAAAATATTTTATTTTACAAAATTTACAATGCTACGAGGAATAACAATCAATTACCCGAAAAGTTGTTTTTTTTTTCGAAAAAAACAAAAATAATTTTTACCTGGAAAACCTGGAAAATACCTGGAATTTGAATTTAAATCTTTCGTGGGAACCCTGTAATAACTATTTACTGAGATTTGAAGAAATGTAGTTTTCACAGGGAATATTTTCATATTATGCTAAAGAACACCCCCTGGATTAGATTTACATTGATCGCTGTCAAATGTCAACGAAAAATCCATATTTTCCCGGTCTGTAGCGGGGACGTTTCTGTTATTGTAAATTGAAATTCAAAACTGTGTGTATATGCGATTTCCAGTTTTAAATCTTGTTCCGAGAGATCAAATCATACTTATTGACTTTGTCGTCTTTCATCCACTTTTTTTCGACACTGAATATTCCAGACAGTCCATTTAACATGCATAATCTTTGTATCTTTTTATTTTGAAAGGTTAAATCTTATTTCAAAATATTATTCAATGATTCTACAAATACAGGGTGTTTTTCCTTTTAAATTGTAAACAGCTCTTTAGGAAAAGTAGGTTTTTGCAGAGGTCGCGGGTTATGCAGATGTCGCGGGTTCGAATCCCGCCTGGGGCATGGATGTGTAGTGGTGTTTTTAAAAATTACTTAATTACTACTTGATTGACTACATATAAATAGGCTATAACCGACATGGTTGAATGTCAAAGGGTTGGTACAACCTTTTTAAAAAAAGTAGGTTTTTGAGTGATAAATAACTCTAAGTTATTTTAACTTCAGTACATGCATAATGCTCCGCATTCCCCTCGTAGTTACATGTATTTTTATTCCTGGTGAAGTTTTAAGTTATACTTAATTAAATTGTTTCGGGATTCTAATACTATGTATTTTGGATACCGCTGTATTTCTATGTATATTGAGGCGCTGAATCCGAATTTTAAGTCAAAACAGCACCTTATCGATTACCTTTCGACATAACCTCAAAAAAAGTAATTTTCGACTTGAAAATAACGTTTTTCGAGGTTATCTCCAAAACAATTCAAATAAGGTGCAATTTTGACCTCGAATTCAGGTTCAGCGCCTCAAAATACATAGAAATGCAGTGGTATCCAAAAGAGTTATTGACCTTTTTTTTGTGTGGCTGTGTAATTTTTAACAAATCTTTCCTTTTAATTACAGAGTCGGAGGTGGTGCAAACGGCATATTCACTCGCCGATTGGATTTCAGCTCGTTCAACGCTCTGCCGAAGAATAAACTCAATTCTTATCAAATTAAGGTAAGCACAACTTGAAATTTTCTATATCCTATTGAGGAAATGCTTGAATGAGGGAGTTTTCTCAATCCAGGATAGTAATTATTTTATTAAATCGTGCAATTTTTCTTTAAGTGAAAAATTTTATTTTTATTTTATTTCGGGCAACTCCCTACAAGTAAGGGTTTTTTAAGAATTATGTTACCGCTCTAGAAGAAAAAGGGTCAGAGGTCGAGTGACAAAAAGTGACACAGGAGGGAGGGATATTAGGTAAAAATTGAGAGTTGACGTGAAAAAGTTGCTATTGACAAACTGACATTGGCCGTTTTAGAACCAAGCTACAGAATTACTCTAATTTAAGAAAAATTGTATATCAATACTCTTAATTTTAGAATTTTTATTAATTACCAAAATACAAAAGTAAAAACATACAGGGTGATCAGTAACTGCCATGCCAATTTAAGAGGTGATTCTACATCCAAAAATATGAAAAAAAGTTTCCATAAAGGTTGGTCCGGAAATGAGCCCTGAGGGAGCTACGGCCCTTTGAAGATGACATATTAAATGGGGAACAAAAAAAAGCATCAATAATATTTTGTTGCTGCAGGGTGATTCTTCATTTAAAACTGAGCAAAAAAGTATTCTTCACCAAAACACCTTTTTTAATATTAAAGAACTAATAGCCTTTTAAAAAGTAACGTTTTTGGTGGAATAAAATGTTACTTCCTCTTAATTCCCTTTTTTTAACGGTTGCTCCTACAGTGTTACACTATATGACATTTTTTATGTAGTTTTACTCAAGGGATACATATTTTTTACAAAAAATCTAAAAAAAGTACACATAAAAAAGTTTGGGGCAAAATGTGTTAAGCCTAATTCATTTTTTCCGTCTAGGGACGCCTCTGGATAAATTCAAAAAAATAAATTAACGTAAACTTTTTGCCCTTATACATGCAAACGCTTGTCGCTCTAACTTATAGGGTACCAGAGTTATTAATTAAAAACCTTATTTTTATTGCAATTTTAAAGGGCCTTAGCTCCCTTTTTGGATGCAGAATCACCTCTTAAATTTTGACATGCTAGTTATTGATCACCCTGTATAAGGATACGTCATTGGGTCATTTATTAAATAAAAACTCCCTGTATATGATGAGTTATGCATCCAATCATAATTTATTATTACTAGTAATAAATAAAATGTCAATTTGCTATCTGTGAATCAGAGGCTCTGGATATACAAAACCAAGTAAACATAGAAACTTGTTTTCATATTTTTCCTTGCGTGTTCTGTTAAAATCTAGATCTAAAAATAGAATTACATTTATAAATATTAGATATATTTACTACATATGTATACACAATAAGATATTTACTAGTATACTAAGTAATTGTATAATACGATATTTTATTTTAAGGATGTTCTTTTATTTCTTATTTGAGTTAATGTAAGCTATTATTCTTAGCTTACTTTGTACAGTAATAATATTAAACTTAGTTATATTAATTAATAAATTCTCGCTGTCAGTCAAAGATCAACATAACCTATAAATTTTATTCGTTTCACGAAAACATCTTAACGATGCCTACATAATGTTTAAGAACTTCTTAGACGTAGGTTAAATCTACTCCCTTATAAAAATTGTAAAAACCCATTTGATGTTAGACCAAAACATATTATAGGTAAGAATTTTTGAAATTTCATAATAATTCAATTCAATTATTGAGGCAAACTGGGGGAAACTAAATGTGCTCGAGGGGGTCTGCACAGACGCCTAGATATGGGGTGGGTAGAGGGGGGTATTTAGCCCCCCCAAGAACCTTTATTTGCTATATTTTTTTGTTATTTTGAATAAAAAATTTAAAAATTAAAATAATACCTAAACAAGCCTTGAAGATATGTAATGCTATGCATTCCATTATTCACAGTAAATAGTTATTCCATTTCCCAAATAAAAAATAATTTTCAAAAAAAAATAACAAAAAAAATTACATTTTTTTAAAGATCTTTTTTGAAAACGGAAAAATTATTGAAAAAAAAATTTAAAAAAAAGTACAAAAAAACTGATTTTTTTTTCACTTTTTTTTATTTTTTTTTCTTTTTGCGAAAAACGAAAAAAATAATTCTAAAAAAAAATTTTCAATTTTTTTTTTATAGAATTGATCCTGATAATAAAAGTCATTTTTCCAAAAAAAATCAGTTAATCTTTTCAGCATTTTTCGATTTTTTAAAAGTTTAATCCCCTATAACTTTTTTTGTTTTTGGGGGGATTACTTTCAAAAACAATAGGATTATTCGTTCTTGAGTTATCCTGTCTACAAAAATCGTGACATCAGACGGAGGGACGGACGGACAGACGGACATCTGAAAAACAATGTTGCTTATTTTTTCATGAAACAAATTTATATATATAGAATTTTTTGTCCAGGACGATTTTTGATTTTTTTTTTCTAGCGCTGGCGCCCTCAATAATATAATAATATTTGCAATTTTGGCGAATGCATCACTTGAGATGCTTACTACCCAAATTTAAATCTAGGGTCCACAAAAGGAATTGGATATAATATAATTCTACTATATACATTTTACTTTCCCCAAGGAAAGTCTGCGTTAGTAAAAAAAATTCGAAAATTTTTATTGCTTGTTTACGTTTCTGGACGTTTTATATCCAAAAAATATGATTTCCGTAAAAAAAAATCTGTCTGTCGGTCGGTTGGTCTGTGTGTCCGGGAAATTTGTGACCACGATAACTTGGACCACAGGTTGATTGATTTCAAAAACATATTTTTTTCAATTTATTTTTAGTATTACGAAAAAAGAAACTTTTTTTGAAAAAAAAAATTTAAACTTTTTTTGAATTTATTTTTATTTTTTTGTTTGATTTTAAAAGCCTATGGGGGAAAGTATTATTTTGTTGGCAGAAGTATTTTAAATTTAATGTATAAGTGCATATACATGTTTTAAATATTCGCATAAAATTAAACAAATTGACGATTGCAAAAGATTATATTATAAGCCTAATAAATCGGATATTTATGTAAATTCTCATATGAAATAATCGATTTAAAATCCTATACTATAGGTACAGTAAACAAGCCGTGAAGATATATAATGCTTACCAATCCATAGTATACTTTTCACTGCAGTGGTTATGGCGTTTTTTCTCGATATACATATTTCTTTGAACTTATGCACAAACTTTTTTATTATTACTTAATAAAGTGGCGCCACCTATCGGAATTTTCTTCTATTCTCTAGAATTTTATGAAAAGTTATTTAATGTAATGTATATAACTTTTTTTTTTATTTTTGAAGATTTTTTTTCACTGCCAATAGGATTCTTCCTCTTGTAAAACTTGTTTTTTCCTGAAAATTTCATATTAATCGAACATTCCGTCTTGAGTTATCGTGACAAATGGACGGATGGACAGACAGAAAGGCGGATTTTCTGTAATGTGATCAAATTCTTTTTCCCCCATAAAAATTATTTTGGCTCCTTGTTGCTTAAAAAAAAGATAGTGTTATAAACCAACCTATTTTTCATAAACTAAAAATCTTTGTATCATGTGCCCAAAGAACAATTATAAAAAAAGTCTTTTAAAGATTTATCATTCAAAATGTTGATTGTGAAGGCCAGCTTGTGGTACATTATGTATTGTGTAGTGTCTTCTGTTCTCTGTGTTGTCTGATAGTGCATAGAAATGACTTGACGGAGATAAATACAGCGAATTTCGTATGAAATCAAACACTTTAGACCGGAATCTTATTTTATTTTAATTTTTTTTTGCTGACCGATATATCAAACTTTTGGTCACACGGAAGCTTCCCTAGGGAGTTACAGCGCCCTGAAATAGCAGTTAAAGATTTTCAAATACTATTTTTAGAGCGCTGTTACAGCGTACAGTAGGTCCTTTATCGAGCATTTGTGGATTTATTTTTATTAAACTTTTTTTTTCCTATTAATGATTAGCAGAGTTGATACCTTCATTTGGACTTTTTAGTTTAATAAAAATAAATCCACAAATGGTTGATAAAGGACCTACTGTACGCTGTAACAGCGCTCTAAAAATAGCATTTAAAAATCTTTAACTGCTATTTTAGGGCGCTGTAACTCCCTAGGGGAGCTTCCGTGTGACCAAAAATTTGATATATCAGTCAGCAAAAAAAAAATAATAAAAAGCCATGATTCGTAAGGCTACGTTTTATATATTTTTTTGTACTCCGTATGGCAAACATAACTATGCCGAATAAGATTATATGTCTGTATACAGACATATAATCTCTCGTATAATCTTATTCGGCATAGGTATGTATTAAAGAAACTCACCAAAAATTAGAAATAATTTAAAATTCCTGTTGTCCGACTCTGTTATTATAATGAAAGAATCAACTCTGGTGATTAGTCAAAAGTGACCCATATCTTAGGTGCCATTCGGAGTACGAAAAAAACTATAAAACGTAGCGTCATGAATTATGAGTCATTATGCATTTCTGGAAACAATTGTTTTTTCTAATAAAAGTTTTTTTTACTAAAAAAAGCCAAATTTGGACCCAAAAGAATGCGTTCTGATATGGAATCAGTCAGTCAGTCAAAAAAATATTTAATGAATTATGTTCTATAGTAATAGTTGAGGCAAAAACAATGCAAGCAATCAGTCTGCCGCGGGGACGGGACATTAAAACCGCCATTAGTCACAATTACGAGACAAAACACATTCAAATGTCACGAACCTGCGACAAACGAACCACTTGTCTACAACTAAAATTAACAACTATCTTAAGTACGGAATGACTGCATATTCAAATTTTACTAATTATTTTAGAGTAAAGAGTCGACAAAATGAACTGCAAAAATCTTAATAAAGACCTTTTCGAAAATGTATAACTACGTTTAAATAATCGAAAACACTTAACAAAACAATCGTTTGTGATTACAATTTTATTGTAGGGAATTTTGGATCTTTATTTTTAAAATTTTTATCGTTTTTAAGAAACTATTTGAAAAGCGCTTGTTTGTTGTAGTTATGAGAGCTGCTTAAAGATTTTTTTCACTACTAGCTTTAGAACATACCATTATTTATCATGTTTTCAGACTGTGAATCAATTTTCTTCACCTATAGCAATAATAATTTTTTCTCTCCTAGTAGGAGTAAATTTTATAAACAATTGATTTCTGCCACTTTAGATGTTTCAGTTTTTTGTGCAATTTTTACTAATTAAACCAATAACTTTTTATTTATTAAATATAATTAATTATTATTATTACCAATTAATACAATCAATAATTAGCTAATAAATATTATGAAAAAAAAAAAATAAAAAAAAATAAAAAAAAACTATATTTTTTAAACGTCAGTTCAAAGTATATATTTGAGCAAATGTTATTGATCAAGGCTACTTGATTTTTATGAAAATTTCAAGAAATATAATTTCTGTTTATAATTTATTTTATTATTTAAATAAAAATTGTTAAATAGTGCTAGTAGTGAAAAAACTAATATATAGACTACGGTAGACTATTATAGCCTCGCACTCTTAAGTCCCTTGCTGCTACGCAGCTCGGGATTTAATACGCTCGGATATAAAAAATGAAAAAAAGTCTTCTCTACTTTGGTATATAATTACTATTTTCTAACGCCGATAATAAAAAACATCTTAAAAACATTCTTAAGAAAACTTTCATGGGGTTATAATTCTACAACAAGTTTATAGGTTAAGTGGGAACCACAAAAACTTATCATGAGTTTAAACTACCACATTTACAAAATTTGAAGCATACCACATTTTAAATAAGAAACCTGCAGGGTCCTTTAATTTTGTATTTTTTTTTAAATTCTTAACCATAAATGTACCTATATGCAACAGATTAAGATAAAAATAATTAATAAATTATTCATCAGTAAATAAAGGCAAGTCGTGAAGATATAAAATGCTTTAAATTCTATAGTATACTATTGGTATTTACTTAATTATTAAAAAATATTAAATAGAAATGTGTCTCACATAGAACTAGATGACTACATATACCTCTCCTAAACTAGAAACTTTGTATGAGATGTACACTGCCCCGTTAAGGGGTCTTTCCACCTTCAAATTTTAAAAATATTTTGTTTTTAAACATTTGTTTTTATATAGAAAGAAAAAAGATATCATTGTGAAATGAAATTATAGGTATATTTCGAGGTATATTTATTTATATTTAAAGAATACAATTTTTTTTTAGATTTTTAAAGTGCCATTTTTTTGCCATAAACTTATATAAAAAATGTTTAAAAACAAAATATTTTTAAAATTTGAAGGTAGAAAGACCCCTTAACAAACGTAGTTGGAAAGTAGATACGATAAAACCTAATATTTGCATTTTAGAGAGCTGGTACGATATTTTGCTTTCACGTAGTGGTATAAAAGTCTTATTGCCCATCTAAAACCCTGAAAAACCGCAAAGTTGCAGATACGGCTGGTACAGTGTACCAGTGGTACACTGATGAAAAAAATTACACAGTCGAACTAAATTGGCACGGAAACGTGTTAAAATATATAAAATTGTGTAAATTTTACTAAAAACGGTGCTAAAATTACATATTTTTATGTATTCTTCTGCTAAGAGCTGTGAAGATTTTAGGTCCACGTGATTAAATATTTTTATCTACTCGAAATAAATAATTTGAGATAAATATTTACCATTTATGAATGCACATCTGGAATATTTTATTATACCATTATAAATTTATAAATAAACAATTTATGTATCTTGCCAATATACATATTTTAAATTTAAACTGATATAAAATACTATTTACAGAAATTTTGCGCAGGTAAGTTTCATTGTTTATTTTGTTTTCATATAGGGTAAAACAGGGTAAATATAGACGAGGTTAATTGAGAACGTCATCTACTACACCTAAAAATATACATTTATGGTTTACTGCCCTTCCTAGGGTGAAAGCGGAAAATCCAGACAGCAATACAGTCGATTTTTACATAAGCGGTCACAGAAATATCGACTGTATTGCTATCTGGATTTGCCGCGTTTATCCTAAGGAGAGCAGTTTACTGTTTGACCCTGCAAAAGTATACGTAAGCTATAAATAGTGTTGCTTCTAATATTTTGTATTTTTTGTAAAAAAAAAGTCCAAATTTGGAAGGTTCACGTAAAAAAGAAACCAGAGAAATAGTAAAACACATGACACAACTACAATATTTCTCTGGATAATGCTACCATTATTCTGTATATGGTAACTAAATATACAGAACTATGGTGTTTTTCCATGGAAGACAAAATATGTTCTCTTTTAAAAATAATTGAATTATTTCCTCAAGCATTTGACCGAGGGGTTTATTTATTGAAAAAAGTGTACAAGGATTGTGAGAATCAAAGGATTGTGGAAGATTGCCAAAAAGATTGTACAAAATTTTAATGAAGATTGTTAAAGATTGTGGGAAGATTTCAGATGATAATGAAAGATTTTTGATGATTGTGGAGGATTGTAGATGATTGTGGAAGAAGGAATTGTCAAGGATTGTAGAAGATTGTTGGATAGGTGTACAAGGATTGTCCAATAGATAAACCCCTTGCATTTGACTGGGCTTATTTTAATTTGGGGGCAGGCTACAAAAATTATATACAGTGCGTGCATTAAGTCTGGAATCACCCAAATAACTTTTTAGTTACAAGTAAAATACAAAAATCCTCAGTCAGGTCGATTTATATTTTTAATTCTGCAAATTTTGGTCTAAAAAAAGTTATCAAAATTGGCACCCCCTTGCACCCTCACCCCCCAACTTTTTTTTTCAAATAGCAACCTACCCCTTGTGATACATCATTGGAAAGGTAATTTAATAAGCTTTCCAACATACACTGATAAAGCCTAATTTGTTAAAGGGTCTATGAAAAAACGCATGTTTTATTTAAACATTGTTTGTGTGAAATATTACGCATAATATGGTAATTGTTGCCCTATTTCCTACTTCCCACCTTCCTGAGAATCTAAATAAAGTTGTTTTAAACTTATTGTAATATTTTATATTATTTATCTATTTATTTTAATCGATTTTAATCCCGTTTTTTTACTGTCCACTGTTAAAGAGCTGAAGGACATCAATTTGAACATTTATAGTGAACTAAAGTTATACTTTACATGTCTTTATAATAAACTAAATTGTGCATTTTTTCATTAGCCCTTTACCAAATTAGGCTTTATTATACACCGTTGGAAAGCTTATTAAATTACCTTTCCAACGAAGTGTCACAAGGGGTAGGTTGCTATTTGAAAAAAAAAGTTGGGGGGTGAGGGTGCAAGGGGGTGCAAATTTTAATAACTTTTATTACACCATAATTTGCAAAATTAAAAATAAAAATCGACCTATCCGAGGGTTTTTGTGTTTTACTTGTAAATAAAAAGTTAATCGGGTGATTCCAGACTTAATGCACGCACTGTATATTTTATTTTACTTATTTACTGGTAACAAATTATCGGTTTACCTTTTATATCTTTGTAAATTATAACGTTTTATAAAGTAATACTTATATCTCGAGATGCTTTTAAACCAATCCCTTTTTACTTAAAAAAAAATAACTTTATTATTTTACCAAGCAAATAAACATAGTAGTATCTCGTTTAGATAATCGTATTTAAGTAAATAGGTATTTCTAACAATAATAATATTGTATAGGTGTGCAATCGTCTCCAGTAAATGTGCTCTTTAAATTATACATACACGCAAAAAAATAAAATTGTGTTAGTTATCAATGGTTGTTAAATTGTTGTGTTGTTGTTGCTATTTATTGCTAAAACACTGTTATCGTTCGCAGCTGCAAGTCATAAACAGTACGCGGCGAATTTCCAGTATTCGCATAGGCGCCGCGTCGACTCTAGCGTTGACGCGAGGTTTTAAATATTTACATTTTTATTTCCTTTTATCTCGATTTTTTTAATGATTCCATTTAAACGAGTAAGGTGGAAAAAAAGTTATCGATAAATAAAAATTAAAAACTTTCGTATTTTTAAAAGATAAAAATCGTTTTTTTCTTTAAAAATCACCGGTATACATATGTATAGTTAATATGTATAGTCAAGATTATTGTGTGTAACAAATTAGTCGTCAAATGTTTCGATTTAGTGACCTTTATAAAAATTTCCCTCATAAAATTATTCCGTAAGCCTATGTTTCTGTGTTTATTTTCAACGTTGATGAGCCATAACTGAGTTTACGCCGACCACTGGTCATAAATTATTAATTTGTGTTCAATGATTTTTTTTGTATGATCTGTTATAATAAAAATTTTAATGTGATTTCTCGATTCGTGGAAAAATAACAGAGTGTGTCGTAAAGAAAAATGTCCTGTTACATTTAATTTTCGTTTTTACGTCGTGTCTGTTTTATGTTCAACCAAGTTCTCTGGAAAGGAAATCATTAAACTTACAAATTGTCAAGACAAGTATTTTTGCTCACAAAAATAATTTCAAACTATGCACTATTAGAAAAAACTGCTGTCAACAAAATAATACTTTCCCCTATAGGCCTAGGTTCATTAAAATCAAAAACAAAAAACAAAAATAAAAAAGAAATACTTAAAAAAAAAAAAATTGAAAAAAGTTTCTTTTTTTCGTAAAACGAAAAATAAATTAAAAAACAAGTTTTTCAAAAAAAAAATTTTTTTTCAAAAAAATTTATTTTTTCGTAATGTTTTTGAAAAAAATTGTTTTTACCCCATTTTAGCCCCTTTCTCCAACCCGATTTTTAGGAAAAACAATCCCAGCCTAGAACCTGTGGTCCAAATTTGAAGTATTTAGCCCGAAGCTTTCTTGAGTTATCGTGGTCAAAAATTTCTCGGACACACAGACCGACAGACACAATTTTTTTTTGAAATCATATTTTTTGGATATAAAACATCCGGAAATATAAAAAAGCAATAAAAATTTTTCAAATTAATTTTACTAACGCAAGACTTTCCTTGGGGAAAGTAATATAAGCACCTTTTAGTATACTTTTTCAATCAATAGTTATTTACGGTACCGTAAGGTACCGGAGAATTAAGTGAAAAATTTGAATATAAAAATTGTCCCGTGGTTTAGTAGATTTTTGAATTGTTTGTCACATATTAGTTAAAAAAGAGTAAACAATGACTTTTCTTATATTATTTAAGACTGGAGTAAACATAGTGTTTATGCTTAGGTTTTTAATGTAAATATTAATACAGATACATATATGCGCTATTAATTTAGGAACAAATATGATTTGAAAATATGTAATGCTTGGCGATTCGTAGTTTAGGGTCAATATTCTTCAAAAATTTAATTTCTTTAAACAACTCCAGATTTTTGAATACTTCCATATTATCAATCAGACTAAAACTGTACTCAAACTTTACGGAAATACTTGTGCCATAAATGAGTCTTTTAAAATGTGACATAAAAACTTAGGCGTTTACAACGATTTCCTTATATGGATTAGAATAAAGAATCTTTATTAAAGATACGGCAATAGAAAATAGAGTTTATGTATTTTATTATATAAAAACATAAATCTGGCTTACTTCTTTAATTATACCGGTTAAAATGCTCAATTTATGGCATCAAATATGCCCACTAATTCTAAGAATGCATTTGTAATCTCAATCGTTCGACTTGTAACTGTTTTGCGTTGATACAGTCGTAACTTGTCCAGTTTGTATTCTCATTATGAGCATTTTCACTTCATATATGGATCGACCGAGCCCAAGGCCCGTCTAACATAAGAAATTACAACCGTTCGATTGAAATCCGTTAACCGTCTAACATTTTTTTTCCAGTTTCTTTTTGTGCTAATTCACGGAGTTATAGCTTGTTTTATCTGAAATAATTAGCTGGACTTACAGTTTGTCCATTGGTGTATTTTCATTTAATAAAAATAACATCATTTACATTTGATTTAAATAGTTTTAATAAATCTATTAAAGTCAAGTCTGGAAAACTTGGAGAATTTTTGTGCCAATTCAAGGACGTGTAGTTTGTTTTATCTGAAATAATAAGCTGAACTTACATTTTGTACTATTCACTTAATTTAGAAATAAAATCAGTTTTAGTTTAATTTAGGTACCTTTATTAGATCTAATGGGTTTAGGTCTGGAGAACTTGAAAGCCTCTAAATTAAATAAATCATCTCTGCTAACGCTATCTTGTTTAAAGTATTAACTTTTTTATGTACACAAAAACTAATCCTTTCTCCTTTTCTTTTTGTTCAAAATCGAAATTACCAATTTCCAGCAGAAATTTGTATTTTTGGAAATGCAAATGTGCATAGAGAGAAAGTGCTTTTTAAGCTTAATAACAATTAGTTAGTTTTTCTAGACAAACAACCAAAGCAATGAAATGGCAAAAAATGCATTTATTGTTCCGTAAAATAAACAGAAAATACCAAAACCAAAAATACCGCACTTTGCGAATATTACCCGAAAAGCAGGCGGTGCATTAAAAGCGGCATAATGAACATAAAAACGGAAATTAAAACATAGTTCGTACAATTTTCACCTTCAATTTAAAGTTTTGCTTAAGATTGGGAAAATAAAGTGGTTAAGAGTAAATGTCGTATTTCTACGTTGTTCCCAATTCATTTATTTTAGACTATCGCTTGCAAAAAAGTTGAGGTTTTCATTTACACGATTTACACGATTTTTCTGGTGCGTTCTAGCTCTTAAAACTTCGCTACTGGGGTTCCTATTTTTCAAAATAAAGAAGACTATAGGTACTAATTTAAATTCAGAAATATGTGTTTTTTATGGAAGTGGCAAATTTATTTTTTTTCTTGAAGTAGATTTGAAATTTTTTTGTTTGTTTGTTAAGGGAACGTTTAAGTATTACGTAACGCAAAATTGATCATTTTGGACCTCCCCCTGTAACGCTATTTTCCTATACCATTAACATGGACGTAACACTCCAAAAGGCCCCCCCCCCAAGGAGCGTTACGTAATACTTGAACGTTCCCTATCCTGTTGTTTTTTTTTCTGGAATACCTTGAATTTTAATACGGAACTGTGGTGGAAACCCTATAACTAGAATTTAAATTAAAATTTGACAATTTATCTTAAGGATCAAGAATTTAATTTGTTCGGTTTGGCGAAAATGTTTTAATTTCGCTGTTTTTCTCGCGAGTTAACCAAATTAATGTTTTCGGCGATTTAAATAAACCTGCTGAAAGAAAGCAAACGAGGTTGTGAAAACACAGGATAGGGTTGCTAATGCAACATGGTGTAAAGAAATGGAGATTCTTCTTCTGAATAACTTAGAAATTAAGCATAGGGATCTAATCATTTTAAGACCAGTTAAACAAATACAATGTGCTTTTTTTAATTGATCAAAAAAATATCTTGATAACACAGAACAGGAACAGCTATGATTTTTTTTATTATTCGGAAATTAAACTAAATCTTACAACTTCGAGCGTTGTTGGTATATGTTTTAAAAATATTTTTATAAAGACGAGGACATTTTACATCAGGGCCGTAACTAGGGGGAAGGGAGGGCAGGGGTGCTAAGTAAGCCCCCCTGGCCTTAGTTTGAGCCCCCCGTGGCGTTTTCGCTGAGCCCCCCCACGTGGTATTTTTTAAGTCACCTACCTTTGGGTGCCATTTTTTTTTTGCAGGGGCGTTAAGTTTGGTAGAAACCGTCAGGGACAAAACTTTTTTCCTTAAAGATAATTTTTTGGGGCGCCAATTTTGTTTTGAAGGGGCGCCAAGTTTGGTAGGTAGAAACCGTCAGCGACAAAGCTTTTTTTATTGAAGGTATTTTTTGGGGTGGCAATTTTTTTTTTTGCATGGGCGCTAAGTTTGGTAGAAACCGCCAGGAACAAAGCTTTTTTTCATGAGGGTAGTTTTTCGTTTTTCGGGCGCTAATTTTTTTTTTTTTTTGTAAGTTTTGGTTGAAACCGTTAGGGACCAAGCTTTTTTGTTGATTTTTTTTTGAGGGTGCCACCCTGGGGCTGAGCCCCTAGATTTTACATTTAGAATTTAGTTACTGGCAGCTATTTAAAAAAGTATGTATGGCAGCCCTAGTTAGGAAGGAGTTTGTTCAAATAAAGTAATTTGTAATTTCGAACTGGAAAAAGTTTTTCTACTTTTCCGCGCATAATGCGTCGAAATCGATAACACGAGTGTGATCTCTTAAGTTTATAAACCGATGGCGTTATGCAACTTTTTTACATACACTAAAATTCACAGCTGTTCGGAAACACAGCACAAAATAATCGTATTTTGCGTTTTACCTATTTTACTATATTAATTTTCTGTTGTGGATGATTAGCCAAATACGACGGTATTTAGGGACTGTTTTGTGATGACGTTAGTCCATATAGCTGTAAAGACTCTAGTACGAATTTCTTATTCTATGACCTTCCAGTTTACCTGATTTAACATCTTTAGATTAATAAAAAACTAATTTAAGGACCGTGTTATCTAAAAACTTTATTATCTTTACCATATTTTCACTGAAAATATTTTTTAGTTAAGATTTTACAAAACTCGTATTAGGCTAAATTATAACTGTTAACATCTCAGCCGTAATTGTTGTTATAATAGTTAAATTTCTGAACTTGAATACCTCGGTTCACAGTTTTTAAAAGGAAATTATCGTATTCTTTGACTATGTGCTTTACAAAAATGATTTAAATTCTTCATTATTTTTCTCTGAGGAAATAAAAAATCCTCGAAAAAATTTAATGACCTGTACTGAAATAAAATAAAATTACTTTTGAAATTATTTCTACAAAAGCTGACTTTTCAGTTTTTATTTTAGTCAAATGATATTATTTTAGTCAAATGATATTCTGTTACCACAATTACCTAAAATTATATTATATAGAAATCTACGTTATTCCCAAGCTCTAAAAGACAAACTTGTATTTCAAACATTCTTGCTTTTCTACTTATGATTCAGAATTTGTTCTGTTTTGCATTCCACGATCCAAATTATGTTTTACATCAGTTCGCGAGATTTTTTCTCTTGGTATACACCTTCGATATTTTTCAATACTGAAATTTAAATTAGGTTTTATGAGAAAGCGATTCACGAAAATCACTTTATTTTTTATCCAAATAAACTTGTACTCGCTATTTGTAAGTATATGTAAATAAAATTTGTAAAAAACCTTTTGGAACTGATACTTTAATGATCTGTTTAGAGTCAATACACTTTAGGGGCACTTATAACATGCAAATTGAGGAAAAATTTAATACTAAAGGTTCCTTATGGCAAGATAAAGTTTTAATTCTTGATTATATCATACATAAATCACGGTGGTTTTTTGCAAATTTTAACTTTTTGTTTCCGACCCCTGATTTTTTTTTTCATAAATTGTTTAAACACACCTAAAGAAGTAATATAGGCTAATATAAAAAAAATCGTAGATACCGATCTTTTTTTTTACGTTTTTTCTAATTTATTATAATATGTACATATTATGTACTTGAATTTTAGTATAAATTTTAGATATAATTATAAAATCATTATTTATAATCACTTCATTACAAAAATGCTTATCTCCAACGCCAAAGGGCGTATATTTTTTTATAGCGCGTTGTTTTTTTGGGCGAAGTGGACCGAAAAATCAAATTTTTTTTGCATATTCGGACTTAAAATGCCATCAAACGTCGAAAATGAAAAAAAGTGGGTGTTAAAAAAATATCGTTCTGTCTGTCCTCTGCCTCTTAATCTTCTAAACGAAAGGTCTGATTTAAAATATTTTTTCACAATACGATTAAAGACCTTCGTAGTTTATTTGACGTCAAATATGGTAAACATTGGAGAGCAGCAAGGGAGACAAAGGGGACAAACACTAATATTTTTTGCGATAACTATCTTATTATAGATCAACTGCGCCACAAATGCGACTTACTATTCAGTGAAATATAGTTTTTAAAAAACTACATATTGTTTTATTTATTATTATTATTATTATTATTATTATTATTATTATTATTTTCAAAAAAAAAATAATGTTATTTTGAAAGTAAGATTTTTATACGTCATTTAATTTAAATTCTTTCATTTTTTATATTATTAAGAAAATCTAACCGTTATTCCTCTTTTTTTCATATTGTAGGGGCGCCTTCGCCATATTTTATTTTTACCTTTATTTTACTCAAAAAAAAAAAAAAAATTTTTAGTTTTTTTATTACGAGTATCTATATGTAATAAGAACAAAACTTGATGTAAAGTTTTTTATTACAGTTTATTTAAAAAACAAAATTAAAATTTTACTGTTTTTACTTTTTGACATATAATTTAAAGAAAGTTATCTATCTGTTATTAAAATCAAATGGACAGAATACAGTGAATAGTACCTGTCCATTTGATTTTAATGACAGATATATATATATATATATATATATATATATATATATATTTTTCGGTCATTAACCGACAAACGTGCAGTATATATTTTTATAGACTGTCAATTCTTAACTTATATAATTTAAAAACCAACCATCAGATCAAGTTGGGTCAATGGAAGCTGCGATCAGAAAGATAAAATGTACATCTAACTAAAAATTCAGAATTTTTGACCGAAAGCCAGTTTCCTTAAGAAACGTGCCTGTCTATACGACAGTATAGTATTTTACTTTACCAGTTCATAATATCGTCTGTTTAATTTATTATCCAAGTTAACTTGACAACAATGCATTAGGCTACCAATTTTGTATATACAGCTATATAGCTATATAGCTGAATAATGAATGAAGCAGGAGATATTATGAATTAATGTATATTGGTATAACTGCGTAAGTAAAATACTATAAATCGTCGCATCTTAAAAATTCTTCCTATATCTATACTTAACAGGGAAAAATAAAAAAGTACTAGAAACCTTAACAGTGTATTTTTTCTTTTT
Source organism: Brachypterus glaber (assembly GCA_958510825.1). Classification (NCBI taxonomy): domain Eukaryota; kingdom Metazoa; phylum Arthropoda; class Insecta; order Coleoptera; family Kateretidae; genus Brachypterus; species Brachypterus glaber. The sequence goes on from OY294046.1 coordinate 47,365,525, forward strand.
TTTTTTTCTGATTTTGATTTTGTTTGCAGTGTATAATATTGTTCAATATTTTCATTAAAATTAATTGAGTCAGTAAAAAAAAGCCAACAACGGATACCCAAAAAATACTTGATTAAATAATGATCACCAAAATACGAGGGGCCCGACATTTGCGTGGGTATGTGATAAAAAACCGGGTAGGGTTGCGTAAATGCAATTTATGCATGCATCCAACTGCAAACTTAATTTTGGAATATTGTGTTAGAGTGGTTCAATATTTGACCATCACATCATATCACCCTTTGAACCCCAGTCCGATTTTTACCAAAAACAATCTAATCCGGGAACTATGGATAAGGAACATATGTACCAGATTTGAAGTATTTAGCTTAAAGCGTTTTCGAGTCATATTAGTCAAAATTTTTCCGAAACTAACAAACAATTTTTTTAATACTTAAAAAAAGATATCATAATTTAGTAAGTTCTTCTTCAATTTCCAGCAATTTGCAAACAGTTCTTATAGTACCACCCTAATATTGTATACAGCTCTTTTAAATCGTTGAACAACTCTTTTACAGTTGGCCAGTGCGATAAAAGGATGATATTAACTTGTTATTAACGAGTATTTATCTGGATATTTGGTACATTTGATTCTGTATACAAGATTTTATTATTTATATAACTTTTTCGATCAGGATTGGACTTTTTATTTTAAGGAAACTAAGTGTCGTATTTTAAAATGCTTTTTTTCTTAAAAACTTGTTTTCAGTAGCTTCCAACATAAAGGAAATTGATTCTAGATCAGATATACTAAAAACTTCGAAGTTTTATAGAAACATGCATGATTTTTAATAATAAAAGTGTTTTGCTGGCGCGTAATATTTTATAGTTATTTAAAAATATGCAGTATACTTGTTTAGATTTTAAGAAAAACAGGAAATATCAATGTTCAGACATAAGGTTTGTTTTTGTGACGAAAATTCGAATGCGAATTTGTAGTTTCTTTTATTTTTACATTCGAGCGATCTCGAAAAGAAGAATGTATTGTTATAGTAAAATAAAAATGTTTCCACATTTTCATGTATTTATCCGTTTAAAGAGTTTATACATTTAAAAAAAATTTTTCGATGTCCGTCCATCCGTCCGTCGGTCCGTACGTCAAGAGGCTTACAGGCGATACCGTTTTTTTTTTTATAATTTTGCTTTAAAAAAAATAAATATTTTTATATGAAAACTAGCTGAACAGTTGCAAGCTCCTTCTCAAAACATCAGCACTAGGCACTAATTTGGAACGTTATAAAATAGGAAGTTGTGTGAATAGGCAACCATTAATACACCTGCGTGTTGCATAATTTATTAAAGTTTGAAAGTCTGCATCTCCAAAACGTTATATTCTAGAAAAACTGTATATAACATTTTTTGTTAGGCTTAAAAAGAGTTATCATTTTAAATATATATTTTTGAAATCGGTTTATAAATTAGTCAGTTGTGCTAAAAAAACATTTTACCGCGTTAAACGCTAATATTCCGAAAACAATGTATTTTAGGAAAATAGAGTTTATAACATTTTTGAGCAATTTAAAAAAATCTTTCATATAAGTACTAAACCAATAAAATACAATAATAACTTAATTATAACCAAAAAACGCTAATACTAGGCGCTTTACCCTATTCTTACCCCCAATCGTTTACCCCTAAAATCTAATCAGCTCTTCGAAATATAAGAAACAATATTCAAAAACCTCTTGTCGTTATCTTTTTTAGAAATAGAGTTAGCGAGTTTACACCCAGACAGGCAGAGACAGACGGACGCAATTTTTTTTACTGTTTTCGACTCGGGAATGTCTAAAACGTCGAGAAATGTGAAAAAACATGATTTTGACTTTTCGGCGAAGATTTCAATACATCGGCACTCTTAGTAGTACTAAGTGCCGATGTAAACAGGGGAGTCTCTTTTACCAGCAGCTGCTAAATACTAGTATTTATATTTTGTATTCGTATTTGTAGAATGTATTTTAAAATTGCATTAAAAAAGAATTATTACGACAAGTGTATTGAACTTTAATTCTTACATTATTCAGTTCCTTATTTGGCCAAATAGAAATTGCCATATTCGAGATAGTTTGGCAAACATTCAATAATATTTTCATCTCCTTATGCAACGCAAGACCGGCTCTTTCAATGCATTTTTTGTTCGTGGTGAATGTCGAAACGTGTTTAGCCACTTTGGCGTCTTCGAACAACTGAAAATATTAAGGGAATACATTTTTTATGACCGAAACCACTTTTCCATAAAAAACGGTGCATCGCGGTGCTCTATATTTTTAAAGTGCTCTAGCACCTAAACTGTTATTTTTGGGAGTTGTGTATGTGGACACTTTTGTTCAAAAATTATTTTGTAAGTGTAAAGAAATATTCTTATTTCACTCCTGAATACCCAATAACAGATGATTTCATTTTATAGTGACCCAGAGTATTGAAAAGTAAAATTACTAGTAAAAAAGAGGTTCCTAAAATACAAAAAAATGCACATATATAATAGTATCTACAAGTCGTTGAAAAACATTTATTATTACTATAGCCTATTATGTAGTAAATTAAAGATCTCACACTGTTGCCGTTGTTTCGTATTTACAAGACATCTCACTTACCGATAAAAAGTTCATTCATAATAATTTCTTGATGTTTCATTCATAATTTTCGAATTAGATGTAATGCGCATGCGTAAGCGGGCGAATTCGACAATTTTAATGCAAGGTCTTGGTAAAATACAAGGAATAAACAATTATTTTTAGGGTCTCCTCCATGAATTATGTTACTCTGCTGGAAAATTTTAATTATTTGATGCATAATATTTATAGAATATATGTTATCTTCTTATCTATACAAAATAAACATGACAACAAAGCGGAAAAAAGATCAGGGC